>CM065731.1:67210520-67230520 GCA_033310375.1 Conus canariensis | reverse complement strand
AATCTTTCGCCTCTTAGCGACTCTTGGTTACAACCGATCATTTGAACATTCCTCGGGCTTTTATTGTTGTAAATTTCTTTTAGCAGCGGGATATTGTGACAGGTCACATTTGTAAACGTCTGCATCCTAAATGGGGCAGACAGCTCAGTGTGAAATTTCGGAGCTCTAGAACATCCTTTTCCCGCCTCTCTCTCTCTCTCTCTCTCTCTCTCTCTCTCTCTCATGATGGCTAATGATGACTAGATTTAGTTTGGGAATTTCAGACACTGCACAGCACCGATATCGTTACCGTAAATCTACTGGAATAGATTTGACTTGTCCACTATGTAAAAGTGGAAAAGAAGACGAACTACATTTAGTTTTATGCTCCTGTAAATCATCTAGTCTAAGAGTGCAATATACACCAACAAAGTTTTCCAGGGATCCTCGTGAATATCGGTTAAGCCTGCTTATGGCATCTCAGAATGAAAGCATAAGAAGAAATTTCTGTTTACTAGTTCAAGACATTTCAGTTTAGATCAGTTAGGACTTCGTGAGAGAGAAGTCCATCCAGTCTTTCTAGGGTTCTGTAACTTTCACACACTGTTGTTATGTTCTCCATACCCCCGTTTATAAGGGGCAATAGCCTTTACATGAATAAACCATCTGAGTTCTCTCTCTCTCTCTCTCTCTTTTCTCTCTCTCTCTCTCTCTCTCTCGCGCGCGCGCGCTCGCTCTCTCTCCTACGGGGTCAGAAATAACTAAGACACCGATGATAGCTAATTTCCTGGCATCTTTTCTAATACCGATGAAACTAGACCGACAGTCAGGAACATGACGTATTTCCATACATACGTCATTATCACCACCACCACCCCCCTTTTCTCCTTTTCAGATTGATAATTTTTGTGGTATTTCGAAGAGAGAGAGAGAGAGAGAGAGAGAGAGATTTCTGTCTGCACAGAGTTGAAAAGTGGGCCTATCGTCTTTCGAAAGGTCACCAGTGCCACTGGCGAACTACTACCCCCATAGTACATCGACGGTGGGAGGACTGTGAGATCAGCAAAAGCTGGGAACATCAGGGTATTTTTTTCCCTCCTGCTGACGTGCGTACAACGTCATGACGCAAGTGGAGGGGTGTTAAAAATACCCATTGTGTAACCGATAGCGGCAAACCGAAGCAGTCGACTCACTCGGTCAAGGTTCCTTTCTGCCTGTGTGTGTGTGTGCTGACTTTCCGGGGAGAAAAGGGCGAAGGAACAGAAAGACATCCGTTTCCCTGCTGCTTCATCCTCCCCCCCCCCCCCCCCCCCCCCATTCCCCTTTCCCCATCTATTCCGCAACCCCATTCCTGCATTCGTGTAGAAGTTTGAAACCTGAGAACAAACTCTCCTTTCAAATAAACTCTTTTCTTTTTTTTTTTTTTTTTTTCCTTGTTCGCCGTCTGATCTTCCGTTTTCAAATAAACTCTTTTTTCTTTTCTTTTTTTTTTTTCCTTGTTCGCCGTCTCATCTTCCGTATCTCGCTCGGTGTCGTTACTCTCTTCTTTCAAATGATTATTTTGCAGGCTCATTATCTCGTCTTCCGTGCTTTTCTCAGTGCCATTAATCTCACGTCTTTCTCAGTGCCATTACTCTCACGTCTTTCTCAGTGTCATTACTCTCACGTCTTTCTTAGTGCCATTACTCTCACGTCTTTCTTAGTGCCATTACTCTCGCGTCTATCTCAGTGCCATTACTCTCGCGCCTATCTCAGTGCCATTACTCTCGCGCCTTTCTCAGTGCCATTACTCTCGTGTCCTCCTCAGTGCCATTAACCCCGCGTCTTTCTCAGTGCCATTAACCTCGCGTCTTTCTCAGTGCCATTAATCTCGCGTCTTTCTCAGTGCCATTACTCTCATGCCTTTCTCAGTGCCTAAACTCTCGTGCCTTTCTCAGTGCCATTACTCTCATGCCTTTTGCAGTGCCATTAATCTTGCACCTTTCTCAGTGCCATTAGTCTCGCACCTTTCTCAGTGCCATTATTCCCGCACCTTTCTGAGTACCATTACTCTCGCGTCTTTCTCAATGCCATTACTCTCATGTCTTTCTCAGTGCCATTACTCTCATGTCTTTCTCAGTGCCATTACTCTCATGTCTTTCTCAGTACCATTACTCTCATGCCTTTCTCAGTGCCATTACTCTCGCACCCTTGTCAGTGCCATTACTCTCGCACCTTTGTCAGTGCCATTACTCTCGTGCTTTTCTCAGTGCCATAACTCTCGCGCCTTTCTCAATGCCATTACTCTCGCGCCTTTCTCAGTGCCATTACTCTCGCGCCGTTCTCAGTGCCATTACTCTCATGCCTTTTTCAGTGCCCTAACTCTTTTCCTTCATATGCACTTTTATTTTGTTCATCGGGCTCATCTCTCATACCTTTGTCAGTGCCATTACTCTCAGGCGTTTCTCAGTGACATTACTCTCATGCGTTTCTCAATGCCATTACTCTCATGCCCTTCTCAGTGCCATTACTCTCATGTCTTTCTCAGTGCCATTACTCTCGTGTCTTTCTCAGTGTCATTACTCTCATGCCCTTCTCAGTGCCATTACTCTCATGCCTTTCTCAGTGCCATTACTCTCGTGTCTTTCTCGGTGCCATTACTCTCATGCCCTTCTCAGTGCCATTACTCTCGTGTCTTTCTCAGTGCCATTAGTCTTGTGTCCTTCTCAGTGCCATTACTCTCATGCCCTTCTCAGTGCCATTACTCTCATGCCTTTCTCAGTGCCATTACTCTCGTGTCTTTCTCGGTGCCATTACTCTCATGCCCTTCTCAGTGCCATTACTCTCGTGTCTTTCTCAGTGCCATTAGTCTTGTGTCCTTCTCAGTGCCATTACTCTCATGTCCTTCTCAGTGCCATTACTCTCGTGTCCTTCTCAGTGCCTACTCTATGCTTTCGAATGAACGTTTTTGTTCGCTGCCTCATCTTCTCTTCCGTGCCTTTCCCAGTGCCATTACTCTTCTTTCTTTCTTTCACCCCCCCCCCCCCCCCCAAAAAAAAAAAAAAAAAAAAAAGAAAAAAAAAAGAAAAATAGAAAAAAAAAAAAACAACCTCTTTTGTTCTTTGCCGCTTCATCTTACATGCTTTCTCAATACCAGTACTCTGTTCTTTCAAACGAAGGTTTTTTTCTTTAATTATTTTTTTGTATTGTAAACCGTCTTATTTCTGTGCTTTTCTCGGGGCCATTACTCTCAAGTCACTCCTTGGGATCTCCTCATACCCCGCAACACCCAGACAATCCTGTCACAACGGCTACTCCAGCAGCTCACAGAGAGCTGCCCATAGCAGGTCGACAAGGGACAACCCACCGGAGGAGACTCTGCAGAGAACCTGAGTTTGCTTTTTTTTTTTTTTTCTTTTCTTTTTTCTTCACTACATCCAGTTCTGTATTAGTGTTCGCATGTCTGATAAAAGAGTAAAGGTTATGATGCCCCCTTCGTCTTTGTTCACCTTCCTGCTGGTGTGGCGTGATACTACAAAAAGTATCCAGGTCCAAATACACACACACACACACACACACACACACACACACACACACACACACACACTCTCTCTCTCTCTCTCTCTCTCTCTCTCTCACACACACACACACACACACATATATATATATATATGTGTGTGTGTGTGTGTGTGTGTGTGTGTGTGTGTGTGTGTGTTGTGTGTGTGTGTGTGTGTTGAGTGTGTGTGTGGGTGGAGTGTGACGCGCAGAGAGAGAGAGAGAGAGAGAGAGAGAGAGAGAGAGAGAGAGAGAGACTCACAGGACAAACTCCAATTCAGCATACATGCAAAATCTCGAATGACCTGCTACTGCAGTTAGACACGGAACAAAGTCAGACATTCCTATCTAATACAAAAATCGCCATTCCCACAAGAAGAAATTTGAACTGGAGCTATAGGACAAATTCAAATCTTCACATGCACGCAAACAACCAGTATTTCCACTTGCAGAAACTGCTAATTTAACTCAAGTAAACAGGACCCACAGCATATTAGAGTATTTCTTTTATCTAGTCCGAACTCCAGTTGCAGTTTCTCCGAGTGGAAATTCCAGTTCTATTCTTCTTCTGCGTACGCAGGCTGATACTCTGCGGACACTCCGTAGCGGACACTCCCTGTATGGACAGACAAGTATTAATCCCATCTACCCAACAAAGGGAGTGGAGTTTTGTGTGTATGACCTTTTTTTTATCCTGTCATTAAGGCAGCCATACTCAATCTTCGGGGAAGGTGCATGCTATGTGTAACGTGTCATCCATACCAACGGCCAAACTGACCTTCTCTTCCGAAAGTTGGTGATGGGATTTTACGTGTGCGCAAGATGTTATGCGTGCGTTCACACAAAGAACTTCGGTTTATAGTCTCATTGAAGGACTGCATGGGAAATGGAGTCAGAACTAATGTTAACTCCGAGGGAAAATCCCCCTGTACCGAAACGGCCCGGCGGAGATTCGAACCCGCAACGCTTGGATTACGAGTCCGGCGTTCTACCAACTGAGCTATTCCACCCCCCCCCCCCCCCCCTCCCAGTTCTTTCCAAAAATATCAGGATTTGGGGTTTGTTCTAGAACAATCTTCAGTTGAAGTTTGACCCAGTGGAAGTAGCCTCGCTTACATCAAACATGACTTGAGTTGGTCCCAGGACATTATCGGTGGTCGCAAGGAGGGATGAATGTTCTTCTGAACCTTAGTGTGCCACCATGCGCGAGGTCACTTCAGTCACGGTTGACCAAGAATGATGCATTCGAACTGTCATCCTGGCGAAGTAGCCGGCTGGAGCAGCGTCTCTTGAGACCGTGCTGAGTCATAAGGCAGGCGAGTCGGTCTCTGCTGCCAAGATCGCATCTCTATGTTGTGTCTGGTATGTAAATCATTGCGTTCCTTTCCTGTGGGTCTGTCTGTCTTCGGCTGCACTAGACAGCTTCTCCTCCTCTCCTCTCTTGAGGTTTTGGCTCAGGGTATCTCTCCCCACCCCGGGTGGTCGGCTGCATGCCGCTCCCACGATTTGGTGTCAGCGCCAAGAGCTTTCATGCTTCTGTTGCACACATCTCTTTGTATCCTAGGTGTGTAGTGGCCTGGAGGGGGAGGGGGAGGGGGAAGGAGGGGGGACGGAGGGGGAGATATAAGGGGGGATATCCTCCCACACGCCAATGGTTCACAGGCGATATTTTTTGGTATATGATCATCCTGCACTGCATACGGGGGCGGGGGGGGGGGGGGGGGGGGGGGGGAGGGGGGGAAGGGGGGGGGGCATGACATGGGGGACACCAGCACGAAACCAGGATGTCTCTCTTGCCAAGGTGTCTGACACTGATGACCTGTCATCTGTCTGTCTTTCTGCCTCAACCTCTCTCTCTACTAATGCACTCACACAGACAGACAGACAGACAGACAGACAGACAGACAGACACACACGACACACACACACACACACACACACACACACACACACACACACACACACACAGATGTACACTACACTACACCCTAGAAACCTGAAGGGGGTTAAAGGTTAACGCAAAACATGCACAAGTAAAAACGAGAGTGAAACGTTGCCCTTGACCCTTCCACCTCCATTGAAAGAGCAAAACCAACGACAAAGGCCATCTGAGTCATAACACACGTCACTTCAACAGACAGGCCTACCTTTAAAGAGAAGGGGGCTCAAAACAGAACGCCTCTGCAGCGTGTGCTCTGCATGCTTCAAGGCTCCGCCGTCCAGCGTGTGCTCTGCAGGCGTCAAGGCTCCGCCGTCCAGCGTGTGCTCTGCAGGCGTCAAGGCTCCGCCGTCCAGCGTGTGCTTTGCAGGCTTCAAGGCTCCGCCGTCCAGCGTGTGCTTTGCAGGCTTCAAGGCTCCGCCGTCCAGCGTGTGCTTTGCATGCTTCAAGGCTCCGCCGTCCAGCGTGTGCTCTGCAGGCTTCAAGGCTCCGCCGTCCAGCGTGGTGCTCTGCATGCTTCAAGGCTCCGCCGTCCAGCGTGTGCTCTGCAGGCGTCAAGGCTCCGCCGTCCAGCGTGTGCTCTGCAGGCGTCAAGGCTCCGCCGTCCAGCGTGTGCTTTGCAGGCTTCAAGGCTCCGCCGTCCAGCGTGTGCTCTACAGGCTTCAAGGCTCCGCCGTCCAAGGGGGAGGTCAGGTGACCAGCAAACGATAACAGTTTCGCTCTAAGACGAGATCGTCAGGTTGGCTGCAGGACTCGGGTTACCTGCTGATGAGTAGTATTTCCATGATTATGAAAAGGAAGAAAACCCCCCGAAGTAGGGTTCACACACACACACACACACACACACACACACACACACACACACACACACACACAACACGCACACACACATACACGAACGCACGCACGCACACACGCACACACACGTTTGTTTAAACAATATTAAAATGACACACCGACCAGACCGTTATAAACGTGACATTTATTTGATTTGAACATCATTGGGTGTCTGTCTGCATGCTGCATAGAGTATGGCTGGTGGAACACGAGCTAGCCTCTTTGACAGCTGCATGCATGGTCAGGTAAACTATGTGACTGCAGCACACACGATGGCTTACTACCGTTCTGTGAGAGAAGGGCATTATCAGTGACATGTGTTTGGTCAGGCAGGGTGTAGGAGGGGTGGGGGCAGGAGGCTTAGAGAGAGAGAGAGAGAGAGAGAGAGAGGAGAGAGAGAGAGAGAGAGAGAGAGAGAGAGAAACACAGACAGACAAAAAGACAGACAGAGAGAGAGAGAGAGAGACAGACAGACAGACAGACAGACAGACAGCAGACAGAGATGTTGGACACAACAATATGTAATGTGTGTGTGTGTCCATGCGTGCGTGCGTGCGTGCATGCGTGCTTGAGTGTGTGCGGCCTTGTGTGTGTGTGTGTGCGTGTGTGTGTGTGTGTGTGTGTGTGTGTGTGAGTGTGTGTGTGTGTGTGTGTGTGTGTGTGTGTACATATGGGAAGAAAGGTACTTTCTCTCTCTCTCTCTCTCTCTCTCTCTCTCTCTCTCTCTCTCTCTCATTCAATCTGTCGGTGCATGTATATGATGTGTGTGTGTGTGTGTGTGTGTGTGTGTGTGTGTGTGTGTGTGTGTGTGTGTGCATGCATGTGCGCGGGCGCGCGAACACACATACACACACGTACTGCACAAATAAGTAAAGTGTGCAAAAGACAAGTGCGGCCTAACAAATTCTCCGTCCTCCGTCATTGGAACAACGACTTGGCAAAGATTTATATGGAGAAGGACAAATAACGGGGTTGAAGGAGGAAGAGAAAAAAAATATACTGAGAAGACGGGCCTCAAAATCTAAATATTTTACTCCTTTACGCGCAGCATTTGGGGGGCGGGGGGGGGGGGGGACCATCAAACTCTGCCTTGAAAACCATTTGCATCGTCTGTCTGGAGTCGACCTTCGTCCCCAGATTTAGACTCATCAGCAGCAGAGCGCAGAGGAGAGAGAGAGAGAGAGAGAGAGAGATTCGTGCGCGCGCACGGATGTACTTGCATGCACGCACGCACGCAGCCCCGTGCGCACACGCACGCACACTCAGAGAGAGAGAGAGAGAGAGAGAGAGAGAGAGAGAAACCAGGCCACGAGGGATGGGCACACATCATAGTGAAGCATTTTGTCAAAGACGCAACAAACGCAGGCCTCTCTCTCTCTGCCTCCCCGCCCTCAGCCTCAACTTGCGCCCGCGCCACATATTTGCCCCAGTAGTGGCTTGATCACAGCCGCCGCTCACACCCCCACCCCCTCCCACCCCCCACCCCCTCTCCTTCCCCCCTCTCCCCCCCCCACCACTACTTCCCCTTTAAGGAAAGGTCAAACAAGCCGAGAAGGCAAGGCAAGCCAAGCCAGTCCTTTCAGCTTTAGCTCAGACAACAATTTCTTTTTTCTTTTTCTTTTTTTGTTTTCAAAGGCGGAACATTTTTGCGTGCGTCACCACTGACGTAAGCAATACCGGACTAGCGACTTTTTTCTTTTTTTCAAGAGGTTTTATTTCCTGGGCGGAGATAAAAAGGGAGGAAAAGGAAATCTGCCCTTGGATAACACAGTCGTGCACGGACGGAGACTCTGTCGGATTCGTCGGCTGGAAAAAAAGAGGGCAAGTAAAGGAGAGAGAGAGAGAGAGAGAGAGAGGAGAGAGAGAGTCCAGTCCAACAGGACAAGCACGGGACTTTTTGTGGAAGAATGATGGGAGGACGGGGGGAATTAGGAAGCGAAGACAAAGGTGTGGAAGGGGGAGGTGGGGGGCGGGGTGGGGGGTGGAGGCGGGAGATTGTCAAGGGATAGGCGTGGAACGGAAGGGGGGGGGGGAGGGGGAAGGGGGAGGATAGCAGTGGTGAAAAACAGTGTTATCGGGGACTAATCAGACTTAGGTTTACAGGCTTCAGTCAAATAAGGTACCCAAACACACACACACACACACACACACACACACACACAAAGGCAAAGAAAAGGAAAACACGGGGGGGGGGGGGGGGGGGGGGGGAGGAAGACGAAGGAAATGCACCTGTGTAATATTCGATGCAAATTAAGACAAATGTGGTCTTTAATGCTGAAAGTCTACAAGGAAATCCTAGTTTTAATGACGTCCGGCCTTTTTTTTTCTGTTCGTCTCTTTTTTTTTTCTTTCTATTTTTCTTCTTTTTTTTTCCCCCCACGTGCAACGGAAATAGTAACGTCATATGATTGGTGGACGAAGCGGTCGGAAATTGTCGCTCTCTCTCTCTCTCTCTCTCTCTCTCTCTCTCTGGTGGACTGACGCAGAGGGGTGAGGGAGGGAGGGGGAGGGGAGGAGGAAGTGGGTAATGATGGTGGTGGTGGTACTGGTGGTGGTGGTGGTGGTACAGTGATACGAAGCGTCGTCAAGACGAACCGCTTCACACAAGTCACCGCCACCGACCGCCCAGACGGTGCTGCTGACGCGGTCAGAAGACGAAGAGGGCCCGGCGGTGAAGGAGACAGAGAGACAGAGAGAGAGAGAGAGAGAGGACGTGGTGGTGGAGGGGAGCCTGGATGAAGGTGGGGGGGGGGGGGGGGGCGGAGTGGGGGAGGAAGGAGTGGGCCGGAGCTCTGAAGGGGCAGAGGGCGCCGGACGGGGATGCTGAGAGAGGTGGTGGTTGAAGGGGGGGGGGGGGGGGGGCGCTAAGGAAGACTGGGCGGTGCACAGGAGACGGAAAAGAGAGGGAGAGGAAAAAAAAAGAAGACGTGCAAGTTGGAAGAAGGAAGGGGATAGATGGCCGTAGTGGTAGGTGGTGGATCGCATGAGGCGGAAAGCGTGTGTGTGTGTGTGTGTGTGTGTGTGTGTGTGTGTGTGTGCGCGCGTGCGTGCGTGCGTGTGCGCGTGCGTGCGTGTGTGTGTGACTGTGAGTGTGTGTGTGTGGATGGGCGAGGGAGGTTTAGGGTGAGGGTTGGGGGGGGGGGGGGAGTGAAGAGTTGGGTGGTGGGGTGGGTCGGAAGAGGTTGAGGACTGGGAGGAAAGGGTAAGGAACTTAAAAAAAGCACACACACACACACACACACACACACACACACACACACACACACACAAAACAAAAAAAAAAAAACGCCGCGTAGCTGACGTGAGCGGAAATGTCGTGCATGCTTTCCTGTCCCGAGGTCATCGGCATTTGAGGACACGATGACCTCGGACTACTTTACACGCGGTTTGCGAAAAAAGAAGAAGAAGAAAAAACGGTTGCTCTCTCTCTCTCTCTCTCTCTCTCTCTCTCTCTCTCTCACGTACTTATTTATGTCTGGGAGCAAGTCTTAGCCATACCGACATGTAATAATGATTACGATGTAAATGTATATTATCTCTTATGACGTAAAATTACAGGTACACGATGTAAACAAATATAATTTACTGTAACGTAACATCACACACACACACACACACACACACACACACACACACACACACTGTTCAGTTCAGTTCATATTCCTTACAGGCCGACTGCAGAGGGCCATTGCAGTGCTGTTAATACAGAGAGAGAGAGAGAGAGAGAGAGAGAGAGGGAGGGAGGGAGAGAGAGAGAGGGAGAGAGAGAGGGAGAGAGAGAGGGAGAGAGAGAGAGAGAGAGAGGGAGAGAGAGAGAGAGAGAGGGAGAGGAGAGAGAGAGAGAGAGAGAGAGAGCGAATAATTCTACCTACACAAAAACAGGGTAATGAAAATGGCAGTATGGCGTTATTTTACCGCCATTTGCACGAGGGAGCTTACTCAACAAGTGAAAGGCCCTACTGCTCACTACCAATGGCGAGGATGTAATGAAACAGAACACGCGGGAATGGCACAGCCCATACACATTTACACAGAACAGGGACAAAGTCAAAGTTTAATAATTAAACAACACCGTCAGTTCGGGTTTAAAACCCTTTTCGCAGTCTGAAGAATTAAATAACTGTCTGATCGTCCATTTTTTCGTTGCCTTAAATGTGAATTGTTCTGTCTGGAGAAGACCAAATAGGTCGAAACGCGTTGTATGTGTTTTGCAGTTTGTTTATTCTGTCGTTTGGCGGCACAATAATTCTGTCTTTGTTCTTGTTTCCGCTTGATCTTCAATGCGAAGAAACTACATTTTGTCTTTGAGGGCTAGAGGTCAAATACATTATACTTAAAAAAAAAAAAATTTTTGTAATGATATTCGCCTTCACTTCGTGCCCAGGCACCATAAATGGTAACAGTCTCTAACTGGTGGAGAGAATCAGCATTTTCGGCCTCTTCTCCTACTCTCTCATTCTTTTTATGCAATATTTTGTTGGCGCTAAAGAGGAGGGAAGTTTCTTTTTTAACGACGAACAAACAAACAAACAAACAAACAGAAGAAGAAGATGAAGAAGAAGAGAAGGGGGCACGGAGGGTGGGAGAGGGGAGGTTGGGGGAGAGATAAGCGTGAGGAGGAAGAGAACAAGGAGGACCGAGTTAGGAAGGAAGCAAGAAAAAAAATAGGCGCAGAAAAAAGGAGAAAAACAAACTGGCGAAGAAGGAAAGGTGGAGGAAGAAAAAGGGGAAAATCGTCTAACATTTTTTTCCTTCGCATTTCCTTAATGTCTGTCCCCGACGATGGCGCTTGGCTCCACACGATGCAACTGGTCCCCGTGGCGATGTCCCAAGGTCTATATATATCCCAACTGCATGCTAACTTTCAAGTCTCACTCCTGCAAACGGGGCATTATGTCCTCATGTCTGCGGGCCCGCTGCCCCCCCCCCCCCCCCCGCCTCCACCCTTCCTCCCAACTCTTCTTTTGTCGCCACCACCCCTCCCCTCCCTCCCTCCCTCTCCTTGCCAAGAAGAACATCGATCCTCTGCAGAAATGGGGAGGGGAGGGGGGGAGGGGGGGGGGGGGGAGAGGACCAGAACAGGTCCGTGGAAATCTTGGGGTCCGGCTGGCCCAGTGAGTTAAGCGTCAGTCTGGTTCTGAGCTTTGGGGTTCGCATCCCTCTCCAGATGGCTAGGTTAGAAGATTTGGTCTCTTCAGAGGTGACATACGTGACAGACTCCAGTTCTCTCAAACTCCTTCGTATAAGACTTTAAACCGAGGTTCCATACGTACATACATGCGTGCAAAAAAAAAAAAAAAAAAAAAAAAATCTTGCAGCACGTTAAATCTCGATCCGCATTTCGGAGGAGAACAGGCTATTGTGTGCCTGTGGGCTATAAGACATAAAATAATACGCAAACATGTTGGTGTAGAGTCTAGACATCATCCCGAAGACGGGATGCGGCTATCTTAATGATGGGATCAGAAACAGTCACATACCAAAAATTTCACCAGTGGTAAACCTCGAAGTTCAAGCCGCCAAACGAAGAAAGAAAGAAGTACAAATAACTTTTTTTTCACCCAGATTGTCTATGCTTTTCAGGCCTATACATCCACCCCGGCCTCTTTCCTATCTCCCTGTCCTCGGGTGTTGGTTCCCCGTGCCTAAGTTCCCCCACGTCAAGGTGTTCCTCAGTCTATGTGCGTCCTCGTCAATGTTTTCCCCGGGTCCAACGTTTACCCATGTCTGTGTTCCCCTTAGCTCTGTGTTCACCATAATAATAATAATAATGAATACTTAAATAGCGCCTATTCTCGGCTAGAGACCAAGCTCTAAGCGCTTTACAATCCACACTCGTTTACACAACGGGCTGCCTACCTGGGTAGTGCCCACTGAAGAGCTGCCAGCTGACGCTTCATTTAGTCGTTTCCCGTGTCATCCAGTCAATATCGTTCAATATCGTTCACTCAGTTTCGTTACTTCCTTCATTCTTTCCATTTCTCACGGAGGATGCATGCTATGTGTAACGTGTCATCCATACCAACGGCCAAACTGGCCTACTCTTCCGAAAAATGCTGATGGGATTTACGTGTGTGCAAGACGTTATGCGTGCGTTCACACACGGAACCCCGGTTTATAGTCTCACTCGAAGGACTGTATTGGAAATGGAGTCAGAACCAATGTTAACTCCGAGGGAAAAATCCCCCTGTGCCGAAACGGCCCGGCAGAGATTCGAACCCGCAACCCCAGGATCACCAAGATGACGAGTCCGGCGCTCTACCAACTGAGCTATTCCGGCTACCATGTCTAGGTTCACCCCGTTTTGTGTCCCCCCTGGTCTGTGTTCCACAAGATCCATGTTTCTCCACGTCTGTGTCAGGTTCCTGATTGTATTGATAAGGTCTATGTTTCCTTGGCCTGTAACCACCCCAAGTATCTACGTCTCCCCAGGTCTGATCTTACCTCCGACTTTCTGTTTATCGAGGTCTACCCCGATATCTGCAGGTCTGTGTACCCCTGATCTAGTTTTACCTAAAACTGTGTTACCTCGGAGCGAAGTTTCCCCAGGTCTGTGTCAACCAGAGCTAGGTTTCTCTAGGTCTGTGTTAACCAGGGCTAGGTCTCTCTAGGTCTGTGTTAACCAGGGCTAGGTTTCTCTAGGTCTGTGTTAACCAGTGCTAGGCTTCTCTAGGTCTGTGTTAACCAGTGCTAGGTTTCTCTAGGCCTTGTTAAGCAGAACTGGATTACCCTAGGTCTGTATTATCCGGTGCTAGGTTTCCCCGATCCTGTTTTCCGGAGCTAGGTTTCCCGATCCTATTTCTCGCAGCTAGGTTTCCGATCCTGTTTTCCGGAGCTAGGTTTCCGATCCTATTCTCGCAGCTAGGTTTCCCGATCCTGTTTTCCGGAGCTAGGTTTCCCGATCCTATTTCTCGCAGCTAGGTTTCCCGATCCTGTTTTCCGGAGCTAGGTTTCCCGATCCTATTTCTCGCAGCTAGGTTTCCCGATCCTGTTTTGGAGCTAGGTTTCCCGATCTTGTTTCCCGCAGCGAGATTTCCCTGGTCCTATTCCCCAGAGTCAGGTTTCCCCGATCCTATTCCCTGGAGCTGGGTTTTCTTATCAGCCGTGGCACGGCCTCCGTGGAAAGCTGAGGCCTGCACACCCTGACTAGAGGATTTCACCAGGTTAAGTCTGTTGGTCTGCGTGTCTGCTGCCTGACTGTTCATTACTCTGTCTGCCTGCTTGTACGGTTGTCCTGTTTATTCTTGTATCTGCCCATTTGTATTCATGCCTGCTCGTGTGACTTTAATCATGACCACCTATCCGTCCGTCTATCCATTTGCTTGCGTGCTTGTTAGCCCATCCGTCGGTTCATGTGTCTGAGGTTGGGGGAGTGGGGAGGGGGAAGCTAGCGAGAGGTGGGGTGGGATTGGGGGGGGGGGGGGGCGGTGGCAAAGGAGAAGGGAGGATGGGGGAGGGGGTCTGTAGATATGAAGCCACATATAACCGGAGTCCTAATGGCTTCGATGTGTACCGATCCCCCTCGTCTCTCTTCTCCTCCCCCCCCCCCCTCCTCCCTTCCCTATCCACACACACACACACACACACACACACACACACACACACACACACGCACGCACGCACGCACACACGCACATACATATTCCTTCCCCCCTCCCCCCCCCCCCTGCCCAGCCACCCATTTTTTGATGTGAAGACACACAAGGTTGAAAGTACAAGGAACTGACTCCAATGATCCCAAGTAACTTTCTTTTTAAAGTCGATGCTCGACATTACATACAGCGCACTCTCTCTTCAGACACTTGCACACCGACGACAATGATACTCGACATTACATACAGCGCACTCTCTCTTCAGACACTTGCACACCGACGACAATGCTACTCGACATTACATACAGCGCACTTTCTCTTCAGACACTTGCACACCGACGACAATGCTACTCGACATTACATACAGCGCACTTTCTCTTCAGACACTTGCACACCGACGACAATGATACTCGACATTACATACAGCGCACTTTCTCTTCAGACACTTGCACACCGACGACAATGATACTCGACATTACATACAGCGCACTCTCTCTTCAGACACTTGCACACCGACGACAATGATACTCGACATTACATACAGCGCACTCTCTCTTCAGACACTTGCACACCGACGACAATGATACTCGACATTACATACAGCGCACTTTCTCTTCATTCGGCACAGTGTGGTCTCTACGTAGACCCGAGGAAACATAGACCCGGAAGGTATATATAGACCAGGGGGAGCATTCATCTTGGGGTGGAGAGGGTTGTAGGAGGAGAAGGGGGAGGAGGAAGGCGGGGAGTAAAGAACTGACGAAACATAGACTTCCAACAGTGTGATTTCGGTTCACAGAAATCAGAAGCAGTACTGAACTCATCAGCGGCGAACCGATTGAAATGCACTCAACGCATGATCTCTTGGGCAAAATATCACCTTTGTTTTACTACCTGACGAGGTTACCCATTTTGTTTGTATTCCTTGCTTTCTACTAGACCTTCTCCCTCATGCCTTACATTAAATCCTCCCTTTGCCACAACACATGGCATCAGTCCCACCTCCCCCTCTGTCCCTTCCTACCCTAACCCACCTCACTAGCTCTGAATGTACTCCGGTACTGGAACACAAAGAGCAAGGCTCTGATCGCTTTACAGTCCGCGATCTGGTTTACACCACATGCTGTCTACCTGGATAGAGCCGACAGAAAAGCCACCTGCTAACGCTAATCATTCAATTCCCGTGTCATTCAGTCGAAAGTTTTATCAGTCTCTCAGTTTCTTTCTTTCTTTCTTTTTTGTTTTTGTTTAAAACCAGTTCTTTTGATCTTTCCACGGAAGATGCATGCTATGAGTACATATATGTTATTCAATCCATACGGATGGCTAAACTGGCTTTCTCTTTTCGAAAACTGGTAATAGGATTTTACGTGTGTGCGATATGTTTTGCGCGCGTTACACGTGGAAACGCTGTTCATGATATCATTCCAAGGACTTTTTGAGGAAATGGAGTCAGAGCCAACGTTCACTCCCAAGGGAAAAAAATCCACGTGTACCCAAACGTCCAGAGGGAGATTCGATCTCGCGACTGCAGGATTACCAGAATCATCAGTCCGGCGCTCTACCAATTGTGCTGTTCCGGCCAATCGACAACAAAGAATTGACGTCAATTTCCAACTGATTTTTTTTTTTTTTTTTAAGGGCGACAATCAGACATCACTGGTTACACAACTGTGTACTTTTTTCCTCAAGGACTTAAAACTTACCTAATTCAATTCGGAGCTGTTTTATAGTCATGTCCGGCTAGACAAAATTAACAGGCACATATTTTCTTAAAGTTTTGAAAATTATATTAATGAGTAATTACATATACACCGCAAACAAAATGTATTGTTTGTATGCATTTGCAAGCAAAATTAATGCGCACACATCTTTCCTGTACAGTCTTGAAAACCATCAATGAGTGACTACATGTATATACCACACACAAAATTTACTGTCTGCGTGTTTCTTTCTCTTTTTTTTCCTTTCCTTTCCTTTCTTTCTTTTGTTCTTTCTTTCTTTCTTTTCATACGGAAAGTTGCGCATTAATACACATTAATATTCTTAACAGCATTGTGTGCCTAAAGATTTTAAACAAACACAGTATTCTTTGTGTTTCCTTTTTCTCAATACGGAATTTTGCACTTTAAAATACATTCATTTTACTATCAACACCGTATCATTTCATCCCTCAGCTCCCTGGCTTTTAAGACACTTTTGTGTGTGCTAAATTTTGTGTTCAATTTCCATCCTTTCCAACAATACTTACTGATGGTTCCAAATCTGAAGAAAGAGACAGATACTTCTGCTGCTTATTGCTCAACACATCCCTCTCAGAAATGATCAAAATACATTCCATCGGACAGCTCCATTTACACTGCTGAGCTCATCGCTTCGGTCCCTGCTCTGCAAATGGTCTCTAAATCAAATCATAAAGAGCTCTGTAAATGGTCTGTAAATCAAAACATAAAGAGCTCTGCAAATGGTCTGTAAATCAAATCATAAAGAGCTCTGCAAATGGTCTGTAAATACAAATCATAAAGAGCTCTGCAAATGGTCTGTAAATCAAAACATAAAGAGCTTTGCAAATGTATCATAAAGAGCTCTGCAAATGGTCTGTAAATCAAATAATAAAGAGGTTTGCAAATGTATCATAAAGAGCTCTGCAAATGGTCTGTAAATCAAATAATAAAGAGCTTTGCAAATGTATCATAAGAAGCTCTGCAAATGGTCTGTAAATCAAATCATCAAGAGCTTTGCAAATGTATCATAAAGAGCTCTGTAAATGGTCTGTAAATCAAATCATAAAGAGCTCTGCAAATGGTCTGTAAATCAAATCATAAAGAGCTCTGTAAATGGTCTGTAAATCAAAACATAAAGAGCTTTGGAAATGTATCATAAAGAGCTCTGCAAATGGTCTGTAAATCAAATAATAAAGAGCTTTGCAAATGTATCATAAGAAGCTCTGCAAATGGTCTGTAAATCAAATCATAAAGAGCTTTGCAAATGTATCATAAAGAGCTCTGCAAATGGTCTGTAAATCAAAACATAAAGAGTTTTGCAAATGTATCATAAAGAGCTCTGCAAATGTATCATAAAGAGCTCTGCAAATGTATCATAAAGAGCTCTGCAAATGTATCATAAAGAGCTCTGCAAATGGTCTGTAAATCAAAAGATAAACAGTTCCTCATCTCTTTGCTTCCCTTTCTGCTTTGGACACCATTGCAGGCCATAGCCTCAAACACTCTCAACTTCTGAAGTTTTACAACAATACACACTGAAATCTGAGGTTCCAACATAGTTTTCGCTTGTTGGCATTCGAAGTAATGAGGTGGCTGATCGACTTGCCAAAAAGATTTACTGCAAATAGACAATTATTGTGCAGACTCTTCTCTATCCCTCAAACTGATAAGAATTCCAAAGTTCAGACATTTGTCAATACCTCTGGCACTTGCAGACGAATAAGAAACTCTTTCAATATTCCAAAACTTATACGAGACTTTACATTCCACAACTGACGGCCGTGAGGGGGAAAAAAAAGAAAAAAAAGTTTTGTGCCGATTACAGATAGGCCAGTCATTTTACACCCACTGGTGTCTTTTGAAAGGTTAGGAAGCTCCGAGGTGCATTCCATTTAATGCACCTCTCACTATAAACCATGCGCTTACAGAATGTTAGGACTCACGTGATGTTAGACATACACACTTTATAGCAGACTCCATGAAGACCTGGCTCAGACATGTTCCTCTTGAGGTGATTTTGCTTAGTTCCTGAAAGAGTAAATTAGTTTATATATGATCCAAAGGCTAGGAAGAAAGAGAAACAAATTTTGTATGTTACAAAAAACGAAAGTTTATTGATCTTTGAAAAAAAATGTTACTAATTGACTTTGACGAGGTGACAGTATTGATATAGCTCTTCATGGCCGGCTAGGCTATAAACAACAAAAATGAAACTATGATAAAATCATCACTTCCCCCCCCCCCCCCACCCCTCAATACCCAAATCATCCTCCCTTCCACCCCCGCCCCCCCCCCCCCCCCCCCCCTGTACCGTACCCTAGGGGCAACCAAACGACAGTGGCGGAGAGCATAAATCTTGAATACCAAAAGTGCCAATCACCCCCCCCCCCCCCCCCCCCCCCCAGCCTTCCTCCCGTGGCCTCTCCCACTTCTCTCCCATGTCTGAAGGAGTGGTCCGCTGAAAACACGCCACTGTCTGTACAGTGTATTGAGGTCACTGGCTTGACCTGGCGACCTACTTTTCCTCGGCGCAGGAAAGCCGGTCTCAGTTGGTCTGCACTGCGGTTTGTACCTACCCCCCACCTTCAGACCTGCGCCTCGGGCGTTTTGGGGTTTGCTTGGTTCCAAAACAGAATTGTTTGTATGTCAAAGATGTCACAATGTTAACACTTTCGATGGCAGCGTATACATACACAGGGAATTATTGGTGGTCGATTTCTTAACCAGTTTAAGGGATGCTGTCGTAAGATTGATTGATACACCTTGCATGGACGTGGAAGAAGAGGACCCCCCGTGAGACTACTACACTACATTTGTCTCCCTTTACAGTACGTTACTGTAATAAACTCATCACTTCCTCCCCTCTCTCCACCCCTCAATATCCATCCACTCTTCACGCGGAGAGAACAGGCTGTGTTGGTGAAGACAGCGGTTGTAACTACACTACTTTACAGGCCTTTGCAGACAACGGTTCCCGTGGGAATGGAGGGAAGGGGGGGGGGGGGGGGGGAGGGGAGGGGGGGGGGGGGGGGGGGGGGAGAAGGAGAAGCGAGGGGAGAGAAGTGAAGAATAATTCCGGCATTTGAGGTAGAAGACAGGAGAGGTATGCAATGTATATTGATTTTTACAGTTAAGTAATATTTTCATCGTCTCCTCAAAAGGTAGGCTACTGTTGTTCTTGTTGATGGTGAGATGGTGGAGGTGGGTGGTAGTGGTGTGTGTGTGTGTGTGTGTGTGTGTGTGTGTGTGTGTGTGTGTGTGTTGTGTGTGGTGCGTGCGTTG
The DNA here is from genome assembly GCA_033310375.1 of Conus canariensis. Lineage (NCBI taxonomy): Eukaryota > Metazoa > Mollusca > Gastropoda > Neogastropoda > Conidae > Conus > Conus canariensis. The sequence continues at coordinate 67,211,633 of CM065731.1, read as the reverse complement.
GTGTGTGTGTGTGTGTGTGTGTGTGTGTGAAAGGAGAGAGAGAGAGAGAGAGAGAGAGAGAGGATGGACGTTGATGAAGCAGGACGATGGAAGAAATGTCTCTCCCCCTTCCACCATCCCCAGCACCACCCTGCACCCCTCCTATGATTTCCGAAAATGTCCAGAGTCAAACTACGAAGAGGAACAATCCAAGGCGCCACCGGTAGAGAAAATTCTCTTCGTCTTCCGACGTGGAAGCAAAAAAAAAAAAAGTGTTTTCTTTCAGGATGGTTCAGCGATAAGGAAAGCGGCTTGAGGTGCTGAAGCCGGTATTTATAGGACACTGTTGACTGCTTGTCTTTCCCTCCTCGCCGTCACCCCCTCGGCTTCGTTTTTTTCCCCCATTGTTATTTCATTATCTTTCTTTTACAGTCGATTTCACTGAACGCGGTGACTTCAAGGCAATAGTGGGACTGACTGATAGTGGGGGGAAGGTTTTGTTTGTACGTTACCTTAGCTCCGTCCTGCCCAGTTGATGAATTCGTTTGTAATACTCGCCAACTTAAGTCAATTATCTGTTGTATCATTTTGTATAAAATTAAATCTACTGATAATGTGTAGCGTCTTTCACGTCTCTGAGTTTAATGCTCTGTCTGTCTGTCTATCTTCTGCTCTGTCTCTGTCTGTCTGTCTGTCTGTCTGTCTGTCTGTCTCTCTCTCTCTCTCTCTCTCTCTCTCTCTCTCTCTCTCTCTCTCATTTGCTAAGGAGGAAAGAAAAGGAATTCAATGATGCCTTCGTCTACGACACGTCTTCGTCTTCCTCACGTAATGAACTGCGAGCATCTATGACAGTCAAAGCCAGTTCTGGGGCATTGCGCATAAAATATCTGTGAAAATCAAACCACCTCTAATACTGTTAGTATTGATAGTTGGTACGACCACTTCAACGCACGCTGAACAAGGGATGTTAATACCGACGATGCATCTCATTTGCGAAGATGTGATGATGCAGAGGGAGCAAGTAACTTAAACCGTCCGATTTCCATAGACGAAGTAATGTTTGCCATCAGGAAAATGAAAAAATCGCCATTCGATTGGACCAGACGGCATTATTGGTGAGTTTTTCAAAGTTGG
>CM065731.1:67201542-67209042 GCA_033310375.1 Conus canariensis | reverse complement strand
AGTTCTGGGGCATTGCGCATAAAATATCTGTGAAAATCAAACCACCTCTAATACTGTTAGTATTGATAGTTGGTACGACCACTTCAACGCACGCTGAACAAGGGATGTTAATACCGACGATGCATCTCTTTTGCGAAGATGATGATGATGCAGAGGAAGCAAGTAACTTAAACCGTCCGATTTCCATAGACGAAGTAATGTTTGCCATCAGGAAAATAAAAAATCGCCATTCGATTGGACCAGACGGCATTATTGGTGAGTTTTTTCAAAGTTGGTAGTAAATCGTAAGTCGTGCTGGATATTCTTGTTAGATTTATGAATTCTCTTTTTGACAATGAAACTTTACCCTGAGCAGTGGACAATAATATAATCAATTGTTCTTCCCCTGTATAAAAAGGGTAATGCAAACAATCCTGATAACTATCGAGGTATTTCTCTCTCTCTCTCTCTCTCTTCTCTCTCTCTCTCTCTCTCTGACGCAAGCAAAGCTGGCCTAACAGCAAGACCTTCCCAGCCATCCCCTGCTTTAAGATGTCACAGAACAGTAGAGGTCGTAAATCTGGGGTTTACGTCTTTAGCAAAAAAATATTTTCATTATTACAATACTATACAAGTTCTTTTCAGCTACAATGCTTGCTTCATATAGTAATAAAAGATGTATTAAATGATATTTAACGCAAATACTGCAACAAATTTATACTCACATTTCATCAAAGATCTGACCGTTTAATGGAATTTCTACCACACAAAGAAGCAGGTGTAGATCAAACTTTTCCAAAATATAGAATGGTGATTGCCACTTATAAAGAAAGCATACCAAGTAAAGCAAAGAAAGAATTTATCAATAAAAGCCACATGAAATCACCACGTCAAACTGCCTTTTGTATTTTCACAACTTATAACAGTTTGCAACTTATAGCAATACGTCATACGTTTGCCTTTGTAAATCAATTAAAAAAAGAACATAAGTGAATGAATAACAACGATGACGAAAGCGTCAGTCAGTCAGTCAGTCATTCCCTTGACCGCTGGGGTCGTTGGGGGGACGTGTTGAGGCAGCCGCCGTTTCTCTCCAGGCTCTTCTGTTGATGGCTGTCTTGAGGAGATCTGGCATGGTCATTTTGGTCCAGTCCTTTATATTGTCGGACCAGCTCTTTCTCTGCCGTCCTCGTCTGCGCCCTCCTTCAACGGTACCTTGAAGGATGGTTTTGGAGAGGGTGTTGTGACGAATGACGTGGCCAGACCATGCCATCTTCCGTCGTTTGACGGTTGCCAGAAGTGGTTCGTGGGGCCCAACTAGGTCAGTGACCAGGTTCCGCACATAATCATTGGTCTTGTGTTCCTTGTAGGAGATGCGGAGTAGTTTCCTCAGGCACCTGGTCTCAAACGCCTGGATTCTTCTTTCTGTTTCAACCATCAGTGTCCATGTCTCGCAACCATATAAGAGGATCGAACCACTAGTGACTTGTAGAGCCGGAATTTTGTGTGGAAATTGATGTTGCTCTTCCACACTCTGTTCAGTCTGGCCATCGCTGCTGATGCGGAGTTGATCCTGTTTCGGATTTCTGCTGTGCAGGTGCCATCTTTGGAATACTGAGACTAAATAACTGTAAATGGACATGACGTAAGTAAAAGATGACGTAAAAAAAAAAGAACCAGGCAGGACTAAAACTGCCCGCGACCAGCTGGCAAACGGCTTTGCTTTGCCTTGAACTACAGCATGTCTGCTGTGTGCACGCTCCTTTCATCTCTGAATGAAGCCGAAGACAGGCGACAGACTTGACTGTCCAACTCCTCCTCCCTTACCCACCGCTACCTTTTCATTACGCGACTCTTGTGTCCTGATTGTACTGAACGCTTCACGCTCGCCTCCCCCTTCCATTGCGCGTGTTATGTCCTTACTGCACTCGTTGTACGTGTAGTAACCCTAGCATAGACTGAGCGAGTTTTATCACTGGATCAAAGATGGCACAGTGATGGCAAAGCTTCGTGACAACGACACCTCGCATTCTTTTTGTTTATCCTGAGTCCCGATAAGGTCACTCGTGGTTAGCGGAGCTATGAACAGCCTGAATTAAATCGAATCGTCCACAAGCCTTTGCCATGGCGTAGAGTTGTCAAGGTAAATTTTATGTCTTGCTGCTGTATGGGTACATATCAATCTGCCCCCGTCTCATTGTGCCCCCGTCTCATTGTGCCCCCAATGTCATCTCATCATCATCTCAATTAAATCGACTGAACTACAATGTAAAGTTGTCTTCTCTCTCTTTTTAACTACAAAGCATTCATACATGCATATGCACACACGTGAGGTTCCTGCTAAAATTAAAAAGTCTATTGGTCTTCAGACATGTATAGACATGACGAAGAGAGGAAGAAAACCTTTGTCAAAATGAACGTATTTTCGTTAAAACTAGGCTACATATATGCGTTCATTAGGACAGAGAGATACAGTATGCACATAGACGGGGGCACAATGAGACTGGGGCACAATGAGATGGGCGACAATGAGACGGGGCGCAATGAGACGGGGGCACAGTGAGACGGGTTACACATTTTGGGGGCACAATGAGACGGGGGCAGATTGACATGACCCCCCCCCCCCCCCCCCCCCGAAACCTGCTTTATCCTGCTCCATAATGAGTCATCATGACCATGCCGCTGAAACTAAGATTTTGCTTCTACAAAGAAAACTAGTTCAATAAAATTTCAATATCCAAGAAAACCGAAGAATTAAACATGACTTTGTTTCCTGCATTATAGCGACTGATAAGACTTTTCTATGATGACCAGACATGTAATGTCTGGTCCCTAAATCTAACCACGTTGATCTTAGAATTTTGAATCTGGCTTTGTTTTTTCATGGTATGGTATCGATCATTACAGTCAACTGTTGAGAGCCAGGCAGGACTCAATGTCTGGACTGACGTCAACTCCCCAGTGTAGTACGCCACAGTCACTCTACTAGTGAAGAACTACCGCAGTCAATATGGCGTCCAGGGTAGCTGATTGAGAGTGCAGACAGGAGTTTCTACTGCGTAAACAGAGCGTTTACATGTACTGTAGTACTTTACTGCTGTAGTGTTCAGGGCGTGCGTTGTTAGAACTACGATGGTGTTTTTGGCACAGTGGGATTTCCAGCGTGTTACACCGGTTTGAAAAAAATGACACCAGTTTGTAAACGGGTAATCAAAAATTGACCCCGGATTAGCATTCATTGCCGTATCTATCGAAGCGTCATTTCACTGCACGCCGTTCGTGTCACCGAGACAACGCTAACATTGGTTTAAATAACTTTTATTTCAGAAACAATTAAACAGAATACCTTCATAATTGACAGGACGAGTGAGCAACAACAAGCCCTAGGCTTATACTGTGCTCAAATAGACATTTACAATATATTGGCGGTTAAATACATTCACAATATACTAAGCATTTCACTTCGTGCTTGGGATTTTTTAAAAGGAAACATTGAAAAAGAAAAAGAAAAACAAACAAACAAAAAACAACAAAAAAGTACGCTAACATTCAAGGGAAAGAACCCACCTAGGCGGGACAGACAGACAGACAGACAGACAGACAGACAGACACACACACACACACACACACAACACACGCACACACACAAACACACACACACACACACACACACACGTACGCACGCACACATACACACACACATACACACACGCACATACACACACACACACACACACACACACACACACACACACACACACAACACACACCACACACACACACACTAACACGCACACCCCACACATACGATCTATAAATGGAGAGGGGAAAATACAGAGTGAGAGAGAGAGAGAGAACGAGAAGAGGGGAAGAGAGAAAAGAGAGAGAGAAGAAAAGAGAAGAGAGAAAGGCAGAAAGTGAGGGGGGGGGGGGAAGAGGGAGAGGGAAGGAGGCGTCTGAAAAAGAAAGAGCTGAGGGAAGAGAGGGGGATGAGGGGGGAAAGAGAGAGAGAGAGAGAGAGAGAGAGAGAGAAACAAAGACAAAGCAAGAAGAGAGAGAGAGAGAGAGAGGAGAGAGGAGGGAGGGAGAGAGAGGGGAGGAAGAGAGAAAGAGAGATACAAGGACAGATGGGTGGGGAGAAAGTGAGGAGAAGGGGTAAAAAAGAATAAGGAATAAAGAAGGAGAGTGGGGGGGGGGGGTAAAAAGAGAGAGAGAGAGAGGAGAGAGGTAGAGAGAGAGAGCAGAAGAGAGAGAGAGACAGAGAGAGGTAGAGAGAGAGACAAGAGAGAGAGACAGAGACAGAGAGAGACAGAAAGAGAGAGACAGAGAGAGAGACAGAGACAGAGAGAGACTGAAAGAGAGAGAGACAGTGAGACAGAGAGAGAGGTAGAGAGAGAGAGAGACAGAGAGAGAGACAGAGACAGAGAGAGACAGAAGAGAGAGAGACAGAGAGAGAGAGAGAGGTAGAGAGAGACAGAGACAGAGAGAGAGACAGAGACAGAGAGAGACAGAGACAGCGAGAGAGAGACAGAGAGAGAGCACGAGGTTTTAGGGAAGGAGGGGTGGACGAGGGGGGGGGGGGGGGTGTCGGGAATGAGGTTTGGGGGGATGATGTAGGGGAAAAGGAGGGGATGAAGAGATATAACAATAATAATAATAATGATGAAGAGACGAGAAGAGAGAGAGAGAAGAGAGAGAGAGACAGAAGACAGACGAAGACAGACAGACAGAGAGAGAGGTCAGAAACGGGGGAGACAGGTAGGAAGAGACGTGAAGGGTGGGGTGCAAGGAAGAGATGGGGTGGGGGAAAGATGGGAGGAAGGGGGGGGGGGGGGGGGAAGGGGGAAGGGGGGGGTGTGGCAAACGAGGGGGGATGGTGGTGGCGGTGGTGAGAAGGTTCAAAGTCAAGCCGGTCAGGCTATGTGCTGACAGACACAGCAGGCACAGGACACAGGAACACCGACAGACGAGCGACACTTCTGACCCCTGTCTGTCTGTCTGTCTGTCTCTGGCGCCCCTGTCCTCCTGGCCAGGAATAGACCACCAGGAACAGGAATAGACCACACAGGAACCAGGAATAGACCACCAGGAACAGGCTGACATGCAGCAAGAGGAGGTCTATGTTCCCGCTGGTCTGCATTCCCACTGGTCGACATTCTCCAGGTCGTTGGTCTACCAGGTATATATCCCCCCTCCCCTCCCCCCTTGGGTCTGTATTCCCTCTGGGCTGTGCCCCCCCCCCCCCCCCCCCCGGCGCCATAGACCCTAAGGTCTATGTTCTTCAAGGTCTTATATTCCCCGGGTCTATGTTCCCCAGTTGATATTCCCCCAGGTTTACACTTCCCAAGATCTATAATTATTCTCTCGGGTCTATGTTTCCCATAGGTCTATGTTATGTCAGGTCTATGTTTCCCAGATCTTTATTTCCTCAGGTCTTTATTCCCTCAGAGTTATGTTCTTCAAGGTCTATGATTATTCCCTAAGAGCTTTTTCTACCAGGTCTACGTTCCCTACGGTCTATGTTTCCCAAGGTCTATATTCTTCCAGGCCTATGGTCCCCTTGGTCTATATGCCCCCAGGTCTATACATATATTTATTCCCCCAGGTCTACGTTACCCAAAGTTTATGTGTCCTTCCGGGTCTATGACCCCACACGTCTATACTCATCCAGGTCTACGCACTCACGGGTCTATATTTCCCCACGTCTTTGTTTCCCCTGTTACCCCAGATCCCCTGCATTCTTAAATGTATTTTCTCCCTCGGGTCTATATTCCCCAAGGTCTTCGTTCCCAGAGGACTATATTTCTCTGGTTTATGTTTCTCTAAGTCTGTATCCCCCTAGATTTACGGTCTCCCAAGTGTCTGTTCCCCTGTGTCTTCAGTCCCTCGGGTCTATATTTCTTCAGATCCCCCCCCCCCCCCCCCCCCGGTCTATATTTGCCTGGGTCCACATTCCCCCTGAACTTACTAAGCCCCAACTCCACCTCCCCACCCCCAGGTCTATATTCCTCCAGGTCTGTGTTCCCATGGTCTATATTTCCCAGGGTCTATGTTCCCTCAGTTCTATATTTTCTGAGGTGTATGTTTCCCGAGAACGGCATCAGCGCAGGTCTCTGTTTTCCAGATCTGTAGTACACCTGGGCTTGCTTCCTCCATGTCTGTCTTCCATCGGGCCCGTTTCCCCTGATCTATGTTCTCTCAGGTCTATTTTTTCCCAAGGTCTATGTTCCCCGAGGTCTATGTTCCTTGAGGTCTATATTTCTCTAGGTCTATGTTCATCTGGATCTATGATATTTCAGGTGTATGTTCCCCCTTGTTCATACTCTTCTAGTTCTATGTTCCCCGTGGTCATTATTCCCCCAAGTCTATATTCCTCAAGGTCAGAATATCATCCCCAGGTCTTCGTTTTCCCCCGGTCTATATTCTCAACGTCTATGTGCTTCCATGTCTGTGTTCCGACCAGGGCTCTGGGCCCCATGACTATGTTTTTTTTCCAAGGTCTATGTTCTCCAAAGTGATATTCCCCAAGACCTATGTTTCTCCCAGATTTATACTCCCCCTTCCCCTTCTCCCTGTCTATGTCCCTTTATGTCTACATTCATTCCTCCAAGCCTATTATCTATCAGGTCTATGTTGCCAAAGGTCTATGTTTCCCCAGGTGTGTATTCCCCACGGTCTAGTTGTCTTTCCAGGTCGATATTACTCCAGGTGTTTGTTTCCCTCAGACTTATACCCCCCCCCCCCCCCCCACACACACACACCCTTACCCAGCAGTCTATGTTCACTCACGTCTATGTTATGATCAAGTCCTCCTTTCCCCTCATAGTCTCCACGTCCTTCTGAGCTTTTCTTCCGAGTCTGTTGTCCTCGCCTTCAAAAATGTTGCCCTAGGTCCATTTCTACCCATACTGGTGTTTTCGCACGTCTGTACTCCTCCGGGGTCTATTGTTTTCCATCAGGTCTATGATTCACCCAGGCCTCTCCCCCCCCCCTCCACTCCCACCCCCCATTCTCCTTCTCTCTCTCTCTCTCTCTCTCTTTCTCTCTCTCTCTCCTTTTGTTTTTTCTCCAAGTTTTAGATGTCTTTCCAATCCAGGTCTGTGTTAAACACGATATGCTCGTCTTTCCCCAAACTCCCACCCAGCTTCCGTAAGGGTGTTATTACAGTCCTCGGATCTATGCCTGCCGGTCTATCTCCCCCCCCCCCCCCCCCCCCCCCATCCTCGATCCGATTTCCCAGTCAAGCAGGCCGAGTCTGTTCCGCTCAGGTCAGTTTTCCCCAAGTCAACGTTGTTCTAAGTCTGTTTCCCCGAGTCAACGTTGTTCTAAGTCTGTTTCCCCAAGTCCACGTTGTTCTAAGTCTGTTCCAAGTCAACGTTGTTCTAAGTCTGTTTCCTCAAGTCAACGTTGTTCTAAGTCTATTTCCCCAAGTCAACGCTGTTCTAAGTCTGTTTCCCAAGTCAACGTTGTTCTAAGTCTATTTCCCCAAGTCAACGTTGTTCTAAGTCTATTTCCCCAAGT
>CM065731.1:67189042-67196542 GCA_033310375.1 Conus canariensis | reverse complement strand
ATAACGTAAATAACGTCACTGAGCCATATAATAACGTAAATAACATCACTGAGCCATATAATAACGTAAATAACTCACTGAGCCATATACTAACGTAAATAACGTCACTGAGCCATATAATAACGTAAATAACGTCACTGAACCATATGATAACGTAAATAACGTCACTGAGCCATATAATAACGTAAATAACATCACTGAGCCATATTCCCTCGTTTCTTTTCTCTCTTTTCTTGTCCTTTTTCCCCTGTGTGTGTGTGTGTGTGTGTGTGTGTGTGTGTGTGTGTGTATGTGTGTGTGTGTGAACTTCTCCGCTACCTCAGTAGCCTAACCACCCATGCCGCTCTCTCCACCTCCCGTCCATAGCCACACCCCACCTTATTACTCCGCAGTCCGGGAACCGAGAATCCACAGGGAGCAGTCGATCTCAAGTCGTTATCAGAAGCAACCGGCCAGAGTTATTAGGCCTACTGAGCTGCCGTCTGATCACTTTCAATGATGCTTACAGTTTCAGTTTTATCAAGGAGGCGTCACTGCGTGCGGACTAGTCCATATACGCTACACCACATCCGCTAAGTTTTGAGACCACACTATGCATGATTTGAAGCTGATGGATAAATGAATTAACAACAAAGATGAGACAATTGAAGAAGAGGGTCTCGTGGCTACGACTCAGCAGATGTCTGACCTACGCATTAGCCCAACGCGCTGGTCAGACCTTGAGTGCCTACCTACCATTTTTTTTGTTGTGTGTGTGTGTGGTGTGTGTGTGTGTGTGTGTGTGTGTGTGTGTAGTGGATGCTTACAGTGCGCCTGTACGGATTCAGTACACACAGGATACCACCACTAAGCCCCTTAACTGACGACCATCATTGCTTAGACGGTGAGTGAACGTCTCCCTGGAGGGCGCCACCACAACAGCCCAAGGACAATCCCCATGTGTTTGCAGACACCGGTCACCCTGATACAAACTGGGGCCGTACATACATGTCGTCGGTAACGGGGAAGTGACCTACTACCTCGTTGTAAGCTCGAAGGTCCGTTACTTGCAGATCCATATGTCAAGAGTAACCTTTAACTTCGTGGTTTGCAGTGGGTGAGGGGTGGGTAATCTACAACGAGGATAGGACATGAGTTCGCCGTGGGTTAGCTCAAAACAAAGCCATTGGACACGTTCAATGATCACGAACTTCACGCAAAGTTAAGATTTCGTCGTCACAACATCTTCCAGCTGACAGACACTCTCTGAGAAGACCTTGAATTTGATTTGCACAGACTGAGACACGGAACTCGGCCCCCTGCTCTACAAGTGTGTCTGTAGCTCCCAATTCGTCTGCTACGATAGTTGGCTTAGCTCTTCGTGTGTGTATGTGTGTATGTGTGTGTGTACATGTGTAGGCTAAATCTGTCTTCGTGCCTGTGTGTGTCACTGTTACTTTGTGTCAGTGTGTGTGTGTGTGTGTGTGTGTGTGTGTGTGTGTGTGTGTGTGTGTGCGTGTGAGTGTGACTTCGTCTTGTTTACGGCCTTTTAATAGTTTTAACAAACTTGTTTTAGTTAAGCTGCTTTTTCAGTCTTTGTGTGTGTCTGTGTCACATGTTTGTGGGCATGCGCAGAAGGTTGGGGGTTATTCAAGACATGCGCAGAGAAGGAGAATCCCTCTTTTTATCTGACCTTCACCCTTTACTTTCTAGATACTTCGTAGGTAGAAACCGAGACAAAACCCAGAGGATATAGGTACGAAAACAGAATGCGCTGAACCCACAGAGTTTGTACCCAGGAGTTAATCTCGTTGTAGAAATAAAATTACATATAAGTACGGCAGCTGATCGTGCGTACAGACAAGGAGAGGAGGAAACAAATTAAGAAGAAAACAAAATAGACGACCATGAGAGGAAGGCATGACCAGCCACAGAAGTTCAGACTTTTTGTTATTTTGATTTTGTTTGTTTTTTTCCCCCGCAGGATAAGGATGACGAAGATGATGCTATTGATGTCAATACCGGTCTGAGACTGCATAACAGGGCTGTACTCTACACTCACTTTCTTAACATATCCCGGGGTCAACCAGGGCACCAAGAGATACGGACACCTGTAGAATTGGTTAGGAAATAGGAGCGACACTGCCAGAGATGCACCCATGGAGTGGATGAAACTCGAATATGCAGTTTAAATTTTCGCAACTGAACCATAGCAGTAACCCTGGAGAGAAGGCAGTCAGGGTGAAAAAAAATCCCACAAGTACATTGCTGTAATGGGAACCGAACCCATAACTTCCCAGCCAGAAATCAGCAATGGTAACCACTGTACCACGGTGGCTGATATTTCCATTGACTTTCGTTACAATCGGTTCTTAAATTTTCGCATAATGATAAATTTTGTAATAATCTTAGTGAACGAATCTGGATCCTCTGTTTAAATTGGATCAGCACACAAAGATCCGCATCAGAATTTGATGGATCGTTTTGGGGTCTTAATTCATATGTTGACAGTGTTTGGCTGACATGACATTAGTACCTGTGGAGTCATAACGCTGGCAGGCAAACAAACAAAGTGACAACAAACAAATTGCTGCAGGTATTAACACAATCTGCTTGGTGTGCATACTTCCCTCCGCCGTTCACCACTCTATTCTCACCGCAAGAAAAAGGACGTCTTACACACAGACACACGCACGAACGCACGCACGCACGCACGCACACACGCACGCACACACGCACTGGGGAACGGAGGTAGCCATGCATTCACACACACACACACACACACACACAACACACACACACACACACACCACACACACACGCACGCACGCACACACACACACATACACACTGGGAACGGATGTAGCCATGCATTCACTCACACACACAAACAGATGAAATGCGTTGATGATCGTGCTAGTAACAAACCATAAGACAATTTTAAGACAGTTGTGGTGGTAGGCTACTTCCAGAACTAGCAGGTTGAGGGTGTGCCACGACAGACGGGTGAATAGCAATCGTGTAAGTGTTCCACACAGTCCTTCCGTGACCAACAGCGAAGACCTTGCACAGCCCGAGCTCCTTTGTGAGTGTGGCATACCGCTACCGGGAAAGGCTTTGCGCTGACTATGTTCCTTTGTGAGTATTGCATATCACTACCGGGAAAGGCTTTGCGCTATGTTCCTTTGTGAGTGTTGAATACCGCTACCACGAAAGGCTTTGCGCTATGTTTCTTTGTGAATGTTGCACACAGCTACGGGAAAGGCTTTGTGCTGACCGCGTTCCTTTGTGAATGTTGCACACAGCTACCGGGAAAGGCTTTGTGCTGACCGCGTTCCTTTGTGAATGTTGCACACAGCTACCGGAAAGGCTTTGCGCCATGTTCCTTTGTGAGTGTGGCATACCACTACCGGGAAAAGCTTTGCGCTGACCGCGTTCCTTTGTGAAAGTTGCTCACAGCTAACGGTAAAGGCTTTGCGCTGACCGCGTTTCTTTGTGAGAGTTGCATACAGCTACCGGGAAAGGCTTTGCGCTGACCATGTTAATGTTTCTTTGTGAGAGTTGCATACAGCTACCGGGAAATTCTTTGTGTTGACCGCGTTTCTTTGTGAGAGTTGCATACAGCTACCGGGAAAGCTTTGTGTTGACCGCATTTCTTTGTGAGAGTTGCATACAGCTACCGATGAAGGCTTTGCGTTGTGCTCCTTTGTGAGTGTTGCACACAGCTACCAGGAAAGGCTTTGCGCTGACTGCGTTCCTTTGTGAGTGTTGCATACCGCTACTGGGAAAGGCTTTGCGCTGACTGCATTCCTTTGTGAGTGTTGCACACAGCTACTGGGAAAGGCTTTGCCCTGACTGCGTTCCTTTGTGAGTGTTGCATACCGCTACCAGTAAGGCTTTGCGCTGACCATATTCCTTTGTGAGTGTTGCTCACAGCTATCAGGAAAGGTTTTGCGCTGACCGCGTTTCTTTGTGAGTGTTGCACACAGCTACCGGGAAAGGCTTTGCGCTGACCATATTCCCTTGTGAGTGTTGCTCACAGCTGTCAGGAAAGGCTTTGCGCTGATCGTGTTTCTTTGTGAGTGTTGCATACCGCTACCGGGAAAGGCTTTGCGCTGACCATGTTCCTTTGTGAGTGTGGCATACCGCTACAGGGAAAGGCTTTGCGCTGACCATATTCCTTTGTGAGTGTGGCATACCGCTACCGGGAAAGGCTTTGTGCTGATCATGTTCCTTTGTGAGTGTTCCACACAGCTACCAAGAAAGGATTCGCAGTGACCATATTACTTACTGAGGGTTTCCCATAGCCATTTCAGTACTGGCGATATTCCTGCAACATATCCCGCTACATGCAGACTATTTGTTTACTCTGTGTTTGTTTTTGTTTTGGTTGCTGACGTAAATGACACGACCTCATTCGTGCGTGTTTGATCTTCTGCGTGTCTGTACGTCCATCGAAAAGGCCTCGTAAGTCTCTGGCAAGTCTGTGCAGTTTTGCTGACTTGAAAGACTGGACTGCTATTATAAAGTCCCGCTCCAAACTTCCCCAGCACGGGCTACTCGGACTGGAACCCCATGTCCCTGAGCAACTCCATGTCCCTGAGCTTGAGAGACAGAAGTTTAAACCACTCGGCCATCGCACTTCTCGATCACACAAGGGAACACCACAAAACCTCGACGCGAGTCAGTGCGCTCTCCCTGCATGAGAATATACAAAGACTGGTTTGTGAATAATTTATCAGTCACTGACTACCTCCGGCGGATCAATCCTGTTGAGAACCCGACAAATAAACAGGGCTAAAAGGAAGGGACAGGGACAATAAGTAAAAAGGGAACGATGGAAAGAGAAGTACACGCGCAATTCATTGTACTTGCATTTTGAAACAAAGAACACGAAAGGAGAGTGTTGGGTGAAAATGGAAGGTTTGAAAGGCCCCCTTGAATAAAACATACGGAGACAGATAGAAAAGAAAAACAAAGAAGCCAACAAAGACCCAAAATGCAGTCCAAAAACTAGGATTGCGGTCTCCGCTAAAAAGAAAGAAAGAAAGAAAGAAAGAAAGAAAAGCAGCAACAAAGCGATAAAACCAAAACAAAATTTGCTGGATGCTCCAGTTTCCTTTGTCTTTGTTTGTTTGTTTTCTCTTCCAGTGAAGGCATGAAACATTGACTGTTGTTTTCCAAACTGCTTTTCCTTTTTCCTTTTGTTCGTTTTGTGGTCGTGTTCATTGTTGTTTCCCAAACTGCTTTTCCTTTAGTTTTTGTTCATTTTGTCGTCGTGTCCATGTCTTCTCGTCTGTTTCTCCACCTTTCCCCTCTTCTCTTCTTGCTTCTCTTTCTTTTCACTCCCCCCCCCCCCCCCCCTCTCCATCTCAACACTTCCCTCCGACCTCCTCCTCCAGTCTTTGTCTCTCTGTTTGTCTGTCTCTGTGTCTGTCTGTCTGTCTGTCTCTTTCTCCCGCCCGTTTCTTTAACCCATGAAAATAAAGATCATCATCATAATATTTATCATTATCATTATTTGCATCATCATCATCATCATCATCATCATCATCTCTCTCTCTCTCTCTCTCTCTCTCTCTCTCCTCTCTCTCTCTCTCTCTCTCTCTCTCTCTCTCTCAGGGCACCTTTATCTGGTAGTAAGTTTTAACTCTTAAAAACATGACATTGACAATGAGAGCCCCTGGGTGCATCTACTTGCTTTTGGTGTTTTGCTCAGCGCAATAAATGTACATGCAGTTGCTTGAGCAGAAGAAACAGCTTTTTGTGCGAAAAAGACCAAAATAATGGTCAACAAAGCCTTTTTCTTTTTTTTTTTTGCTGTCCCAACCTCTGCGCCACCTCAGAGGCAGTGCACCCACGCCGCTCATTCCGACACCCTGTCCAAAGCCACAGCCCGGTCGGCCCCGCCGCAGCCCCGGCACCGGCAATCCACAGGGAGCAGTCAATGTCAAGTCGTCAAGAGGCAACCCACCGGAGGAGACACTGCACTGCTGCCGAGTCACTTCGGTGGTGTTCAGTGGCGCCTGTTCTGATCTAACACACGCAGGACACCACCTACTAAGCCCCCTACTGACGACAATAATTGCTTAGTCGCGGAGCCGGCGTGAGTGAGCTCTCCCTCCGGAGGGCGCCACCACGTCCGTCCAACGACAGCCCCCATGGACTCGTCGATACTGGTGACCCCGACGGAACCAAACCAAGGCCACAGACGTGGAGAGGACATCGAAATTGAGGTCACCATGAGAGCAGGGCATGAAGGGCCACAGAATTTGATACTTTTTTTTTTTTTTAACGCTGATCGATGAAAATGAGGATGATGAAGATGATGCTACGGATTTCCATTTCGGTCTGAGACTGCATGACAGGGCTGTACTCAACGCTTCCTTTCCTAATATATCCCGGCGTCAACCAGGCCCGAGAGATACAGGCACCTGCATATTCTGTTTAAAGTGCCGTAAGTATGTAACTATAACGGCGGCGAATTTTCTTTTTCAAATCAAATTATCAACAACGCCAAAGGTATATGATGGGCTTGGAACTGCAACAGTAAATGTGTTGAAGTCCATTTCGAAAACAAACAATCAGCAAGGTAGAGGTGAGCTTCCTTTTGATTTCAGTTATTTACTGTAGTTAATTTTCATTTCTACACAAATCGTCCACGCTATAAGAAACCTACTCTAGTGAAGTCCTGTGGGTTTTTTTTTGGTATGGTCAATTTTCTTTTCCAGACGGAACAGTCAAACGATGCCAAAGGCACAATACGAATGTAGTACTGTTTGCAATGCAACTAAGTTCAATATTATTTTCAAAGCAAATAGCAGTGTCAAAAAAATGCTCGGGCTTTGGTGCCGTATGTAACTGTCATTGTGGTGGATTTTGTTTCCTAACCAAGTCAACACTTGGAAGAGATTCAGTTAAGGTTTGATGCTGTAAAGGTGGTAAAGTTACACACTCAGGGGTTGACGCTGTAAAGGTGGTAAAGTTATACAGTAGTTAGGGTTTGATGCTGTACAGGTGGTAAAGTTACACAGTCAGGGTTTGATGCTGTGGTGGTAAAGTTATACAGTTAGGGCTTGATACTGTAAAGGTGGTAAAGTTATACTGTCAGGGTTTGATGCTGTAAAGGTGGTAAAGTTACACAGTAAGGGTTTGATGCTGTAAAGGTGGTAAAGTTACACAGTTAGGGCTTGATGCTGTAAAGGTGGTAAAGTTATACAGTTAAGGTGGAGAGTTACATCTCCAGATCGATAGTCAACTATACCAAAGACATTTTCTTGTTTTAATATTTGTATGAAACTGTAACTGTTAATGACTTTCTTTTGAAAACAAATGATCAATAACGGCAGAGACATATTCTTAGTCCTGGTTTTAATTGTAACTGTGGAGAATGTTCTTTTCAACACAAGTTGTAAACGAGTGCAGGGACATACTCACTGTTAAGTAGTGTTTATTACTGTAATGAATTTTCTTATCCAGACCGATTAGTCAACAATGTAAAAAATCCTTAAGGCATATTCT
>CM065731.1:67181542-67186542 GCA_033310375.1 Conus canariensis | reverse complement strand
ATCTAACGACTTAAGTATAGCAATTAATTCGGCACTAAATATCGATAACTGTTTACCAAGATAGATGAGCTTTTCTATTTTGAAACTTGGGATTATGAAGGCTCCTCCCGTGTTATCATTTTCTAGCACTGAGCCATCTGTAAAAATTTTCAAATGGTGATTGTAGTTACTTTCTAAATGAGCGTAAACAGATGTTCTTAAGGTATGTGGACAATCCTTTTTTGATATATCTGTATAATCTATGTCAAGGGAGGCTTTACTTTGTTCCCATTTTGGAATAGGAGAATACGTGGGCTTTGGGGCAATGTTGTTTTTATCTATTTTGGTATCCTTTAGAAGATCGGAGGAAAACGAGTAAATAGACCTTGTTGACAGTATATTTTGGGCACGTTTTCCGAAATCCTCCTCTGATTTTAAGCATACTTCTTCTGAGCTAAAATTGTTTTGTGAAAAGCTCTTTAAGATAAATTTTGAAGTAGAAGCTTTCCGAAGTTCTGCAAGAGGTAAGATTCCTACTTCATTATACGTCCCAAAGTTAGATGTATGTGTGGGAACCCCAAGGGCAATTTTATAAGCTTTGCAATCAGTACTCTGAAGTTTATTTAGCAGGTATTGAGGAGCATTAAAGAATACTTCTTGAGCATAAGTTAGTCTTGAGCGTATAAGGGCAGTTGCTAAGATGGTTAATGATTTCGAGTCCTGTCCCCAAGGTTGTTTGCTAATTATTTTTAGGAAATTCAAGCTCTTCCTTGCTTTGTTTAAAATATATTCAATATGAGCGTTCCAAGATAGCTTACTACTTAAGATAACACCCAAAAATTTGACACTTTTTGCACAGTTTAAAACAATGCCATCCAACGTGAAAGTAGGAAGTTGTCCTGGGTCGTAACCAGCATTAAAGAGAATCATATTAGTTTTTTTCTGGGGAAAGAGAAAGACCATTTACATTAAAAAAAATCATTGATCTTATTTAATTCAAGTTGATACTTTATTTTGATGTAATTTAGTGATCTTGATGGTGTATTTCCTTTCATTGTCACTTTTGTCCATAGGCATATATCATCAGCAAATTGAGCCACTTCAGTATCTTTAGAAAGACCTTTAGGGAGATCAGAGATTAAAATATTAAATAATATTGGGGAAATTACTGAACCTTGGGGTAAACCCATTTGTAAAGGTCTTGGGTTGGAATACGTATTTCCTATTTTTGCTTGAATGTGCCTACCTTGTAGAAAATCTTGAATAAAATTGTACATGTTCCCACTGATTCCGATATTCTTTATTTTGTACATTAGTCGTTTGTGCCACACTTGTTCATAGGCTTTACGAATGTCAAAAAAAGTAGCGAGGATGTTCTTACGATGTGCAAATTGATGTTTTACGTGTGTTGTAAGTTTTACTAAGTGCTCAATTGTAGATCTGCCTGCTTGGAATGCAGCTTGGTTGATAGGAATGATGCAGTTTTTATTGCAATGATGAATTAGCCTTTTTAACACTATCTTTTCCATCAATTTACATGTGTTAGATGTTAATGATATTGGCCGATAGCTGTTTATATCACTGAGTGGTTTTCCTTTTTTATGAATAGGAATTATAATTGAGTGTTTCCAAATTAGGGGTATTTTGCCACTGTCCCAACATTTTTGGAAAAAGAAATGTAGAAATTGTATGACATTTTGCGGGAAATGGCTTAATATTTCATTTGAAATGCCATCTAATCCCACTGATGTCTTTTTATTTAGATTAATAATACACTCATTGACTTCCTCCAATGTTATAGTAGAATTTAGGTAGTGATTTTCTGTTGGTTTTGGGCTATCATAGATGTTTTTCTTTTCTTCGCGGTGTTTTTTCTTGTCCAAGGATAAGCTGTTAATGCTACTGTTGTATGCAAATAAGTCAGCAAATGCTTCAGATTTATCAAAATTTGACGGAAATTGATATTGTTTTAATTTAATCGGACAATGTGGAAGGCTAACTCCATTTTTCATTGTTTTTAATTGTGTCCAAACTTTTTGAATGTCTTTATAGTTTGATACCTCATTTTGACATACAGACGACCAATACTGCCGTTTTGCTTGTGCAATTATTCTATTTAGGTGATTTTTCGCTCTTTTTTTCTCAAGAAGTTTTTCAGTTTTTCCTTAGGATTTTTTTCTCTTTTGTATTCTTTTGTTTTTTCTATTTTTTCTTGTTTTGCCTGTTGACATATATCATTCCACCAGACATTACCCAAATTTTTTTTTTATTTTACAGATTTTACAGTCGGAATTGATTCTTTTGCAGCAGAGTGTACTGCTTTCTGAAGATGATCATATAACGTATCGACAGCTTGATTCTCAATATTTTCTATGTTCATGTTAAATGAACTGAGTAGATATGAAAATTTATTCCAGTTAGCAAATTTATAACAATATTTGGGAACTTTGTCATGTGTTACATAATTTTTTACAGGTCTCATATTTTCAAGAGAAATCATAATAGGTAGATGGTCACTATTTAATGTATCATCAAGCGTCAGCCAGTCACAAGATAAAGCTAGTTCAGGAGATATGAATGATAAGTCGATGGCACTAGGGTTATGTTTAGGGTTGTCTGGAATACGAGTAATACTGCCATCATTGAGAAGGTAAAGAGATGAGTCCACTATGTTTTCAATAAAACGGTTACTGGTTATTATTTGGCATCCCTTTTCCCAGAATGGCGAATGGGCGTTAAAATCACCAGTGATTAAATATTTGGTAGATGGGTCTGATTGAACAGAACGTAGCCATTCTGTATTACGATTGTTTGGGCCCTGAAGTAGGTATACAGAAACAACTGTTACTACATAATAATTCACTTGAATTCTGACTGCACATGAGTGCAATCCAGGAATGTCTAGTGGAGCAGGACTGGCACATGGAGCATATTTCTCATCTTCACGAACATATATTGCCACATTTATTTTTTCTTCATTACTAATGTTTTGGATAATTGGTGGAAAATAGTAATTAGGAAGCTTAGGTAGTTTATTTTTACTGACATTCAGTGATTGCAAAGCTAATATCTTGTATTTGACTTCAGATAGATGTTGTACTAGGTGATCTTTACTGGTTGTGATGGATCGACAATTCCATTGGAACACTTTAAAATCCTTAGCTACCATGCGTTCTATTAATAGATAAAAAAAAAAAAAAGGTAAAAAAGCGATTAAATACAACTGATGCACTGAAAATTAACTAACAATACCAAAATAAAAAACGAAAGTATCACTATGATACGATAAACAATATTAGCTATGACAAGAAAGAAAAAAGAACTGTACACAGAGAATGTACTCTATCAATGAAGGAAGATTTGATCACTGGCCTGTTAGCGAATGTTTTAACTAACACATCAAAGAAAAATCTCCTTAAATAGTCACTCAAGATAGGAAGAACAGAGTCAATGGCTGATATTCCCGCCAAAACTACACTAACGTATTTCTCTGTCTTTGGTTTAATACCAGGATGTAGGCCCACTGAGAATGTCAAACATGTTGTACCATGGACCACTGTGTACAGGGAAGGGTCCGTGTCCTCTGGGTGGTGGATAGTTCCCGGGCTGCCACTTGTTTGACGTTCTCGCTGTCTTCCTCGGTTTCTCCCAGAAGAGTTGTCGGATATGTCTTCCAACGTTTCTTGCCAGCATGCTCGATCCTCGATGTGTTGGATGGAGATCGTCTTTGAGATACTATTTATTTGTTTGAAGGTTGGAATGAGAGACAAATGATAAGTTTTTAATCCCAAATAGTTTTGTTGTTATCAGTGCATTGAACAGTTCCCGCTTGACTTCTAGTTTTGAATCTCTAACAGGTGAGAGTTTGCTAATAACAACCTTAACGTTGGGGTGGCTGGTGACAATGTTTTGATGCACGAGGAAAACGCTGTGCTGGCAAGCTCAGGGTCCTTCTTTTGAATGTCATTTATACCGCAGTGGATAAGCACCGCATCCAATGGTTTCTCATCCATGGAAAGAGTGGATTGAAGCGTCTGTGTAAGCTCCTCTGTTGTAAAGGTTTTGCACGTCTTCGTATCAAAACCATAAGACTGGCCTAATCTCTTTCCATTCACTCCCTTAAAAACAGAATCATGAAAGATCGCGATCCTGGGAAAGTCTTGTTTCTCTTCTTGTTTGGATCTGATGTTGTTCTGTGTTTTTCCTGATCGAACTCTAACGTCATAATAACTTTTGACGTCATTTTCTGTGTGTTCTGGGCCTTCCTTCTTCTCTTTTGATTTTACTTTTTGATTAAATTTTTTTTTCTTTGCTTCTGATGCGGAGTCATGTCGACATGATTTAACTGCATCAGCATACAAGGTAAAGATAGGTCTACTAGGACTTGCAGACGCAGCGCTAGCATTTTCTGCTTGTGTTTGACTATCTGTTAGCGCCATGGTAACATTAGATCTGCCTATGTCTGTGATTATCTTATTCTGCTGGCGTATGATGTCTTCAAGTGAAGATATGCGTTTAGCTAGCGATTCGATCACAGTTTTCAATTCTCTTATTTCACTTACTGTGTCCGGTGGAGAGTGAACATCAATCAGTCTTGCTGTTTGCTGACTTGTCCCCTTCTTGTTCGTGCTGAGCTGTTTTCGTTGCCGATCGAATCAACGTTTCTTTAAGGGAGGCAGTCCTCGTTGATTTCCTTCTTGGCGCCGTTTCCCTTGACTTTCGGTGTAATCGTCGTCGGTGAACGGCTGCCCATGCTGCGGGAACGTGTCAGTCTTGCCATACTGACGTAGTTCAGCGGAAAAATCTGGAGTCTGGTACTAGGCTTTATCGCTGTCCGCCATCTTGTGTGTGTGTGTGTGTGTGTGAAGGTTCTTTTCCAGGACGATAATCAACCAAGTTAAAGGCATATTCTGGGTCTTGTGCTTCGTATGATTGTCACTGTTGGAGTTTTTTTTTCCCTGGTTGTGTTGTTTTGCTTTGTGTTTCGTAGATTTGGTAAATGAACATGGTTGAACAAGTGA
>CM065731.1:67166542-67171542 GCA_033310375.1 Conus canariensis | reverse complement strand
CTTTTAGGTTTTATGTTATGGGTCTTTTATCGTTGCATGCACCCTCTCTCGCTAGTTTATCTGGTGTTTCGGCCAATGACAGGGAAGAGATGTCACAGAATATAGCGACATTTGTTTCATTCTCTATGGATTTATTGTCTTAAAAATGTAATAACTGTTAAAAACGCATAAAACATCTCTCTCTCTCTCTCTCTCTCTCTCTCTCTCTTCTCTCTCTCTCTCTCTCTCTCACGCATGTACAAGCGCCCACGCGTGCGCACGCGCGCACACGCAAAAGTACAGACAGACAGACAGACAGACAGACACAACAGCACAACACACACACACACACACACACACACACACACACACAAAACATCGTTTACTGAATTTTCAGATGCATTTTTTAAAGAAATTATAAGTTAGGGAAAGAATGCAAAATTCATATGTGCCATTTTGATACTACAACCTTTCGTTTAAACAAAATCAAAATGTTAATGACGGCCTTTGGGTCTTTTTCTGCATTCTGAAAAAAATCTTTTTTTTTTTGTTTTGTTTTGTTTTCAATATCAGCTAGTGAAGTGTTGATTAAAAGAAATCAACTACTTAGAGGGTTGGATCATTTAAAAATGTTTCCGAAAAAATTAGCTACTTAGAAGGATAGAATACCTTTTAAACATTTTTTGAAAAAGAAAGGAAAAAAACTATGCCTGAAGTAGGTTTACGGGAAAAAAAAAGACCCAGCATTTTCTGTTTATTTCCCCCATGTATTAGGTTGGGAATGTACCACACACACACACACACACACACACACACACACACACACACAACACACACACACACACCACACATGACTGACTGAAACCAATTTATTGTCAGATTAACTCAAGGTTGTACTGACAACACACACACACACACACACACACACACACACACACACACACACACACACACACACACACACACCGACGCAAGTTACCCTTCCCCACACCGCAACCCCTCTCTTTGCCTCCCTCATCCTCAAATTCACTCTCGCCCTCTCTCTCTCTCTCTTTCTCCCACCCCCTGACCCTCCCAGCTTTTACCAACATCCCTTCACCAGTTCCAGCACATCCACAGGCAGCCCACATCCACCCACACACATAAATGAAAGAACACACACACATAGTATCTGCCAATGTATTACATTATAAAATCTCTTCTTTTTTTTTTCATTCTGTACGTCTTTCTCCCACTTTCTACTTTTTTTCTTTTTCTGAAGGATCATTGCAAAATGTAAACTCACCAAGATGGGCGGAATCTCCTTTGCCACAACAAAAAACGAAACAAAAGGCAAACAAACAAAAATGTTCTCAATAGAAGCTTGACATTTTGTTGGATGCAACATGCGGGTAAGATTAAAATGTCAAAGTCAATCTTTGACGTCAACAAAAGTTAAAAGAAACTTGTGTGAATTTATTTATTCATGTACTTATCTATCTAATGATTAATTAAACTATTTATTTATTTGTTCATTTATATATTTATTCATTTCTTTATCTATTTACTCTTGATAACATATTAATTCACTTTTATTCATTTTCCGTTTGTTGTTTTGATTTGGTATTTGTTTGTTTGCGCAATTCTTTGTAATTATTGAAGATGGTATTGATCTTGTTGTGAGCTTTATGCCTGCTTGCGTATATACTGACGTAACGTTACCGAAATAGCTTAGTTTCTTCATGAATATAACGTGCTTACAAAAGTGTCTCATCCCAGTCCACCTCCCACACACTCCCTCTCATACGTTGCTAATTACTCGTTTGCAAACGGATTTTCCGTGGACATTTCGGCTTGGCCTCGCTGCAAACGGATTTGCCGCGGACATTTCGGCTTTGCCTCGCTCGGACATTTGGTTAGTTTAGGTCCTGAAGTCTTTCACATTTTAGTCACTTATAGATATTGAGCTAATGGACAGGGCCACGTCGGTCTTGCGGGTAGAGCATTTGTCCTCCTGGTTTAAGGGTCCAGGGTCCAGTCTCCATTTGAGGCATACAGGTCAGAGGACATTTTTCTCTTCAGGATCAACAATTTTGCAAGATTCCATGTCCCTCCGAAATCTTTCGGATGAAACTTTAAACCGATGTGCCGTGTGTGAAAATATCATTATTATTATAATGAATACTTATATAGCGCCTATTCTCGGCTAGAGACCAAGCTCTAAGCGCTTTACAATCCACACTCGTTTACACAACGGGCTGCCTACCTGGGTGGTGCCGACTGAAGAGCTGCCAGCTGGCGCTTCATTGAATCGTTTCCCGCGTCATCCAGTCAATATTGTTCACTCAATTTCCTTACTTCCTTCATTCTTTCCATTTCTCACGCAGGGTGCATGCTATGTGTAACGTGTCATCCACACCAACGGCCAAACTGGCCTTCTCTTCCGGAAGTTGATGAATCATATGAATCACGAGAAAAAGAAAAGAAAAGAAAACAAGTCGCAGCGTGACGAATTCCCTTCCCTTCTTCATAGCGGAGTAATCCTTTGTGTGTCTTCATAGCGGAGTAATCCTTTGTGTGTCTTCATAGCGGAGTAATCCTTTGTGTGTCTTCATAGCGGAGTAATCCTTTGTGTGTCTGTGCAATGGGTGACAAAAACAAAACAAAAATAAACGAAAAAAAAGATGACTGGATGACTCCACTCCCATCACTGTAAGTCGATTGACTATGTGGCGCTCCTTGCGTCTTTTCGACGCGAATGGTTCGCCATAGCGATGCTCCTACTACTTGCCACCCCAAGAGCTATCGATAGAACATATTCTATCCCTCTTAACCTGGTCAGCAGAACTGGCCAATAACATTGACCAACTGTTTAAACTTGACCAGTCAACGTGTTCTCATTGTTTCATTGTTTTAGCTGAAAGGTTATGGGGTGAAGATTTTAAAAAAATCTCTTCGATTATTGTCTGGCCGCTGACGTTGTCGGCTGCTTTCATGACGACACATTGACGCTGTTAAACGGGCGATCGGTTTTCTATATGCTGTAAGTGCTAAAATTAACTGGTTTGATATGTATCTGCGAGTATGTGCGTGCATGCATGCGTGCGTGCGTGCGTTCGTATGCGCGCGCGCGCGCGCGGGGCGTGTGTGTGTGTATGTGTGTGTGTGGTGTGTGTGTGTGTGTGTGTGTGTGTGTGTGTGTGTGTGTGTGTGTTGTGAATAACGCATGTTCAAGCAGATTGATTGGATGTATTATTAGCATTTAACATTTATCTTACCAGAGCGTTCGCTAATCCTGCCTCATATTAGCATTTAACATTTTTCTTACCAGAGCGTTCGCTAATCCTGCCTCATATTAGCATTTAACATTTATCTTACCAGAGCGTTCGCTAATCCTGCCTCATATTAGCATTTAACATTTATCTTACCAGAGCGTTCGCTAATCCTGCCTCATATTAGCATTTAACATTTATCTTACCAGAGCGTTCGCTAATCCTGCCTCATATTAGCATTTAACATTTATCTTACCAGAGCGTTCGCTAATCCTGCCTCATATTTTTGTTGTCGTTCCCATCTGACTTTCATTGTGTTTCAACAAACAAGAACTGATTTATGAATAAGGCTCAGACTCCATGTTTGTGGAATTAAGACAGCTTTTAACGGACTAATGACAATGTCATGTAGCGAATGAAAGATTAAAAGATGTCTGGCGCAGTTTTATCAAAGTGAATAGCCTGTGTTCCGTTGTCAATGTACAAGATCTGCAAGAGTTAGGCATTAGGCAGTGCGTTTGTGGACTAGCGCTTATGTTGGGTGCCACGGAGTTCTCTCCCCCATTGCATGAGGTACGCTGGCAACACACCACAATTAGAATTTTGCACTAAATCACTATACAATCCATGTAAGCGTTTTGAGGTCTTCCATAAGTCCGAGCCGGCATTTAATGTAAAACTGATGATTGATCAAAAGAACAACGCCCCCACCAATTATTTCCCTTGTTTGGGCGGGATTTCCACCAATCACATCACATACAATCTTCATGAGACATGACCTTCACCTTAGCTGACGTCACATTTCAGGCCTTTGCACTCACCCGTGACCATATCTTTGCGCCAGGTGGTATCCCCCCAAATAGTCCCATTCCTTTGATTTTAATCTGTCTGCTTGGAACCACCTGGCTTGTACCTTGATAGTCGTATGAAAAAAAGAAACAAAAACAATGAGAATCAACTATGAAAGAAAACGATGAGAATCAACTTTCAGACACAATACAAATTCTCAAAACAATCTAATTGCGCCAGTCTACAAATACTCGACTCCCTTCAGCAAGGCCATGGCGCATTCATTGTTGGTGTGCAGCCTGCTTCGTGCGGAGTTGTAAACTACAGTTTGTGTTTGGTGGTCATTCTAGCTATCTCTGTTATACGGTGTGCTATTCTAGAATGGTTGTTGTAGGACACGTTTATCATAACCTGCAATGAGCGCACACATACACTGATCAGATAATGAGTTAACATCACGATAAACCCTTGGATACAGATTTCCATGTGTTGAGAGTGGACATGTTGTTCACATCTCGTGGCATGCTGGATTTCCACGTGTAGATTTCCACGTGTAGAGATTTGAAACGTTACATACACCTGGTCGTATGTATAAAATCACTGGGATGACAGGCTAGAATGATACAGTGTTTTTCCAGTCGTTTAGTGGAACGAAAAGGGAGCACCAGCTGATAATAATTATTATTGGTTGACAGTATGTGATGCCCTGTGGGTTGGGCATAGAATAGACCCACTGCCCTGCCATGCATGTCGTAAGAGGCGACTAAGGCAGGACCACCTCGCCCGGGGGAGAAAGGGGTTTGCGTAGGGCTAACAACCCTACCGGTAAAAAAAAGACCAGTTACAGAAGCATCGACGACAATGAACCAAAACATTCACCTGGGCAAGGAAGGGTCTCCATCCCGGAGACATATTTCGCGGTGCAGTAGCTGAAGCAACTAGGGACCAACTGGACTGGAATGGCCAGAACAGCCCAGAACA
>CM065731.1:67124042-67151542 GCA_033310375.1 Conus canariensis | reverse complement strand
CACACACACACACACACACACACAGATAATGATAGATAGATAGATAGATAGATAGACAGATAGTTAGTAGTAGATAAGATAGATAGATATAGATAGATAGAGATGCTGAACAATTTAGAGTGGGGAAAACCAAGTACGGGCTAACAATTCTTTCGTCATTACATTAGTGACTTGGCGACGAACTAAATAAATGAAAAACGGGGAGGAGATGGGGGCGGGAGGGAGAGGAAGAAAATGAAATCGTTAAATTAGGAAAATATGTTATAAAGTGAAACCCTTCACTAGCATGATAGGGGAACCATTGTAATCCCTTCTGAAGACATATCTATTCATATTGCCTACTCCTAGGCCTTTAGTCCGCTAAATCACACACACACACACACACACACACACACACACACACACACACACACACACACACACACACACACATATATAAAGATACATATATGTATATATAAAGACACCGGGACACATACACATAGGAACAAACACTGAGACACTTTAAAACATGGGCATAAAGACAATGAGGCAAAAAGACGTTAAAGTAAGGTAATGTGGCTTCCGGCCAAGCCGACTGCAAAGGGCCATATCAAGGCTGACAACGGGTTGAAGTCAAACTCAAAAGTCATTAAAAACAAAAAACAAAACAACAACAACAACGACAAACAAAACCCTCATTTACACAACCCTTTAACATACACCTGAAAAAACTCCAGAAATTTCGTTACAAATCTTTTTTTTTTAACATAAAATCTTAGATTAGATGAAAAATGTTGATTTTTCATAGATTCAATGATCATATCAGGTGAGACATATCTAAACAAGGTTTTCATGGAGTCTGCCGTGAAGTGCCTATGTCTCACATGATGAAAGTCCCAACGCTCTAAAAGAATATGTTTCACTGTGAGCAGTAGGTGACGGGCGATGCACCACGGAGCCTCGTCACCTTTTATAAGATAAACATGGGTGTAAAAGAAGTGGTCTGTGGGCAAACGGCACAAAACTATTTCTTCTTTACGGCCGCCCCCTGGAACACGGTAAAATCTCTTTCTGGTGCGGACGGATTTGAAACAGTTTGTTATCCGTCTGCGAGTTCCATTCCTCTTGCTAGAGGTCTTTGACATAAGCCTGGGCTTTAGGTTTCAGATCAGTTTGAGGGATAGACAATCATTTCTAGCACTCTTGGCACGGTGATCAACCAATTCGTTGCCTCGAATACTCACATGGTTGGGAACCCAAGCAAATGTATCCATCGGGTTTCAGGGAGGTGTACAGTTCGAATAATTTCAGCATGGCTGGCAATGGCCTCCAAAGCAGAAAATGAGTCCGACAAAACGAAGAAATCTTTATGTTTGGATTAAGAGCCAGCCATTTCAAGAGCCAGGACCAAGGCTGTCCACTCAGCGGTGCAGGTGGAGCTGTCAGTGGGAATGTGTCTAGAAAATCTCTAAGGACATGTTGCATAAAACACAGCAGAGGCAACCCACTCGAACACTTCGAACACAGTTCGGCAAAAAAGGACCTGTACGCCAGAGAGCTAGTGGTATCTTTACAATAGGAGGGTAAATCAAACCGGATCTCCGGAGTGAAGAAAGTCTCTGGCGAGTCATCAGGAAACGTGGACAAATCACACACGACTCCAAGGTCTATATCTGCATTGTTCAAATGGAGAAGAATACGAATTCCCAAGGGTGGAATGTAATTGGGCTGTGTCATCGAATTTCATTTTGAACTTAGGGTAAAAAAAACCCAGTCATTAAGCAGGATTTTGGAGTTCAGAAGAGAGATTCAAACAGTAGTTCAAGGAAAGTTTCAGCCGACGGCTCGAGAGGCATGGTTCTCCTGCCTCAGCATACAGGCTATGAACAGGGGTGATGCGGAATGCACCCAAAGAGGCATGGTTCTCCTGCCTCAGCATACAGGCTATAAACAGGGGTGGTGCAGAATGCACCCAGAGGCGAAGGCCCGTGAGATGACGGTATATAACATGTGGTGGAGGGTTGCAACCAGAGTCAACCCTATGGGCGGCGGGATCAGACTGTCATGTAAAGTCTAGAGAGCCGTTAGTACTCACAGCGCCCCTATCCGTTGGAGCTGCCACAAAATTTCTCTCAGGAATGTGTTACAATTGATGTTCTGCTGCAGGGTTTTAAGTGCTGGATGTGTGATACATAGACAAAAGACATATGGGCATAAAGACAATGAACCACATAAATACAAGACATATAGATACTACAACGCATAAACAAAGGGATATAGAGACTCTGAGACACTTTGATATGAGGGACATATAAACACCAGGACGCGTAGACAAAGGTGTATGCAGACATCTTACACATAGGCAAACAGACGTATGGAAATTGAGACATACGGAAAAAAAGACATGCATACATAGAAATATTAGGATACTCAGACCTGGAGACATGTAACCATGGGAACATAGGGACATACAGACATAGTGGCATACAGACATGAAGCACACAGGCCCGGGAACAGACAGAAACAGACATGAAGGTATAGGGACACTATGCCCGCAGACATGTAGCCATGAAGACACATAAATGAGAAATATAAATGGAGACGCACAGATATGAGAACACAGACACGGAGACATCTAGATATTGGGACACACAGACATAATGACATTTATCATAGTCACGGACCACATACAGATATGGGGGAAAACAGATTAAAGACACATAATCATGGGGACACAGAGACATGATAAAATGTAGACATGGGACACATAGACAGAGGGACACGTATTCATGGAGATAAATAGACATGAGACACATAGACATGGGGACATGTGCACGTGAGGACATGCCAAACAAGGGGACACCGAGATAAGGGAACACGTAGACATAGAAACATGGAGATTCATAGACATAAGGACACATAGACATGGAGACACGTAGACAGGCTGACATACAGACAAGGGGGCACACAGACATGCGAACACATAGATACGGGAACAGACTTGTCATTGGCACATATAGACATTTGGACACTTCGACATGGAGGCACATAGACATGGGGACACATAGAGATGGAGATGGGAAGACACACATAGATAGATATAAGGCACACAGACAGGGGGACATAGAGACATACGGACACACAGACATATGAACACATACACATAAGGACATATAGACATGAGCACACACACACATGGGACACAGACATGGGAACACATAGACATGGGGGCACATACAGCATGGGGATTTATAGACATAGGATTACACAGACATTAGGACATACAGACATGATAATATTACAGACGTGGGGACACCTAGACATGGAAACACCTAGACATGGAGACATAATTATAATTATGAAGACACATAGACACAGGGACACACAGACAGGGGGATATTTAGATATGGAGACACTTTAACACAGGGACATATAAACGTGTGTACATGTAGACACATGGGCACATGGAAATAGGGACACACAGACATGGAGACACATAGACGTATGTACACATAGACATTGGGACCCATAGATATAGGGACATGTGAACATAAAGGTACAGAGACACAGAACACATATACTTGGGGATGGACACACACACACACACACACACACACACACACACACACACTGGACCTATAAACATGATAACTCATAGAAATATATGGATTGAGACACACAGACAGACAGTATTTAGAAGCTGTGCGGCTTGGTGTTTGGTTACATTGCGATGCATTGTGTAGTATTACGTTGTGTTATCTGATACGGTATTGTATTTTGTTGTGTTGCATGACAGTTGCGTTTTATAGGAGTATATTTCACATTGTTGTACTTGCGCTCTCGGTCCCCCAAGACAGCATAACCCATCAGCAACAGCTTTCTGACAAGATCGGTTCCTGTCTGCTTGTGTCCGGTTACTTCCCTGGTCAACTCTGAGGCGATGGACATGTGGCAAAACTAAAGTGATCGAACAGTTCTCACACGATTTCATACATTCACACTACAACAACGATTCTTACGGAATGGTTCTCAGCCATTTCAGACTCAGACTACCTTGCCATGTGGTCTGCAACGCTCTGCAGTCTGGCGGCACAATGCTGCATTGTCTGGAACTTGTCAGAAACTTACTTTCCCGTGGCCAGGGGCTGGTGGTGATGCTATGAGGCGTGATGGCTGCTGCCTAAAGCAAAGACACAGCAAAACTGCTTGTTCCTGTTTGGGTGGACCAGACCTTTCAAAATAAACTAAAACGCCTTTCTCCTTTGCAAACTTTACATGTGTATGTCGCGATGTCGCTGCTCCGTCTGAATTCTTCGCCCTGGAATGACCACGTGTAATGATAACGCAACAACAGCATGGTGTGCATTTGGGGCTCCCATCTTTCTGAATTAAACATTCGCTGACTTCGCTGCGGCATTCCATACATCGCTGACTTCGCTGCGGCATTCCTAAATCGCTGACTTCGCTGCGGCATTCCATAAATCGCTGACTTCGCTGCGGCATTCCATACATCGCTGACTTCGCTGCGGCATTCCATAAATCGCTGACTTCGCTGCGGCATTCCATACATACTTTCACGAGTCAATCTTGCGATCAAGAAAGTGTCGCCGGTGTTCTGTCTAGCGAATGTAAAGAAGCCAAAGCAGTTGTAAACGGTTCTCAGGTCCGAGTCCACAGTTACGAATTAGGCCTCAAACACTGTACATGCTCCATTAGCCTCAAAGCTACATGTAATATGTTTCAGAACATCAGCCCTCATTGAAACAAATTCACTGCACTGTTCAGCCCTTAAGACATGCTGTGCTGACTTGAGACATCTCCAATGCTGTGTTTACTTTATGTGTAAGCACAATCGACATGATCCCCTTTCTCTGTCGTCTGCTAGGCTTTTCACTTCCAAATCCCTGTGCCCCAACAATACCGTAGGAACACAAAGAGTCCACGAGTCATGCATATTTCCAGTATCCTTGTTGAATCCCAAACAGAACTAAAATATTAAACCCAATCGCAAGGCCACACACGTCTTTTTCCTAGCAGGATTTCTATTCAAAGAAGCAGGACCATTTCCATCTACTTAAACTGAAGTCCCCAAACCCGAACTCTGACCTCATACTTCAGCGGTTCTAACCGTTTTGAATAAATCGAGTCTCTGCCTCAGTATGTTGTTGTTTCTTTCTGGCTGTCTCCGGGTGGCCGCGGCCCCGGCACCGGCAATCCCCAGGGAGCTGTGAATGTCTAGTGATCAGAGGCAACCCGTCAGAGGAGACACCGCACTGCTGCCCAGTCACTTGGACGGTGTTAGTGGCGCCTGTTGTGAGCCATCATGCACAGGACACCACCTCCTCAGCCCTCTACTGACCACAGCGATTGTTTAGTCGCGAAGCCTGCGTGCGTAAGCGTCAGCCTTCGGAAGGCGTCACCACGTCCGTCCATGGACGGTCCGGCGGCCTCAGTTCAAACCAACCAACAGCATACACGTGGAGAGAAATTCAGAGGTCACCATGAGAGCAGTGCATGAAGCGCAACGGAATTTGAGGTTTTTTTTTTAATGCTAATCGTTGAGGATGAAGATGATGAAGGCAATGCCATGCAGTTCCATTCTTGCCTGAGACTGCATGACAGGGCTGTACTCTACGCTTCCTTTCGACTGCATGACAGGGCTGCACTCTACGCTTCCTTTCGACTGCATGACAGGGCTGTACTCTACGCTTCCTTTCGACTGCATGACAGGGCTGCACTCTACGCTTCCTTTCGACTGCATGACAGGGCTGTACTCTACGCTTCCTTTCGACTGCATGACAGGGCTGTACCCTACGTTTTCTTTCATCATTTATCCCTGCGTCAACCAGGCCCGAGAGATACAGACACTGGCAGTGTTAGGAAGATGCTAAGTTTTGTGGCTGTGCTTTCTCTTGACTTTCAAATGTTCGTCAGCATGACTAAGACCGCTTGTGCATCGTCTGTCCTACAGTTAGGTCTGGGTCAGTATCCCCCTGCCCTTGGTGGTTCATTCTTCACGACATGGAAGGACAGCTTATGTGCCTCGCCGATCCCAAGAGCTATTTCGCCCGGAACCTTACCCTCATAGCAGGTTCTCTCTCTCTCTCTCTCTCTCTCTCTCTCTCTCCTCTCTCTCTCTCTCTCTCTCTCTCTCTCTCTCTCTCTCTGCGCTGTCTCATCTTTTTTGTCACTCTAGAGGCATTGCCGTCATGCCGCTTGTTCCGGTTCCCCGTCCACAGCAACATCATGGCTTGGTATTCATTGTAAAGCGCTTACAGCTTTGTTTCTGGCCGAGGAAAGCCGAGAAGAGCCGAGGACAGGTTCTACAGTCATACTCCCAATAAGTAAACAACCCTTTCAAGTCACAACAAATTCCAAGATATGAAATTCGGTTCGCTGTTTCCAAGGAGAACGTGTAGTCATAGTGCGTCTCCACCCATCTCCCTACTTTTTTGTTTTGTTTTGACCGAATGTACACAATTCTTCACTCAACGCCCTGAGGTTTGGGGTGTGTCTTTCCTAGGCATTTTACCGCAGACAATCCTCTTGCTGCAAAGGGAACTTTAACGTGCACAACATCCATGACGCTGTACACGGGAAACTTGAGTATATTGTCTCCTCCGGCACCCAGACCTTCTCGGGTGGCCTGGTAGTAAAGAAGGGAGACATAAACCACACGCGTATGGCGTGTGTACGAACCAAAGGATCTTGGACACTTCTCGTTCCCTGAACGGTGTCCTTGTCCGCAAAGCAACGACCCACCGTATTCTTTGCGGGAGATTCGTGTAAACTGACCACACACAAACTGCGTCGACAGTATGAGGTCCTTTTGATGTAATCAGCTGTTATAATTCTTTGCTCTGAGTACGTCACAGGACCATATCAAGACATGACCTATTCCGCAACCATCCGCCTCTCCTGCTGATCTCCCTTTCTATCTCCACCCCCTCCCTCTTCCGCACTCCCAGATGATGGTTATACACATGAAGTGCCAAACTTTCAGTGACCTGTTCAGTTCCAGCTAATTCTCCAGATTGAAATGTTACTACTTTACTTCTGTTACTTACAGACAGGAGGCCGGTAAAGCCGAGCGTCTTCCCTGTATCGCAGAACAACGCCGTACAGCAACTCAGCGAATTTCAGTACACATAGTACAATGCACCAAGAGTGTGGCGCAACGTTTTGCGAACAGGACGCTAAGACAATCCCGATATAATGCAACTTGCCGCAATGCATTGTGGCACAAAAGATGGTGATACAGTGTTTTGCATTGCAACACGATAGAACATGATGTTCTGAAATGCAGTGAGCTGTATTACAAGGCTGTGTAACGCATTTTGATGCTGTGCAGTACAATGCAATAAAACATGGTGTAATGCGATGCAGTTAAGCTACAAAACGATAAGACGTAAGGCAATGAAATGCACTACAGTATAATGAAATGCAACAAAACGATGCAGTGCAATACAAAGCAATACAACACAGTGCAATGCAATACAACACAATACAATGCAATACAATACAATACAACACAATGCAAAGCAATGCAAAGCAATGCAACACAATGCAATGCAGTACAATGCAAAGCAATACAACACAATGCAATGCAGTACAATGTAATACAATGCAATGCAGTACAATGCAATACAACACAACACAATGCAATACAATACAATGCAATGCAATGCAACACAATGCAATGCAATGCAGCACAATCTAATGCAGTACAATGCAATGCAATACAGTGCAATGCAATACAATGCAATGCAATACAACACAATGTAATGCAATGCAATGCGATACATCGCAATGTAGAACAGTACGACGCAATGCAGTGCAGTATAATGCAATGCAATACAACACAATGCAATGCAGTACAATGCTATGCAATACAGCACAATGCAATGCAGGACAATGCAACACAATGTAATGCAGTTCAGTGCAAATCAATGCAGGACAATGCAATGCAATACAGCACAATGCAATGCAGTACAATGCAATGCAATACAGCACAATGCAATGCAATAGAGCACAATGCAATGCAGTACAAAGCAATGCAATGCAGTATAATGCAATGCAATACAGCAAATGCAATGCAATGCAATAGAGCACAATGCAATGCAGTACAATGCAATGCAATGCAGTATAATATAATTCAGTACAATGCAACGCAATACAACACAATGCAATGCAGTACAATGCAATGCAATACAACACAATGCAATGCAACACAGCACAATGCAACGCAGTACCAATGCAAAGCAATACAGCAATGCAATGCAATACAGCACAATGCAATTCAGTACAATGCAAAGCAATACAACACAATGCAATGCAATACAGCACAATGCAATGCAGTACAATGTAAAGCAACACAATGCAATGCAATACAACACAGTACAATGCAATGCAGTACAATGCAAAGCAACACAATGCAATGCAATACAATACAACACAATGCAATGCAGTACAATGCAAAGCAATACAACGCAATGCAATGCAGTGCAATACAGCACAATGCAATGTAATGCAAAGCAATGCCGCACAATAAAACAAATGCAATGTAATGCAAAGTAACACAACACAATGGAATGCAATGCAAAGCAATGCAAATGCAACACAATGATGCAATGTAATGCAACACAATACAACACAGTGCAATGTAATGCAAAGCAATACAAGACAATACAATCAATGCAATGTGTTGCAAAGCAATACAACACAATGTAATGTAATGCAATGCAAAACAACACAATTCATTGCAGTGTAATACAAAGCAACACAACACAATACAATGCAAAACAACACAATGCAATGCAAAGCAACACAATGCAATGCAAAGCAATACATCGCAATGTAAAACAGTAAGACGCAATGCAATGCAGTACAATACAATGCAATACAACGCAATGCAATGCAGTACAATGCAATGCAATACAACACAATGCAATGCAGTACAATGCAATACAACACAATGCGCAATGCGATACATCGCAATGCAGAACAGTACGACGCAATGCAATGCAGTACAATACAATGCAATACAACACGATGCAATGTAATAAGCTTGCAATGCAACATAATAAAACATGGAATCGAATGACATATTGCAATGCAATACAACGCACCACAACGCAATGTAAAAAGCTTGAAATACAAAACAATGTAATAGTAAAGCAATGCAATGCGGCTAAATATGATGCAATGTAATGCAACTCAATGCAGTGCATTGCAATAAACTCATGGTACACCACAATACAATGAAATACAATGCAATTAATCACAGCATAACCCAACACATTAAAATGCAATTCCATGCAATAAGCTCACAATACAATACACTCCAGTATAGTATAACGCAATGCAACGCGACGCAAAAAGAAAAAAAGTTTTGATCGAATACAGAGAAAATACCATAGAATGTATTGCAGTTAAAAAAAAAATTCTGTGCAGTTCAGTGTCATGAAAAAATGCGATAAGCTCCCAGTACTATACAATCCAACGTGGGGTACAGCAGCTGACAGTCCCGAT
Organism: Conus canariensis; assembly: GCA_033310375.1. Taxonomy (NCBI): domain Eukaryota; kingdom Metazoa; phylum Mollusca; class Gastropoda; order Neogastropoda; family Conidae; genus Conus; species Conus canariensis. The sequence continues at coordinate 67,142,029 of CM065731.1, read as the reverse complement.
CGTTGAATAATTATATGAAAGCACTTCGCTTCTGGGCCAATGAACTGCTTATGTTGCAGCTTTATGTAACGGGCAGATTAAAAATACCCTGCATAGCTCTGTCGTTCGACCCTGCTGGGCTGTCTCAGGCCGGTGTAACCGGGTCGAAATGCCCCCTCGTCTTATTTCATCCTGCAGTTAATTCGAATGTTCGCGACGGCGTGCTTTGGGCTCTCTCTCTCTCTCTCTCTCTCTCTCTCTCTCTCTCTCTCTCTCTCTCTCTCTCTCACACAAACACACACATCTCCCTCTCTCTCTCTCTCTTATATAATTATATCTAGAGAGAGAGAGAGAGAGAGAGAGGGAGGGAGGGAGGGAAAGATACGCGCGCGCGCGCGCGCGTGTGTGTATGTGTGTGTGTGTGTGTGTGTGTGTGTGTGTGTGTGTGTGTGTGTGTGTGTGTGTGTTGAATGATTAGTACTTTGGGGGGGAGGGGGAGGCGGGGAACAAGTGCAGGCTAAGAATTCCTCCGTCCTTACATTAATGACTTGGGAAACAGTTTTGAAAGAAATGAGGAAAACAGGGGGGTGGGGATGAGAAGCAAGAAAATGGAAATGAAATATTAGGGAAACAGATTATAGATTTAAAAGCCTCCACTGGCAGCATATGGGATCATTGGCATCCATCCTGAAAACAGAGCCCATTCATGTCGCCTAATCTGAGGTCTTTCGTCCGCCGATTCGGAATTATACTTACTCCCCCTTTCCTTTCCACCAGCCTGCAGGCCTGTGTGTTTTCCTCTTTTCCCCTTCCTCGGTATAAATATCCTGCTCCCCCCGCCTCTCTCTCTCTCTCTCTCTCTCTCTCTCTCTCTGCGCGCGCGTATATCTGTTAGTGCGCTCGCACAGTCCTCACAATATACGCAGAATGAAGTGTCAGCCACATCTCTGTTCATTCTCAACCTAAGTGCAACACACGTGGTACCTTTCAATGTGTATCTGCATTTCCCAGCTTCTCTCAGCTACTAAATTCTTTCCCTCCATTTTGAATTAGGCTCATTATTTCGGAACGGATGCCGTTGTCCAGTGGTAAAAACAATGTATTCTCAGGTTGACAGTCACTTGTTCAAGTCTTGGTGGGGGCTCAGAGCGGTGACTTGCGGGACATGGCTCTTTCCGAGCTCTAAGCTCAACAAGGTGGGACATATTGATACTCCCCCTCCCCCCCCTCCCCCTCCCCTCGATACTCCCCCAGCTCGATACCCCCCTCCCCCCAAGCTATATCTACCCTGCGCGCAATTGTCCCCCTACCTGTCGCTGCTCAATCTCTCCTACTCCCCCTGCTCGATAGTCCCCCCCCCCCCCCTCCTGTCCAATTTTCTCCTTGCTTCAAATTCCCTTCGCTCTATTCCCCCCTCCCGCAACAGAAAGAAACTCTTGTTCCAGGAGTGAGGAGTTTGAGGGGTACGAAGGGACATCCTTCATATGGTACAGCTAAAGACCACAGGCTCGCAGGCACAAAATGACGCACGTGCCATTGGCAAGCGGGAAGAAGGGAGGAAGGGGGGGGGGGGGGGGAGAAGGTGCTGTTATCGGGCGAGGAAAGTTTGGAACAGGGAGAGTACAGAGCAGTGGGTGTATCGAACACGGGAGACTAGCGAGCTGATCTCTTGCTAGCGGCTGAATCTACCATCATGTGTGTACGCATCTAGATCCCTGTCCTGCACGTTGAACGTCCAGTTAATCTCCGTCATCTGTATGGAAATAGGAACGAACAATCAGTGGGCTACATGCGCAAACAGAAAAGATGGACTCCCGCCGAGAATGCCCCCTTTCTCCCCGTCACTGAAATTCTGTGACGAAAACAGTCAGACAGCAATAACACGTCCTGTGTCACGTGCGTCTGCAGTGCACCCCCCCCCCCCCCCCCTCCAGCGCGGCATGATGGGACATGATGAATAATTCAGTCACGCGACCTCCCTGGCATTGTTCGCCAAAAGCATTAAACGCCACGGACTTTGCGATTTCCTCTCCTGACTGCATTCTCGGGCAATTACGTGGAACCAGTCCACACATGGTGACAGGGAGTGTGATGAGGAACGAGTTCACCATCCGCCTTTTGTTTTCCTGTTCCTCCGTGTTCAGTCTCGGAGACAACGTCCACACGACTATAATTTATATATATTGAACATCATCATAATTTTACGACCGAATCAGATCATTGATCTGCTTTTGGTTGCAAGGAGCAACGTGACAACACTGCAAGCTGTCTACAGTGAAGAAATAAAGTTTGTTCGTACCCATACAGCCTAAATTCTCGACAGGAATGATAACACAGGCACACATATGCACACAACCTAGCTTCTTAACAGTAATCTCACACACACACACGCGCGCGCCGCGCGCGCGCGCGCGCGCACACACACACACACACACACACACGTACACACACACACACACACACACACACACACACACACGTACGTTTGTCTAATATCACGAATAGTGGATAGACGTTAAATGAAGGACACACACACACACACGTACGCATGCACGCACGCAACACACACACACACACACACACACACACACACACACACACACACACCCCCACACACACACTCACACACACACACACGCTTTCGTTTTCTAATGTTGAAACAGGTGTATTGTCTAATTACCCAATGAGTCAGACTGGTTGTTAAAAATCGTTTTAAACGAATTAGCATTTTCTCAAAAACCTTTTTTTTTTTTTCAAATTAAAAAAATTCGTTGACATACTGAAAAGTTCCGATTTTCACAACGAATGAGCCTGGAAGAGAGGAAAGTGGAGGAAGGACCAGAGAGGGGGGGGGGGGGGGGATAGAAAGCGAAATGCGCATAGATGGAAGGGGAGAAGGAGAGGGGTGGGGAAGGGTGGGGGTAGGGGGGTGAGGGTTGGCAAAATCTCAGCGGGGAAAATGTTTTCTACGCAGCAACGACGACTGTAGACGAGTCGGCCATTAGCGGGGATCTGGGTCAGTCGATACACCAGCCTCATCCTGGCTGTCGACGACCGAGGAAGGCGTGCGCGTGCTGACCTCACGCGGGGTCAGTGGGTCAGGCTTGACAAATATAGACTGCACTTTTTGGTCGGGTGCGCGAGCAAAGTCGCCGCTTTACCGCGCGCGGGCGGCGTTCATTGATTCCAAGGACTCGCCAGGATCAACAAGACAATGGACACGGAACGAGAGAGAGAGAGAGAGAGAGAGAGAGATGGGAGGAAGGTGAGGGGGGGGGAGCTGGAGGGGGAGGAGAGAGGATAGGGTAAAAGACATAGAAATGGGAGGGGTGCCAGAGATAAATGGGGGGGGGGGGGGGGAGCAGAGAGGAGAAGGAGAACAGGGAGCTCGCTGAAGGACAGACGACGACCTTGGGAGAAAGGAAAAAGAGAATTAATTCATATAAAGGCGGAAGAAACAGCCCACATGACATCATCGCCTGTTTGAGGCTGCACACGGAAATGTCACCACATCACTGCCTGTTTTTTTTTTTTTTTTCTTCTTCTACGCAGCCAATGCGTGAGTCATGGTCATGATACTAATAACATTTATAATGAGGATCATGGTGAGCCGGTGATGATTAAGACAATTGTCATAACTGCTTTTGCTTCGGGCATGATATATTTGCATCTATATAGTAAGAACCTTTTTTTTTTTTTTTTGGTCTTACGGCAGCCAAGATCGATCGATTACAAGTATTGATTTATTTATGTCTTACGCCTCTCGATCTATTGCCAGATTCCAAATGGTTTGGTGGCCCGTGCTGTTTGTGAGAAATGACAGCTCAGGGTTATCCCCCTTTGACCGTGTTGAAATCAGCAGGCTCACAGTCGGAGCAACTCGCTCATCTCTTCACTCTATGGTGGTCTGTGTGGCTTGGTGAGAATATCAACTCCTTCCATTTAACCGTTTTAACCACTGACGGGCCGTTCCCAAATCCCAACAGGTCACAACGCCGGCTAATGGTCAGCCATCTCTGACAGCTTGCAACGTCAACACTTTCGCCCCCGACCGGGGAGTCTCAGTGCGAAATAGTTAACTCCCCTGAGTTCTGGAAGTCCTGTGACTCGTCATTTCTTCTTCGTGGTCGACCTCATTGGTTCCGCCGTTTGACCAAATCTGTGTCCTTCTCTGCTGTCTACTCTTTTTCTTCCTGTGTGGACCTGTCTCCCGCCTTTGCTCTCGAAACTCATTTACATTTGTTTTCCTAGTTTACGACAGATCATCGTTTTTGTCGTAATATGGCAAATAGGTAGACTAAAAAAAAAAAAAAATTACACAAGATCACAATTCCACTCTTCTAATTTTCGGCCACGTGGCCTTTTTTAAGAAAAACAACAACAACAACAACAACAATCCTACTATGTAATGTCCATATTTGGAGTTGCCAAAGATGGACATTACGTAGTTGCAGTTTTTGTTTTTTTTTTTCTCTTGAAAAAGGCCACGTGGCCGAAAATTAGAAGAGTGGAATTGTGATCTTGTGTACTGTTTTCTTCCCTTTGGAGGAATATTGCTTTTGTTTCTAAAAAAAAAAATTGTTCAATAAAATGGTAAACTAGCTGAACTAACTTACGATGCAGCTTTAAACACACACACACACACACACACACACACACACACACACACACACACACACACACACATATATATATATATATATATATATATATATATATATATATAATTGTTTTACACAAATTTCCTGATAACTTTAAAAAATCAAGGTTCCAGAGCTCACGCAGAATGTTTGTCGCGGTTAGCGTGACGACTACAAGGCTTTCAATAGCTTAGCTCCCACGTCGTGAATTGTTTTTGTTGTGTCCTTGTTTTTCATAGGATGCAACGTTTTCAAAAGCTGACTTGTTTTCTATCTTTATCGGAATGTGACTTTTTTTCCCCTGAATGAATCTGAGAGCCCTGAAAAGGACCTGTGCGGGGCCGGTTGGGCTTTAACAAGATGCAAAGCATATAAACGTATTCCCAGTAAGTAGTACAAGAAAAAAATATACATATATAAATCAGTCACTATAGCTCTTTCTCCCCTTTTGGTGATAGAAATTTTGTATGTAAGAGAAAAGAAAACAAATGCTACTCGTCCCGGCGGGGAAGTGGACACGGGTCTCCCGCGTGACAGGCGGGGATACTAGCCACTATATTACCGAGGAGCTTACAGAACTTGGTTACACTTCAGTTTTAAACCGTTATTGCTTAAACTGTACATCACAAAATTATCATTTATAGCCGTTAGTAACGGCTATTCTGGTAAAATAAAACATCGGGCATCATCCGTGACCCATAATGGTTGGTGGTCTGTCCTTCAGTGAGCTCGCTGCTCTCCTTTACCGCCAGATCAACTCGCTACAAGACCATATTCAGCTTCAAGAAGACCTCAACCAACTCGAAACCTGGGCCACTGACTGGGGTATGAAGTTTAACCCCAGCAAGTGCTACATCCTTAGTATACGGCAGTCTACCAGCTACATTTACTCCCTATGTAACACCCCCCTTCAGTATGTCCACACAAACCCTTACCTTGGTATCCAACTCTCTGATGACCTGAAATGGAGCACCCACATTGCCCACACCTGCAAGAAAGCACACAGCACCCTTGGCTTTCTCAGGAGAAACCTGCGCTTCTGCCCCCTGCAATGCAAGAAGATTGCCCGTCTATCCCTCATCAGACCAGCCCTCGAGTATGGCTCCATCATTTGGAGTCCTTACCTCAAACAAGACATCGACAAACTCGAAAGAGTGCAGCGCCTATCCGCCCGGTTCATAACGGGCGATTACAATTCCAGAACACCCGGCTCCATCACCAAGATGCTTCACACTCTGCAACTGCCAGCACTCGAACAGTGCAGGCGTGATCTACGCTTCATCTTCCTTTACAAGGTGGTTGAGGGGTTGGTACCGGCCATACCATCTGCTGAATATCTAATTCCACACAAACCAGGACGACTCATAAGGCCACGAACATCTGGCAACTACTATACCACCAGTGCGATCTCCGACTGTATTAGAAACAACACAAGAACATTCCAAGCCAGCAGATGCCAGACAGAGCAGTTCAAACAGTCATTTTTTGTTAGTGCAGTAAGAGACTGGAACCACCTTGAAGAAAATATTGTTACGGCACCATCCATAGAAACTTTCAAAAGACTGATTGCACCACAACAGCAAACTATCTAGACTGCGCACACCCCCAACCCGTCGCGATAATGCCCTAAGATGTGGCCACAGCGACGTATCGACCAGATCCAGACGTATCTACAAATTTTCAGAAAGATCGGTCCAGCAGTTTTGTCTGGAGCGAGTGGAACACATTTTGACCACGAACGGACAGACAGACAGACAGACAGACAGACAGGCACACACACACACACACACACACACACACACACACACACACACAACACACACACACACACACGCAGCATTTCTTCGTTCCCATTGTAAAGTACTCCCTGTTCTATAGGAACTGCGAGAACAATAATAAAAACTAAACTCAAACTATCGTTAAAGAGCAATTGCCTCGCTCTTATGTGTAAACTAAAGGAAAATAATTGAAGGCTAAAACCTCATACGTCCTTTTTCTTCTTCTCAAAATCATGAGTCACCAAGCTTGCAGCAGCATCGCTTCCAATGGCACGGAAATGCAGCACTGAAGGCGAAGCTTGCTGCAGTAGTCTGTGCGCATTGCCTAAAACTTGATTCATCGCCGTGATACCCTCCGTATATAACGTTGAGGGGAGAGGGTGACAGCATATTTCGATCAGCCATGCCAAAGATTTTGGGGTGCGGGTGGGGGTTGGGGGGTGGGGGTGGGATCAGTGTCACCACCGCCTTTTGCCAGATTATGGGGTTCCATTGCATACACTGAAAGCCTTCAAAACCTGCTGTTGATCTAAATGGGTCTGTTTCCACCCCCTGTTCATGAGTTGGCAGTCTATCCAATACATATCGCCACTTGTTGGCAGTCTATCCAATACATATCGCCACTTTGCAGCTATCCATACTCGCCACTTGTTGGCAGTCTATCCAATACACATCGCCACTTGTTGGCAGTCTATCCAATACATATCGCCACTTGTTGGCAGTCTATCCAATACATATCGCCACTTGTTGGCAGTCTATCCAATACACATCGCCACTTGTTAGCAGTCTATCCAATACATATCGGAACTTGTTGGCAGTCTATCCAATACATATCGCAACTTGTTGGTAGTCTATCCAATACACATCGCCACTTATTGGCAGTCTATCCAATACACATCGCAACCTGTTGGCAGTCTATCCAATACATTTCGCAACTCGTTGGCAGTCTATCCAATATATATTGTAACAGATGTTGTCAAACTGCCAACTTTGAAGCGCACACTCCTTGGTTCACGTGCACGTAAAGCTTTCATTCAGGCAGTTAGCCGCCCTCACTGATCAAGGGACATCAAGAGCTGGGCTTAAGTGGTTACATAAGAGGGCACACCAGGCAACTGAACGATTGTCTCACCTGGAAACTGTTTGTAACCTGCTTGAACGATACTGGGACTAGAAGGAACACGATACGAGATACCGATCCATTCTGTCTCCATCTTTCGTACCACTAGGGGTTTCTTTTTCTCTCACTACACTAATTACGAGGCATGAAAAGTATCACGGCCAAGGGAGCTGAAAAGTGTTAGCTTTGTGACGTCGGAGTCTTCGTCTTTGGCAGAGGGCCCGGCACGATTGGCCTCCGTGTGTGTGTGTGTGTGTGTGTGTGTGTGTGTGTGTGTGTGTGTGTGTGTGAGAGAGAGAGAGAGAGAGAGAGGAGAGAGCGAGTGACTGTGTGTGTGCGTGCGTGCGTGCGTGCATGCGTGCGTGCGTGCATGCGTGCGTGCGTGAGTGCGTACACGCGCGCAAATGCGTATGTGCGTGCGTGCGCGGACGCGCGCGTGTGTGATGCTTTAATGAAACAGAATTGCTCGGAACAGTTTTCCCCTAAACTTGCAAAAGTCTCTCAAGATTAGAACAAGTGGAAATAAGCGGTTCAAAGATTAGAACAAGTGGAATAAGCGTTCAAAGATTAGAACAAGTGGAAATGAGCGTTCAAAGATTAGAACAAGTGGAAATGAGCGGTTCAAAGATTAGAACAAGTGGAAATGAGCGGTTCAAAGATTAGAACAAGTGGAAATCAGCGGTTCAAAGATTAGAACAAGTGGAAATCAGCGGTTCAAAGATTAGAACAAGTGGAAATCAGCGGTTCAAAGATTAGAACAAGTGGAAATGAGCGGTTCAAAGATTAGAACAAGTGGAAATGAGCGGTTCAAAGATTAGAACAAGTGGAAATGAGCGGTTCAAAGATTAGAACAAGTGAAATGAGCGGTTCAAAGATTAGAACAAGTGGAAATGAGCGGTTCAAAGATTAGAACAAGTGGAAATCAGCGGTTCAAAGATTAGAACAAGTGGAAATAGCGGTTCAAAGATTAGAACAAGTGGAAATCAGCGGTTCAAAGATTAGAACAAGTGGAAATGAGCGGTTCAAAGATTAGAACAAGTGGAAATCAGCGGTTCCTAATGAAGAAGAATGGAAGAAAGGAATGAAATCAGCGGTTCCTAATGAAGAAGAATGGAAGAAAGGAATGAAATCAGCGGTTCCTAATGAAGAAGAATGGAAGAAAGGAATGAAATCAGCGGTTCCTAATGAAGAAGAATGGAAGAAAGGAATGATTTTTGATGACCCAGCGCACACACTGGCGAGGCGTACATCTAATAAAGATACATCTAATAAAGATACATCTAATAAAGATACATCTAATAAAGATACCTGTCACGCTGCTGCAGTTTCATCGTCTAAACAAGAAAAAAGAGAGAAAAAAAAAGGGGGGGGGGGGAGGAGTAAGAAAAGTGTGCGTTGGAGGGAGTGGGGAAATGGGGGAAGGGGGTAGCTAGGAGAGAAATGGACCAGCTGGATCTCGGGTAGGAGAAAATGAAAATGAAGTGAACTGAAATACAATTAAAGAACATACCTTAATGCACATCGTAAACAGTAAGTCAGTCATCAATCTTACAAGATAACGAATCTAAAAAAAAGTCAAAAACATCACCACTCCCAGAGTCTGAAGATGGCATCATTTTAATGTGAGAAAGGCTTCATTAATTCACAATCAGAAATGATTTGCTAAACAGAAACATCACCGAGACAGACACCACGTGACACTTAGAGCAACACTGGCTCCGTGATGAATTCCATCAAATGCTGAAAGTCAGACTTGAGATGGGTCTGCGGACCGACAGGCAGTCTGACATGGTCCTTTCACGAAGGTTTGAAGACGAATTGAAAAATCTTAAAATGCCTCTTTCAAGTAGTACTACATTACTCATTCTTCTTGTGTGACAATGGGTAACTGATTCTCCTATTACCGAAAACATTCTTTTCTTCCCCCCTTTTATTTTGCTGGTCTGTCTGCTTGATCATTAGAAAGGAAGCACGTGTCGGGTGGTACCCGACACAAATCATGTCTGGTGCCTTTCTTCAAAGATGCCAATAATCTGAAATAGTTTCTTTCATTGTTTGCTCTCAGGAAGAAGTAAACGTTTTAAAACTGATTCAGAATTAGTACAACCCCCCCCCCCCCCCCCCCCCCCCAGAAGATTAACTATTGACATCGGCAAGTGAACAAAGACAAATTAATGCCATTAGAATCGTGACCGGCTGAGCTGTAGAAAATGAAGGTCCATTTCCCAAGTAACAGGACTGTTCTGTTTTAAGTTGTGGGATCACGAAAGCAGATTCTGCACTACTATCTTTTTGAACCGAACCTCCACATCAGCACATTAACCCACACGCTCCGTATCAAACACTAAAATAATAAAGTTCACTTGAGGATGTCTATGGGTAAGGAAAAAAAAAAAAAAGGGGGGGGGGGGGGGGGGGGGGGGAGGGGGGGGGGGGGGGGGAGGAGGAAAAGAAAGGGATCGGGGAAAAATGTGGAAAAGGTGGAAGTTGGAGGAAAAACAACAACAACAACCGAACCTCCAGTGTTAACTTTCAAATGATTGTTAGTTTTTTTTCTTCTTCCATATTAGCTCTGACTGATGCTGCTATTGCACGCGGATGAATTGCTCTTGTGAACTTTCAAAAGATTGTAAGTTTTTCTCCTTAAATACTTCAGACTGATGCTGCTATTGCACGCGGATGAATTGCTCTTGTGAACTTTCAAAAGATTGTTAGTTTTTTCTCCTTAAATACTTCAGACTGATGCTGCTATTGCATGCGGATGAATTGCTTTTGCTTTAGACGCGAAAACGCTGACTTTTGCATTTAGCAGGTTCAGGTGCACGTGATTCCACATTCGCGTGGATTAATGTTTGAAGAATGAAAACATCTGGTACATATGTGGACAGAGTTTGTAGATTTGATTTTTTTCAGTCCATTTTTGAAAATGAATGTCCGGTGTAATATTCGTCGTTTACTCAGTCTTCCATGAACGTACGTTTCTTCATAGATTAAGCAGATCTCACTTTCCTTACCTCATCAAGTGGTTAAAGACCTACCTGTTTGTAAGCTTCAGTGAACTTTGTATGTACAGGTATCTCTGGGGCCAGTTTCACATCTTTACTGTCAGTCACTGGAAATTTCCTAAGAAACGAGGCCGCAGAAGAAAGGAACATTTCCTGACCACAGATCATTCTTGACTGCACGAGAGAGGTTGCTGTATGCAACAGAATGTTGTGGTCCTGTCTTCAAATCGAGTGGCGTGCAATTTTTAAAAGCGAAAATTTAAAGTGAGTTCATGTGGCTTTTCCAGTTCAATTCTAAAGGAAACAAAACACCTATAATTTCATTTTAGACAATGAAGTAGTAGTAGTAGTAGTAGTAGTAGTAGTAGTAGTAGCGGAAGAAGAAGAAGAAGAAGAAGACATTTATTTGGGGTTCTGCCAAACGTGAAAACATTCAGGAAAGGCCGTATTCAGGCTGACGTTGTACTGGCGGATTCTGCACCGGGAAGGGACGAGTTGGATCGGGTTTCCAAACGCCAAGACCTCTCCCTGCCCTCCCTTCCCCGCTCTCCTCTCCTGAACATTCAGATGTGCTGGTTTGGTTTAGCAGACGATCGGCCCATCTCCCACGACCACCACCCCCTCCTTCCAGCCATCACGTCCCCCCCCACCCATCCATCTTAGACGATCTTTTGTTTGAAGCTGATGAAGTGCAGGGTTTGGGGTAGGTTGTCCCCTTTCCCCCTCTCCTTTTCGATCAAGCAGTGAATGTTCAACTGAGAACTGCTCATCAAGGCTGTTCTCACAAAGGAACGCCAACAGTTTCTAAGTTCATCTTTCGAATCTGCTCTCTCACATGTCTTGTGAATCATCATCATCACCATCCTCATCCTCATCCTCAGAGGACGTTCTGTTTGTGCAGGGAATGGTTTATTTCACATAGAGAACGTCTTTTTCTGCCAGGTGCCAAAATGGAACAGTCTATCCAGAGAAAGAGAGAGAGAGAGAGAGAGAGAGAGGGTGAGAGAGAGAGTGTGTGAGAGAGAGAGAAGAGGTGAGTGAGAGAGAGAGAGGGGAAGAAGAAGAAGAGGGGAGAGAAGAAGAAGAGGAAGAAGAAGGAGAAGAAGAAGAAGAAGAGGAGGAGGAGGAGGAGGAGGAGGAGGAGCTCTTTATTTACGAGGATAAGACATAAATACTGATTTGCTTTCTTACATCCACACCCCGTGCTGCCCAGAGCCAACGATGCAAAATAGAATGATGTAATGTCAGCACACACGGATAAGACTGAACTTAACATCAGAGGCAAAGAGATGGAGAATGCACCGGAGCAAAAGAAAGCGTGTGGAGCGCCTCTCTCTGTTCGCTCGTAAAACAACATGGAAGATACCACAAAATAACACACAGAAAGAGGAAGATCACACATGACACTAAGAACAGCAGAACAAAAAGGTAGCACATTCGATAACGAATGTCCAAATCAAATTGTGATCATGGTCATCACAGCTGGACGCGAAGGCCACGTAAGCGCTGCTGACCAATGACACATTATTCACGTGCAACAGCATGACACATTATTCACGTGGAACAGCATGACACATGGTTCACGTGGAACAACATGACACATGATTCACGTGGAAGAGGTAACTGCTCACAATGTGACAAACGAGGGAAAATGGAGAGAGAAACTTACTCGTCAAAACACGAAACTGCACACCCTGGGTTTTCAAAATGGACACTCTCCCACTTTTCAGACCATCTCCCTGAAAACAGAAATAGGAGTGACGAGAGATGGGTGGGGTGGGTTCAGACCATCTCCCTGAAAACAGAAATAGGAGTGGCGAGAGATGGGTGGGATAGTGGAATGAAATTGTTTAAAACCCGCTTTAAAAAAATTCTGAAAGAGTACACTGTGTATGTGGTTCATCTGACACACTAATTTATTCACGTGCGTATTCATTCTTTTGTACTTTTTTTTTTATTTTAGATTCCGTTCTTTTACAGTTTCTAAAATGGTCTTACGGCAAAGCTGATCTTTTGATCATAGATTTCGACACAGAGGACTAGTCTTTGTCTTACTTTTTTGCCCCCCCCCCCCCCCTTCCCTTTCTCTTTCTCTCTACACACGGACGCACGCACGCACGCTCTCTCTCTCTCTCTCACACACACACACACACGCACGCACGCACGCACGCACGCACGCACCACACACACACACACACACACACACACACACACACACACACACACACACACATCTCTTCACAACAAATGTATAGAATATTTTATCCCCCCCCTCTCTCCTTCTCACGCGAACTCCATCCTATCCCTGCCTGAACGTGGCACGGATTTAGACAAACAGCAAAAAATTCAGGTTGTTTCTATTTATACATCCACCTGTTTATTTATCTTTTTAATTCATTTATTCATTTGTTTGTTTTTTCCTGGTTTAAAATTTCAGCCCCCCCCCCCCCCCCTCCCAAACTACAACAACCCTACTCGGGGTAATAATAGTGCGCAAATGCAAATAACACTGCTTTCAACCACGTGTCTCTATCCCCACGTGACCCGTTCTCACGTGGCTGCACGTGCAATGCAGTCCAGCCAGCCAATGGTGATGTTCGGCTGGCCTCGCACGTGACAACAGAACATGCTTCAATGAGATGGTCGCCGTTGCCGTGTGGGCGAGCATCTGGGTCATGACGACACTCGCCGTTGTCCAGGATTGGCTTTCCAAGTTGTTTTTCTCGTGCTCTGTGCCACTTTTGAGGGCTCGTGTTCTTCTTGATAGAGTACGTCTAACCTTCTCAAAGTTTACTAAAATGGGCTGGGGGAAGCGAACACAGAAACTGTCTTAAAAGGGAAGTGTTAGCAGCCCTGCGCATGTTGCACGTCATGCTTAATTTAAAAGTTAAAAGATATATCCAAGTGTGACAGGTTTGTGTCCAATGACCCTTCTGTCTGTCTGTGATAGATTTATACTGTGCGAATGTATTCTCATATCTTTTTGTAAAGACGCAACACAACATCCGTAGCGAATGTAATCGATGTAGCCGACTTATGACGTTCATTCTATCCTACCTTCTGACTGAGTTCGTCGGTGTCTTCATGCCCATTGTCTTGTTGGTTTGAGAGAGAGAGAGAGAGAGAGAGAGAGAGAGAGAGAGAGAGAGAGAATGTCAACAAACTCACTGTCAATAAAGGAAAGGAAGGGAAAATACTACAAAAAGAGATCAAAATGCAGAAAAGAGCCAGCAAAGAAATAATCATGATATATTATATACAATAGCAATATGCATAAATACATAATCATTTAGGCATACTGAGATGCATTCGAATAATCTGACGGCACCTTTGCTGTAGTAGCAGAAGAGGATGAGAGAGACAGAAGGCAGAGAGAGAGAGAGAGAGAGAGAGAGAGAGAGAGAGAGAGAGAGAGAGAGAGAGAGAGAGAGAGGCGGGTGGGTGACAACATAACACGTGGGCGAACAGGAACAATTCGTTCACTGTAGATGTTACTTTCTTTTAAAAGTATGCAGACTAACATGAGCATGAAGAAAGGATAAAATACAGTTCCACAATAAGCCACCACCATATGAAAGATCAGATTTAAAGCATCTATTCTAGGAAGAGGTAGCACGATTTTATATAAACCTGGCAGTTCTCATTAAATTTTGTCTGTAATTGAAGGCAGTGTTGAGGGGGTTGAGGGGTTGGCACAGTCCTGGAGAATCTTAGAAATGAAGACTGCTTTGCTGAACTACAGTTTCCAGTTGAGTGGTAGAATGTCCAGATTTTCAAAGTCTGATTATGATGAAGTTAAAGATGTTGGCAAAACTAATTTTAGCGAATGTCTATAAGGACTAAGTAATGATTTTCGAGTATGGGGTCACTTGCCGAATCCTAAATTGTGGATGTATAATTCACATGGGATTCAAAGCAAGAGTGAAGAGGTATTTTCTGAGAGTGGTAGTCTAAAAAGTGTCTAATTAGGAATGACTGGTGTACAGTTTTCTAAAAGAGTTTTGAATAAAGTCAGTATTTGTTCCGCCCATGTCAGGTTATGGTCTGTGACTACTCCCAATAGTTTATGGTTGACTGTATTTTGAACAATTATGCAACTGACTGATTGGGCGTGGGGAGGCGGGGAAGTAAGGTGTTTTGCATATCATATGTTTAGTTTCTAGGGGTTTAGACTCCTATGATTTAATTCAGACCATTCAGTTAGTTGGCATATATTGTCTTGTAATAGCATAGATGCTTTTAGAACTTTGGAATCACACACGCACGAACACTTGTGTCATCTGCGAATATATCGCAAAGCGCTGTTTGAAATAAATTCATATTATTAATATAATATGTTGAGAACAGTATACGTCCTAGAACAAAGCATCGAGGAAAATCATGTTTAAGAGGAATAAAAGAACACTGGCGTGCATGAATTGAGACAAGTTGCTTTCTGTCGTGCACGAATGATGGCATGCGTTCTAATGCATTATTTCGATGGTTGACTGCCAGAACCCAGTATCTCCCTTATATATGTGAGATACTGGGTTCTGGCAGTCAACCCTTTTTTTGATAAAGGATACAAGCTTAGCTTTTTCGAGAGCATTGTGTGGTCAATAGCATTAAACGCTTTAGCGAAGTGGACGAAAAGGATACTGCTAATCTACGAGGAAAGGAGAGAGAGAGAGAGAAGAGAGGAGAGAGAGAGAGAGAGAGAGAGAGAGAGAGAGAGAGAGAGACAGACAGACAGACAGGCAGACAGGCAGACAGGAAACTTAGGAACTGTTTACAGTATACTAAATTGATATGACATTGAGGAGGGATATAACAATGTATTATTTATTCAATGTGTGCATTTGTATGTGTTGGTGTGTGTTATGTCTATCGGTATTAGTGTGAAACATGGATATGTAAAACTGAATTACCAGGTTTAAGAGAGAAAAAAAAGATGAATGCAAAAGAAGGGCACGGAATAGATGTTATAAAAGAAGGATAGACGGCGAAGGATGATGAAAAGAAAGGTGCGTACAAATGGGTGTATAGAAAGACGGGCACATAAAGAAGAGTGTATGAAAGAAGGATGCATGAGAGAAGGGTGCTTAAGAGAAGGGTACATACAAAGGGTACCTAACAGACCGTTGTATAAAAGACAGGTATCTAAAAGAAGGGTATCAAAAGACAGGTCCATAAAAAGGCATTAAAGAGCTGTATATTATGAGAACGGTACATAAAAAGGTATCTTGAACGACACGTACGTACGTAAAAGACGGATATGTAATAGAATGACACATAAAATAAAAACATATAAAATGAGAGTATATGAAACATGAATATATAGAAGAAGAACACACACACACGCGCGCGCGCGCGCGCGCGCGCGCACAGGCACACGCATACACACACACACACACACACGCGCGCGCGCGCGCGCGCGCACACACGCACACACACACACACACACACACACACACACACACACACACACACACACACACACACATCACACTAATCATCATCATCATCATCATCATCATCATCATATTTGCATTAATGACGATCGGTGATTATAATGATGATGATGTTGATAAGAATGATGCTAGCGATGATAATGGTGGTGGTTGTAGTTGTGGTGGTGGTGGTGGTGGTGGTGGTGGTGATGATGATGATGATGATGATGACGACGACGTTACGTGTGCAACACATTTGAGACGGGCACAGAATGTAAGGCAAGAAATAATACTGATAAAAAAAATTCCTTGTGTGTTTTGATGATGATGATGATTATGATGATGGTTTTTCTTCTTCTTCGTTTACATTTTCATTTCATTTTTGTGCAAGTTCATTAGAAGGCACAGTGTTCCAGCAGGATATTCACAGATCAGCAGAAGGAAGAAGGATGTGTAACTTTTTAACTGTAATAGAAGGGCATGTAAAACAAGGGTATATCATGAGAAAAGAATATATAAAAGAAGTGTACATAACAGAAGGGTATACCACTCAGCCCATGAAACTGAGTATTCAATTAGCAGCATGTTAATCATGGAAACTGCATTCTGGGTCACATACGTGTGTAATGCTGGGGTCAGCAGATTTCTTTTTGTAGACAAAACATTATGTGTGTTTTGCAGGTATGAAATGGTGCGAGGCAGGAACGGATTGAGGGAGGAGGAAGGCTGAAGAAAGAAATGTGAAAATTACATCATACTGCTTCACTGGTACCCCACTTTAACATACATTTCCCCCTGTCCTTTTCACGATGCTAGTGCGTGAACGTACGGGCGGACTGCACGGTGTGTGACGGATATATGGAGAAGGAGAGCGGAGAGGAATTTGATACTAAGTTGATGTAGCGTGGTGGAGGAATGTGTTAGTTATTTAGTTGTGTGTGTGTGTGTGTGTGTGTGCGTGCGTGCGTGCGTGTGTGTGTGTGTGTGTGTGTGTGTGTGCGTGGTGCGTGGTGCGTGCGTGCGTGCGTGCGTGCGTGCGTGCGTGCGTGCGTGCGTGCGTGCGTGCGTGCGTGCGTGTGTGTGTGTGTGTGTGTGTGTGTGTGTGTGTGTGTGCTTGCTGACGATCGGTATAAATGTGAGTGAAATGTATATGCAAAGCTGTCTGGAAAACAGGGGTACAAACAAAAGGGTATGTAAGCCCGGTGCATGAAGAAAAGTGTATGAAAGAAGGGTTCTTAAAAGTGGTTAAGAGAAGGGAATATAAAAAGAAGGGTTCATAATAGAACTTTGTTTAAATGAACAGGACCTTCTTCTGAGATTGTGGCAAGGATTGCACAAACAGCAGCTGTTGTGGCAAGACTAAAAACTATATGGAGAGACAAAAACATCAGTCTTCGCTTTAAGCTCCGCCTAATGCACTCCCTTGCCCTCTCAGTTTTTCTATATGCATGTGAAACTTGGACGCTCACAGCAGAGCTACAAAGAAGAATTCTGGCAACTGAAATGAGATGCTACAGAAAGATCCTTGGGCATCAATTACACAGACCACGTGACAAATGAAGAAGTCCGCAGAATAATCCAACAGGCAACTGGACCCCACGAAGACCTACTCACAGTCGTCAAAAAGCGGAAAATGAAGTGGTAGGGACATGTGTCCCGTTCAGCAGGCCTTGCAAAGACAGTCCTGCAAGGAACAGTCAGAGGAAGCCGCAATAGAGGAAGACAAAGAAAGAGGTGGGAAGACAATATCCGAGAGTGGACTGGAATGAGCCTGGCGGAATCTCAGCGAGCGGTGGAAGACAGGGACAGATGGAGGAGAGTGGTGGCCGGATCATCAGGGGTGCCCCAACGACAACAGACGATGTCAATGGATAGGTAAAGGTAAAGGTTAATCTTCTTCTCTTCCTCAGCTCAGTGGGGAATCACCGGGGCACCACACAGAAGAATAGTTCACCAGGTTCCCCAAGTTCTGTCACTTAAGTGCCAACGCCTTTGTCTCTGCAAACGTTTTCCCTGTCCACGCTTCAATTCTGTAT
>CM065731.1:67111542-67114042 GCA_033310375.1 Conus canariensis | reverse complement strand
CGTGTCGAAACGTGTAGCCCTGACTTTATGAATCAATACTGTCCAGTGTAGATAAGTCAGTTATCAATGTGCTGAGCAACGTGTCGAAACGTGTAGCCCTGACTTTATGAATCAATACTGTCCAGTGTAGCTCAGTCAGTTATCAACGTGTTGAGCAACGTGTCGAAACGTGTAGCCCTGACTTTTCGTTTCACGCAGCAAGGAACAGGGACTGTACTGTGTCAGAGTGCACACGTGCAAAATTGTACACTGAAGGGTGCGAAATATTGAATGAGTCTTTTTCTGATAAATGTAAAAGTGATGACATACATACATTAAAAACATGACCTCGCTTCCGTTAACTTTTCTGGGAGGAAGTGACAACATACTTTCTCTGTAACACCTCCTTTAGCTGTGGTCGGTAATGTGACCGAAGAGTCCTTTGAAACTCACAAACATGAGCATGGGAATGCACAACAAACTATAGCGCATGAAAGCGAAAACCGTTTCCAGTGTCAATGTGTGCAACACTCCGCGACAGACTGGCGTCAAGTCAACAGCTAAATTATCCAGACATTCTAAACGTTATCGCTGACGATCATTATGTCTTGCAAAACACGTGCGAAGTACGTTGTCTGTAAAACCTATTAATATTGAAAACGCTCTCGAGTTCATGCTAAATAACCAGGCTGTAATGCTGACTAGGTATCAAAACTAGAAGATTCTGAAATGTCTTTGAAGAAGAATTTTAAACTCCATAATGACAAGAAGGTGGAGTCCTTACACTCCTACGTTGATGAATTAAAAGGTGTTATTTCCAAACTCGATGCCAAGGCAACAAATCTGATTAGAGAAAACCACTCCTTAAAAAACCTCAAGTAATAAATTGACTGACAAGGATAACGTTACAGTCAAAAACATTAACTGATCATATTTATGTGACTAATTCTAACAACGTAGTAGACACTGGCCTTAGTGATCACTTTCCTGTATGTCTGACTTGGACAAAGAAAGGAGCTAAAATCTCCACATGTGCTCACAAGTTTGCATCTTTTTGCACCACAAAAAATTTCACACGGAACGATTTCTGGCTGATTATGAACGGCAGATTTTTCTTGTGTTTTGTCAATGCAATCACCCTGATGAAGGACTTGCAGCGTAGTACAAGATTTGTGTTCCTGTTTTTAATAAGCATGCCTCGCTTCGGGCCAAACGTGTCAAATTAAGTGAAAAACCACCGTGGTTTACAAAGATTTGAAGTTAAGATTCGCGACTACCTACTGCAAACAACAGGGAAAGACCACAAAAAAATAAATAGGAGAAATAGCCAACAACGGAATAAAGTTACTGAAATGAAAAGAGCCGCATGGGAAGAATATTTTAGTGATTTAATTTTATCAAAATAAGATTCAAAATCTATCTGGAAGGCTATAAATGAGTCATCCGGTAAAAAATAAAACCCACACACACCACCATCTGCTTCTCATACTACCAGTTAATCTGCTGAACATCTGAACAGACACTTTACTACAATAGCAGATAGAACAATAAAGGCAAACAATACAGAAGCTAATGATCTTAATCTACTTCAATGTTTTTGCGATTTAAAACAAACAGTTGATTAACTGAATTTTCCTTACATGAATGTTTATGAAGTGTTTCAGGGGTTAAGTGCATTCAGTTTGTCGAGTTTCCTTGGTTTGGATGGGTGGGACAGTACCATTTTGAAGACATCCGCTTCCATTATCTCTGAATGCATGACACATATCTACAACTTACGCATCGAAAAATGTTATTATCCACAAGCCTTCAAAGATGCCAAAATTTTGTCTGTTTTCAAGTCTGGTGACCCATCTGACCCCTCTTACTATGGACCCATATCTATACCGTGTGCACCGTCCAAATCTCTCGGAAAACGTATCAAACACTATCTTAAATCCCATTTCATAAAATAAGACTTATTTCGCCTAGATCGGGAAATGGATTTAGAAGGAATTATTCGTGTTATACCATGTTGACTAGTCTTATGGAAAAATGGCATTTAAACATGTACATATACTGGCGCAATTTTTGCAGATTTTTTTTTTTATCCTAGTGTCCTCTCTAGAAACATAAGTATGTGCAGTTTAAACGATGATTACATAAAACACACATCATCTTTTCTTCATAAAAGAAGACAAACAATCGATCAAGATTTTACCTTATCTCCCATTGTTTCGATCAAATATGGAGTTGCCAGGGATCGGTTTTTCGTTCTATATTATTTTCAGTCTGTGTAAATGATCTCCCACTTTACTTGATATCCTCTTGCGAATTTTTTTGCGGTGATACTACCATCTACAATGAAGATAGAACTCTAATATGGTATGCACTTCCTCACAGAATTATATATATATATATACACACACACATATATATATAATATAAGCTTGCATCCTGGATGGAATAAAATCATATGCAATTCATCCCCATAAATCCAAATTCATCCTGATTGCAACTACACAGAAACAACAGAACTTTA
>CM065731.1:67101542-67106542 GCA_033310375.1 Conus canariensis | reverse complement strand
CAAAAAAAAAAAAAAAATGCACATGATAACATTTCTGAAACACGTGATCCATACTATCTTTGCACGTGCCACAAAAACTACAGTTATTTTCAGCAATCCCGATCTCCTTTAAAACCACCGTGGAATATTTGAGTTGAAACGATTCCACCTTTAAGGATGTATCTTATGCACGTGCAAAAGGTAGGATTTTAAGTCATAATTTCTCAATAGTCTTATGTGCCACCCATCACAGCATTTTGGTTAGTAAAGTTATTCGCCATAAAGGCATCATAAGACGACTTAGAATCTCTGTTCATAGCGAAAAGTTGTTTAAAGCAGAGTGGTAAGTGTAGATACTTATCCTTTTTTTTCCAGTACGAAATTTTCATTTACAAAACCAGTCATTGTTGATTTATGGCCAGCCAAGGTGATAAAATCAATGTTTAAATTGTATTTTTATTCATCGTCGAAAATGTTGGCAAGATATTTAACATTTTTTTTCCGTTTAGAAATTTCGAAAGGACGCATGTTCTTTTTAATTTGAAATCGCTTATCATAACAATCGTTCAGCTTCAAGTGACGGGGGGGGGGGGGGGGGGGGGGGGGGGGGGGGGGGGGGGGGGGGGGGGGGGGGGGGGGGGGGGGGGGGGGGGGGGGGGGGGGGGGGGGGCGGGGGGGGTGGTGGTGCACTTATAGCTGTCAGTTTCAGTTTTGTCGGAATGGTCCAAAAACGGAGACGCATCCGTGTTTGCTGTGCGGCCAGACAATGACTTATACATCCCGCATTCAAAATGCACGTGACATCCGCAGTGTGAATGTTAAAAACTACAAGTAACCAAAACTGGTGGGTGATGGGTGTCCATTCAAAATGCACGTGACATCTGCAGTGTGAATGTTAAAAACTACAAGTAACCAAAACTGGTGGGTGAATGGGTGTCCATTCAAAATGCACGTGACATCTGCAGTGTGAAAGTTCAAAACTACAAGTAACCAAAACTGGTGGGTGATGGGTGTCCATTCAAAATGCACGTGACATCTGCAGTGCCAAGTTCAAAACTACAAGTAACCAAAACTGGTGGGTGATGGGTGTCCATTCAAAATGCACGTGACATCTGCAGTGCGAAAGTTCAAAACTACAAGTAAGCAAAACTGGTGGGTGATGGGTGTCCATTCAAAATGCACGTGACATCTGCAGTGCGAAAGTTCAAAACTGCAAGTAACCAAAACTGGTGGTGATGGGTGTCCATTCAAAATGCACGTGACATCTGCAGTGCGAAAGTTCAAAACTCAAGTAACCAAAACTGGTGGGTGATGGGTGTCCATTCAAAATGCACGTGACATCTGCAGTGCGAAAGTTCAAAACTACAAGTAAGCCAAAACTGGTGGGTGATGGGTGTCCATTCAAAATGCACGTGACATCTGCAGTGCGAAAGTTCAAAACTACAAGTAACCAAAACTGGTGGGTGATGGGTGTCCATTCAAAATGCACGTGACATCTGCAGTGCGAAAGTTCAAAACTACAAGTAACCAAAACTGGTGGGTGATGGGTGTCCATTCAAAATGCACGTGACATCTGCAGTGCGAAAGTTCAAAACTACAAGTAAGCAAAACTGGTGGGTGATGGGTGTCCATTCAAAATGCACGTGACATCTGCAGTGCGAAAGTTCAAAACTACAAGTAACCAAAACTGGTGGGTGATGGGTGTCCATTCAAAATGCACGTGACATCTGCAGTGCGAAAGTTCAAAACTACAAGTAACCAAAACTGGTGGGTGATGGGTGTCCATTCAAAATGCACGTGACATCTGCAGTGCGAAAGTTCAAAACTACAAGTAACCAAAACTGGTGGGTGATGGGTGTCCATTCAAAATGCACGTGACATCTGCAGTGCGAAAGTTCAAAACTACAAGTAACCAAAACTGGTGGGTGATGGGTGTCCATTCAAAATGCACGTGACATCTGCAGTGCGAAAGTTCAAAACTACAAGTAACCAAAACTGGTGGGTGATGGGTGTCCATTCAAAATGCACGTGACATCTGCAGTGCGAAAGTTCAAAACTACAAGTAACCAAAACTGGTGGGTGATGGGTGTCCATTCAAAATGCACGTGACATCTGCAGTGCGAAAGTTCAAAACTACAAGTAACCAAAACTGGTGGGTGATGGGTGTCCATTCAAAATGCACGTGACATCTGCAGTGCGAAAGTTCAAAACTACAAGTAACCAAAACTGGTGGGTGATGGGTGTCCATTCAAAATGCACGTGACATCTGCAGTGCGAAAGTTCAAAACTACAAGTAACCAAAACTGGTGGGTGATGGGTGTCCATTCAAAATGCACGTGACATCTGCAGTGCGAAAGTTCAAAACTACAAGTAACCAAAACTGGTGGGTGATGGGTGTCCAAAGGAAAGTGGCGACTCACACATTTCGGCTCTCGCACCGACACTCATTATGCCAAACGCATGCGCACTCGTCGTTGCTATAGTCCACAGGCACGTGACACTACAATGTCGACTTGACATGACTTGACTTAGTCCTCTTCGTTCCGATCGGAACACAGGGCCTGCACTGCAGATCTCCATCTCGCTCTGTCTTGAGCTGTTCTCTTGGCTTCACCCCAAGTCATGTTGGTGAACTTAAGTTCTGCCTGCAGAGTTCTTCTCCAGGTGGTGACTGGTCGTCCCCTCTTCCGCTTCCTCAGTGGGTTCCAGTCCAAGGCGTGGCATGGAATGTGGGCATGTCGAGGTGGCCGGTATAGGCAAGTTCTTGGGGACTACTGTAGCGCCCTCTGGAGGTGGAGCATCCTCACTCACACTGGCGCAATACAGGACTTAGGACACGGTGTCCTACATATGTTGGGGGAACACCCCCCCCCCCCCCCCCCCCCCCCCCCCCCCCACTGAATTTGTGTCTGTCGGTTGATCGATCGTGAATAATCTTTGACCTCAAATTCTGTCTGTCAGTTCGGGTCACAAGCACTGCAAAGTTCAGAGGTCAAAGGCCAAGTACACTTGGGCCATTCTTTGAGTAGTTACAACAACCCCGAAGAGAACTAACTTTTTTTTCAGTGACAAACACTGAAAAATTGCCCCTTCCATCATCAGTTGGAGAGAGGGTGGAAGTGAATTGTTAATTAAGTTGCCCCAGCTGATTAAAACGGGAACTCTCCCAAAGTTCTTCCCTGCGAGAACCACGTCTGCCACCCCTATTCGTCACAATTAGAGAAATCCAGGAACAAGCTGGAATAACCACACACACACACACACACACACACACACACACACACACACACACACACTCACACACACACACACACACACGCGCACACACACACACACACACACACACACACACACACACGCACACACACACACACACACACACACACACACACACACACACAAAAGCTGAGGGGGGAAGGGGGAATCGTTGAATAATAATCGATAAGAGAGAGAGAGAGAGAGAGAGAGAGAGAGAGAGAGAGAGACAGACAGACAGACAGACGAGACGGAGAGAGAGAGAGAGAGAGAGAGAGAGAGAGAGAGAGAGAGAGAGAGAGAAAACAGACAGACAGACAGACAGAGACAGAGAAAAGGATAACAAGGCCGAAGGAGGCGGGGAGTGAGAGGGGGAGTGGGGAGGGGGAGGAGAGGTCCGGGTTTTCTTTTTTATAACACTCCCCAACCAAACCAAAAAAAAAAAAAAAAGAAAGAAAAAAAAGACATTTTCGGCATGTGCCCTGTACCCCACCGTGGACATCTCCCTTTGGGATCCATCTCCCCCCCCCCCCCCCCCTTCTACATAACCGATCCACCCCTGGGATGAGGGAAGGAGGTGAAGGTGGCAAGGAGGCGGTGGAATAAAGGGAGTGAATGGGAAGGGGCGGGAGGGGGGGGAGACGGGGAGGGGGGGGATTTCTGAAAGATTGTTCATGCATGGGTATTGACGCAGTCCTCTGTCATTATAGAACAAAATGGCACATCGGTTTCTTTTTCAGGGATGGGACACACACATGCGCGCGCGCGCGCGCGCGCGTGAGCGTTCACACGCGTGTGTGCACGCGCACACACACACAAACACACACACACACACACAGAGAGAGAGAGAGAGAGAGAGAGAGAGAGAGAGAGATTCTCTCCCCTCCCACGCGAAAGGTGTGCTCAAGTTGTAACCGGAGTCTGCTGAATTTAGAGCAACAACGTGACAAACGTGAGACGACAGGGTTTTTCTTTTGTTCGCCAGACAGCAACGTGAACGTGACTTCCACCACGCACGCGCACACTGCTGAGTGTCTCACGTTTACGTTGCACGTGAGCATGCGTACCAGCTTTGATCTTTAGCGTTTTTTCTTTTTCCCCCGTAGTTTCGAATAATTTTGTTCCAAGGTTTTTGACGTGCGTGTGTGTCGTTAAGGTGTATGTATATACGTAGGTGGGTGTTCTGTCTAGAAAGAAACCTGAGAGATTAGCAAACAAACATCATAATTATACACACATTAAAACAATGTTCGTGGAGGGGACGCGAATCCTGCGCACTTCAACTCTTCCCTGCACAATCAAAAAATGCGTTCCTGTTCAGACACTGCATTTTGGTCGCTGGTGCGAAAGTGTTTTTGTTTGTGTGTTTATTTGTTTGTTTGTCCGTTGGTTTTGAAGTGTTTTTGTTTCCCCGTTCTCTTCAGCAAATTGGTTAAGCACGCGTGGTTCACGCTAAAACCAGTGGTATGCCCCCCACGTTCTGGAACGTATATCTTTCCTACGGCTTTCTCTCTTAGTTTTCTATCTGTTCTGTTCTGTATTTTCTGTCACTTAATTCTTTTTCATTTTCTGTCCTGCCGCGCCGACCAAGTCAACCTCTCTCTGTCGGTCTGTCTGTCTGAGTTAATAATGCTTTATGAGTCGTAACTATGCATGGTTTCCGTCAAGCCTGTGCACTACAGTGTGGTGTGTGTGTGTGTGTGTGTGTGTGTGTGTGTGTGTGTGTGTGTGTGCGTGTGCGTGTGTGTTTGTGCGCGCGTGTGCGC
>CM065731.1:67089042-67096542 GCA_033310375.1 Conus canariensis | reverse complement strand
TGATCCCGCTGTCCTATCGCGTTGTATTCCGTGCACGTCGCCTGGGTCGTGCGTCGTTGGCGGGGGGGGGGGGGGGGGGGGGGGGGGGGGGGGGGGAGGGGCTTGTTGACAGGTGGAGAAGGGGCATACAGGACCAGAAGGGGTGTTAGTTTGCATGACCTTACCCACCTCGCCTCACTGTCTTTTCCTCCACGAAGACCACGTGCACCCCGTATGCCGTCACTCCCGCTGCCCTGGTTGAAGCGACGAGAGAATCCCCGTCACGCTTTCTGTGTTCTTTCTCCTGCCCTTTACCTACTGTAGCACTGGCAGCTTTCCGTGTTCCTTTCTCCTGCCCTTTACCTACTGTAGCACTGGCTAGCTTTCCGTGTCTTTCTCCTGCCCTTTACCTACTGTAGCACTGGCAGCTTTCCGTGTTCCTTTCTCCTGCCCTGCTGTAGCACTGGCAGCTTTCCGTGTTCTTTCTCCTGCCTTTACCTCTGTAGCACTGGCAGCTTTCCGTGTCCTTTCTCCTGCCCTGCTGTAGCACTGGCAGCTTTCCGTGTTCTTTCTCCTGCCCCTGACTGTAGCACTGGCAGCTTTCCGTGTCCTTTCTCCTGCCCTGCTGTAGCACTGGCAGCTTTCCGTGTTCTTTCTCCTGCCTTTACCTACTGTAGCACTGGCAGCTTTCCGTGTTCTTTCTCCTGCCCTGCTGTAGCACTGGCAGCTTTCCGTGTTCCTTTCTCCTGCCCTGCTGTAGCACTGGCAGCTTTCCGTGTCTTTCTCCTGCCCTGCTACTGTAGCACTGGCAGCTTTCCGTGTCCTTTCTCCTGCCCTAGCTGTAGCACTGGCAGCTTTCCGTGTCCTTTCTCCTGCCCTGCTGTAGCACTGGCAGCTTTCCGTGTCCTTTCTCCTGCCCTGCTGTAGCACTGGCAGCTTTCCGTGTTCTTTCTCCTGCCCTGCTGTACCTGCTGTAGCACTGGCAGCTTTCCGTGTTCTTTCTCCTGCCCTTTACCTACTGTAGCACTGGTAGCTTTCCGTGTTCTTTTTCCTGCCCTTTACCTACTGTAGCACTGGTAGCTTTCCGTGTTCTTTTTCCTGCCCTTTACCTACTGTAGCACTGGTAGCTTTCCGTGTTCTTTTTCCTGCCTTTACCTACTGTAGCACTGGTAGCTTTCCGTGTTCTTTTTCCTGCCCTTTACCTACTGTAGCACTGGTAGCTTTCCGTGTTCTTTTTCCTGCCCTTTACCTACTGTAGCACTGGTAGCTTTCCGTGTTCTTTTTCCTGCCACTACTGTAGCACTGGTAGCTTTCCGTGTTCTTTTTCCTGCCCTTTACTACTGTAGCACTGGTAGCTTTCCGTGTTCTTTTTCCTGCCCTTTACTCTGTAGCACTGGTAGCTTTCCGTGTTCTTTTTCCTGCCCTACTGTAGCACTGGTAGCTTTCCGTGTTCTTTTTCCTGCCCTACTGTAGCACTGGTAGCTTTCCGTGTTCTTTTTCCTGCCCTACTGTAGCACCGGTAGCTGGCTGCGTAGAAGTGCCGTCGGATCCGGCCGTTGTCCCTCTGGCATCCGCGTCGGCGTGTCGTCTGCTGCGGCTGTTACCTCAGCGTAGGGTCTGGAGTCAGGTCTCCTGGGTTCCACGACCAGTCAGCCTCTCTTTGAAAAAAAAAGCCACTTTCCCGTCTTCTCTCGCTTCTGCTAGGATACTGGCCTGTGGTGTGGTCACCGTGGACACCGTGACACCTTCTGCTTCCAGTCTTTCTCTGAAGCCAAGTTTCTCTGAAGTCACGGTCTGTATTCACAGCCGTCTTCTTTTTGGAATCACTGAACTTGACCACCGTGGGTTTGGGCCCACCTTCTCTACTCTCCCTTTCCCTGTGTGCTCGGGCTGTGTCGCCGGTCGTCCATTTCATGGCTTCTCGATTCTGTTAAAGATACCGGCAATCAGTCTGACACAGGAGTCATCGTTTTGTTTTTGTTGTTGTTGTTGTTGTTGTGTTGTTGTCGTACCCTGGCTAAAAGACTCCAGGGATCATCCGAACAGCCAAAGTACTTGAACACTATGGTACAAATGCATCAGCTGGGGATGAGAACATTACGTGTGTGACCGTTTTTGATTACCCCGCCACGTGGGCAGCCACACTCCGACTTCAGGGGATTTTGAAGACTGATGATGTTATGCTAGGAGCTTGTCACAACTGAAGACAATCCCCGCATAACTATGCAGAGCATAACAACATTTTGATGTAGCCTTGGTGTTCTAGCCTATGTCAATTGGCCTGACACAGCCTTAAGCCAAGGCGGGTCATCGTTTCTAACTCACCTGTTTCAGGCATACCGTTGAAAGGAAGATTGTCTCTGCGAGAGAAACCCTCCAGTCTGTCAAAGTTTTTTTTTTTGTTTTTGTTTTTTGTTTTGAGCGAGTCCATTTCAGTGTTCATTTTTACAAAGCTGGAGTAAGTTTTCTAAGTCCTTCGTTTTCAGCACATCAACTGAATCAGTCACCGATGTCCTGTATCTTCCAGTGTGGAGGCCAGCTCTCGTGTCTGCCTTTCAAGGCTGTGTCACACCGCCTACCAATGTCCTCACACTTACTTTTTACAAGTCCAGTCTTCTTCGTCTTCTTCTGCGTACGCAGGCTGATACTCCTGCGGACACTCCCTATATGGACAGGCAGGTATTAATCCCACCTACCCTACAAAGGGAGTGGAGTTTTGTGTGCATGACCGTTTTTTATCCCGCCTTTAAGGCAGCCATACTCCATCTTCGTGGAAGACTAGTCCAGTGTCAGATCGAATTGCGCTAAGATCACTTCCCATGTCGGAGAGACGGATCTCAACGGACTGAAAAACTCTCATTCGTGATTTCAGTGGTTCCAGAATTTGTGGTGCCATGGCAGTGGTGACAGCCCAGGTCGGTGGTGAGCTAGGGAGGGGAACACACAGTAATCGTGCCGGCGCTGGGGATTGTCACTGTGCCAATAGTCGCAGCATTCTCCTCCTGTGTGCGGCACTCACTGTCTGTAGGCCCAGGGTTGGTTTCCACATCACCACAGCACAGCGGGAAGGCAGCGAGAAACACAAACAGCATACCTTGTTTGGCTGTCTGCTGCTCAGGGCCACCACTCTCTTGCGTACGTTCAACAACAAACATGACATGCTTGGCCATGAAGTTCACAGACGCGACAAGGAGCAGGCCACAACTTACAGGAAAACGCACACTGCCCACAGGTGCGGTTCCTGATGATAAAAAGAATGGTATCACTGTCGTTAGGAGACTGAAACTTAGCTGACGATCACGTCTAGTATTTTCACCAGGCATTAATTATAAAGCACTGATTTACACAAGCATCGGATAGTATTTTCACCAGACATTAATATAAAGCATGATTTACAAAAGCATCGGATAGGATTTTCACAGACATTAATTATAAGCATGATTTACACAAGCATCGGATAGGTATTTTCACCAGACATTAATTAAAAGCATGATTTACACAAGCATCGGATAGGTATTTTCACCAGACATTAATTATAAGCACTGATTTACAAGAAGCATCGGATAGGTATTTTCACCCGCATCATTATAAAGCATGATTTAAAAAGCATCGGATAGGTATTTTACAGACATCAATATAAGCATGATTTACAAAGCATCGGATAGGTATTTTCACCAGACATTAATTATAAAGCACTGATTTACACAGCATCGATTTTCCACAGAGAAGAAGAAGAAGATGGAGAAGAAAAAACTTCTGTTGCCACAGTGAGATCATCGTATCCAGGAGAGAGAGAGAGAGAGAGAGAGAGGAGAAGAAGAGAGAGAGAGAGAGAGAGAGAGAGAGAGATGTTTGATGGACGTGTGTGTGTTCGGAGAGGAAGCGAATGGAGGGTGGAGGTTCGTTTTACATGTATACATTGTGGGGGTTTTTTTAATGTGTGCTCTCTCTCCCTCTCTCTCTCTCTCTCTCTCTCTCTTCTCTCTCCTCTCTCTCTCTCTCTCTCTCTCAGTCTATATGCCAAAAAAGAAAAATAAGTTCCGCTCCTCTCTCTCTCTCTCTCTCTCTCCTCTCTCTTCTCTTCTCTCTCTCTCTCTCTCTCGCCGGACCATTAAATTTTACTTATTTATTTATTGTATTTCTGACGGATTTCATGCTTTTCGCGTTTCTTTACAGCAATGTAGTACCCCTTCTCTCCTAACCCCCCTCCCCCAACGCTCACCTCCACTCCCGCAGGGCGAGGAATAAATGAAACACATCGCATCTAATGTCTTTGGAGATCAGGAATTGTTCTTCTTTGGCCTCGTTTTGTCTCATCATGTCTTGTGGAGCATTCTGTTTGGTATGATGTTTGTGTGTGGTGATTCGCTACTTCGAGTTTGACCGTTGCACAATTTTCATAACATGAGTTGCGCTTTTATTTACGACTTTGTGATCAATTGGTTATCGTTTTTGTTTAATTTGACTGTTTTATGATAACTTTCTTTGCGTTTGGTTGTATATTACTACAATTATGACGTTTGTTTTCAAAATTGGTTACCATTTTGGTTTAGTATGATATGCGTTTACATTTTTCTAGTTTGATTGATATCTGCTTTGGCTTAATCACATGATGTATTTTTATAACTTTTTTTTCTGGTTTAGTTTCCTATTTTGGTTTGTTTGAATTCTGTTTCTAATGATTACTTTAAAAAGTTGAATTGTTTAACATTTTCATCTTGAATAACGTATTTATAGTAGCGCTGTTCCTGAAATTTGATTGGTCAGCATTTTGGTGAACATGTGGTGGCATGAAATCACGGGGCCAGCGGGGACGGAGGGGGGGGGGGGGGGGGGGGGGTTAGGACCGCCAAAAGATGATACTGGGAAAGTGGTGTGGGGGATGGAGGACACACACGCACCGCATTTACACTGGGGTATACAGCTAGGTAATACTGTGGCAGACGATAATCTTCGCAGCGTTGACAGATTGGCTGATACGGCGATCTTCTGTTACAGAACTGCAGAGGTTTACCATATCAAGAAGGTGCCAACAACTTCCATGGTTACGTCTTGGGTGCTGCGAAAGGAATAAAACATGAAGTGTCAGCTGCAATGTCCGTGCACTGTCTGACACAGGCATTCATCATGTCTCGCAGGAGACGCAGAAAAGTGTCTTCTGTAATATATGCTTGACTATGCCATAGCAATTGTCCTCCTTACATCGTCGCCCAAACAACAGATGCTTTCTGAAAAAGCATCCGTACAGAAGCTGACACTTCATTGTTATAATTAAAGTCACTTTTCCCCGACAGATAGTGTGTGTGCAGGTTTGAACATTCACCGCTGGAACTATTTCACAAGCTTAAGTATTTTTTGTTATTATACCCATAGCCGACCATACAGGGGGGCTTTTCAGGGCTGCTGTCAAATTCATGCAGGAAAAGGTCAAATCCTGAACAGGTCAGATCAGGAAAGGCTAACCTGTAAAAAAAAAGACGCAACAAAAGCAGCTCCTGACATGATGGCTAAACTATTGACATCTTCAGGGCTAAACCATTGACATCTTCAGGGCTAAACCATTGACATCTTCAGGGCTAAACTATTGACATCTTCAGGGCTAAACCATTGACATCTTCAGGGCTAAACCATTGACATCTTCAGGGCTAAACCATTGACATCTTCAGGGCTGAACCATGACATCTTCAGGGCTAAACCATTGACATCTTCAGGGCTAAACCATTGACATCTTCAGGGCTGAACCACTGACATCTTCAGGGCTAAACCATTGACATCTTCAGGGTTAAACCACTGACATCTTCAGGGCTAAACCACATCTTCAGGGCTAAACCATTGACATCTTCAGGGCTAAACCACTGACATCTTCAGAGCTAAACCATTGACATCGTCAGGGCTAAACCACTGACATCTTCAGAGCTAAGTCATTGACATCGTCGGGGCTAACCCATTGACATCTTCAGGGCTAAACCACTGACATCTTCAGAGCTAACCCATTGACATCTTCAGGGCTAAGCCATTGACATCTTCAGGGCTAACCCATTGACATCTTCAGGGCTAAACCACGGACATCTTCAGGGCCGATAACCGTGCTGGAAGTGTAAGCTATGTCGCTCAATGCTCACTCTCAGGTTTTAAACAAATCGTAAAGAAAATGATGAAAAACATTCGAGTTTATTTTTTTTACGTATAAAAAGTCTGTATAGACCACTAGACACTGCAGAATGAACAGCCAGAGTTCACCTTAAAGAATGCGTACGATTTTCACAATCTAGTCACCAGATTACAACCCCCCCCCCCCCCCCACCCCACACACACACACACACACAAATGGCTTGTCATGAATTGTGATTAGAAGAGAGTATAAAAGAACTTCCACAACAAGGACATGAGAATGGTCAGAAAGGCGGAACAGAAAGTTGTTAACAGGTAAGAAAGACACAGGGAAACAACAAACAAACAAACAAACAAACAAACAAACTTGAGTGAAGGAGAGTGACAGAAATCAGGAAGGTAACAGCGCAGAAATTCCGTGAGGTGGGAACTTCGTTCTGCCAGTGCTGAAGTCAGTCTTTGGGCTGACCGAATACTTAAAAAAAAGCATCCATGGAAAAAGAATCTTCATCTTGAGATGATGCTTTTCCCCCAGCAAAGATCTGCTCTGACTGAACAGTGAATTCCTTATCTTCAGAGAAAGAATCTACATAATGAGGTGATCCTTTTCCTGCAGCAAAAATCTGAGCGAACAATTGACGTTGGTCTGCAGAAAAAAGGATCGACATCTTGAGGCGATGCTGTTATTGCCGCAAAGATCTGTCTGAGGAACCTTTCAAAGTGCGTTCAGATGAGGTCTTTAAGACTCTTACAGACTACAAACCAAAAGGAAGCAACACAGCGTAAAGACCCACACTTTCCTAGACAAAGGCGGGTTCCGAAGCAAATTGACTGTAGTGAAAGTCATGTGTAGAAACTTATTGCCAGCACCGGTACTTCCAAAGCCTGGAAAACTCCATTCAGAATAGCCAAGGAAGGGTTGGGTTGGGTTTTTTATTTGCTTTAGTCGTCCACGACAGATGGAACTGGCACCAATATTTCCAGTCCTTGGACAGCACCGTTCTGAATATCCCAGCAACATTTCTTCGGGTGGGCTTCAGTTCTCCACGCCAGATGAAAGAAGTCCATTTTGAGTCAGCGAAAAGAAACAAGCGGGCCCGTGGACAGTCAAGAAGCCATCGTCAAAACCTACAGGTGTAACTCTGAAGATTCAGCTGTCAGTTCTGCTATCTGCTTCTGAAAAAAAGCCGTGGATACACAGAACATTCACCCAGCAGTCGGCTGCATTACACTGGAATTAGCCAAGTCTGAGACTGTCAGAAGGACGCTCCGTGAGATTGAAAAGCTACTAAAACTGTTTCTCAAAATGACAATGACAACTGTTTGAACAGCAGAGTGCATTTTCCCGGCACTGATCATCAAGACGTATTTTAGACACTCCATCACCAAGCAACACGTGAGGCATTGCCT
>CM065731.1:67059042-67066542 GCA_033310375.1 Conus canariensis | reverse complement strand
AGGGCGGGGAGGGAAAGACAGAGGAAGAGGGGGAGTGGGGGGTGGGAGGCATTATGGAGCAGACGACGGTGAGATAGAAGGGGACGGGGGATGAGGGGGAAAATGAGGAGAAGGCAGGACTGGCGAAGAGGGGAGGAGGGGGGATGGGGGAATAGGGGGGGGGGGGGGGGGCGAAGTGGGAGAGTATTTGTTCAACGTTACTGACCCTGACCTGGCGTCAGCTACTGACCCAGATAAAAGCCCGACCCAAGTCAACACAGACGGGTCTTTCCCGGTCAGTGCAGCTGAAGTCATCAAAGTGGGTTATCTTCCCCACTGTAAAACATGAAATAAATAAATAAATAAATAAACAAACAATTAAAGAAAGAAATAATTAGATAAATAAATAAATCAACAAATAAATAAATCAATGAATAAAGCAGAGAAATCAATAAATAGATAGATAGACAGATAACATAGACAGCTAGATAGATAGAAAGATAGATAGATAGATCAATCGATCGATAGAAAGATAGATAGATAGATCAATCGATCGATCGACAGATAGATTAGATAGATGTATAAACGAACGTGTAAACAAACAAACGAACAAATAAATAAACAAATAAATAAGTAAATGTATTAGAAGAAAATCATAAAAAAAGGCACTACACATGTTGCAGCCCAGCTTGACTGATCGATAGATGTCCAAAGAACTGACTGATCGATAGATGTCCAAAGAACTGACTGATCGATAGATGTCCGATTTGTTCCCGGACTCATTTTCCTGATCTGATTTATGTTTGAACACAGACATGGACATGCCCACATAAAGATACCGATTGTATTTATGTTTGAACACAGACATGGACATGCCCACATAAAGATACCGATTGTATTTATGTTTGAACACAGACATGGACATGCCCACATAAACATGCCGATTGTATTTATGTTTGAACACAGACATGGACATGCCCACACAAACATGCCGATTGTATTTATGTTTGAACACAGACATGGACATACCCACATAAACATGCCGATTGTATTTATGTTTGAACACAGACATGGACATGCCCACATAAACATGCCGATTGTATTTATGTTTGAACACAGACATGGACATGCCCACATAAACATGCCGATTGTATTTATGTTTGAACACAGACATGGACATACCCACATAAACATGCCGATTGTATTTATGTTTGAACACAGACATGGACATACCCACATAAACATGCCGATTGTATTTATGTTTGAACACAGACATGGACATGCCCACATAAACATGCCGATTGTATTTATGTTTGAACACAGACATGGACATACCCACATAAACATGCCGATTGTATTTATGTTTGAACACAGACATGGACATGCCCACATAAACATGCCGATTGTATTTATGTTTGAACACAGACATGGACATGCCCACACAAACATGCCGATTGTCCATCCCAATGGTCTGTCTTTTTGACCTTTTTCATCCCAATGGTCTGTCTTTTTGACCTTTTTCATCCCAATGGTCTGTCTTTTTGACCTTTTTCATCCCAATGGTCTGTCTTTTTGACCTTTTCCATCCCAATGGTCTGTCTTTTTGACCTTTTTCATCCCAATGGTCTGTCTTTTAGACCTTTTTCATCCCAATGGTCTGTCTTTTTGACCTTTTTCATCCCAATTGGTCTGTCGTTTTGACCTTTTTCATCCCAATGGTCTGTCGTTTTGACCTTTTTCATCCCAATGGTCTGTCTTTTTGACCTTTTTCAGGGATGCTCATGGATGAGGTAAAGTGGGAGATAATAATAATAATGATAATGTATGGATTTTATATGGCGCAATTCTTGGGATCAACTCATTGCGCTCAACACACACTCAAACACTCGCACTGACATGTGTTCACACACACACACACACACACACACACACACACACACACACACACACACACACACACACACGCACACACACACACACACACACACACACCGCACACGCACACGCACACACACACCTACCAACACAGGCGCATTTATCAAGTTCATCGGTTCAAGCGTAAACAATACAGTTTTGCATGCAGTACATAAAAGTCAGGTCAGAATAATAGACACAGCATTTAGATATTATGGTTGAAGAAGGCTTTCCTAAAGAAGTATGTTTTTAACTCTGACTTGAATTTAGATAATGTGGGCAAGTCACGTAAGCTGTCAGGAAGAGAATTCCAAAGAGTGGGCGCACTAAAGCTAAATGCTTTCTCACCGACTGTCCTTAACGAGCGCCTAGGAATTTTCTTCAGTTTTTGAGAAGATGAGCGAAGAGACCGAGAAGTTTGATAGGTGGACAGGGAAGCAGAAAGATACTGTGGGAGTGTCCCATCAAAGTAACGATAGGCAAAAACTGCGATTTTGAACTGCCATCGATATTTGATGGGAAGCCAGTGGAGTTCACGTAACAAAGGTGTAATATGCTCATTTTTACGCTTTTTGAGAACAAGCCGAGCTGCACTGTTTTGCACTCTTTGTAATCGTGCAAGCTGTTCTGAAGGAAGTCCTGCTAACACATAGTTACAGTAGTCTAGTCGGGACATTACCATGGCGGTGATGAGTCTGATTGTTGCCTGTGTGGCGAGGTAAGATCGGATAGAAGCAATACGTCGCAATTCCAGGAAGCATGCACGACAAACATTAGATATTTGGTTCTCCATAGAGAGGGTTTGATCAATGCTGACATCTAAATATTTCACTGACTCTTTGAAAGGTAAAACAACACCATCAATTTCTGCCGACTCAGCTTCAACCATCTTGACACGAGAGGAGGTACCAACAGCCATGATCTCGGTTTTGTCACAATTCAGCTTGAGTTTGTTGCTGGTCATCCAGAGTTTTACATCCCTAAAACATGCGGTAATATCTGATTGAGCACCTTGAAAATCGCTGGTAGTTGCGCTCTTAGAGAGTTCAGTGTCATCTGCGAATTTGTGGAAGTCACAGCCATGGGCAGAAATAACGTCAGATAAGGGCTGAGAGTAAAGGGTAAAAAGAACTGGTCCAAGGACAGAGCCCTGGGGAACACCATACAGAAGAGGAGAAGGGGATGATTCAGCACCATTAACGATTACCGTCTGTGTCCTGTTATGTATGAGATGAGATGTATAAGATGTGAGGCACAGTACGATGTATGACTCCCTACCCCACCCCTTCTCTCTCTCTCTCTCTCTCTCTCTCTCTCTCTCTCTCTCTCTCTCTCTCCAAGCATTCTTGTGTCTGTTCACCTGTATGTTAATCCCTCTGTCGACTGCAAAGTCTCCTAGCAAATTCCATACCTCAGGTGAGCCCAGAATAGACAATGAGAAGTTAGGGCAGCATGCTTTAGTGAAATAAATACATTCGGATAATCTGTTTTATCCAAACATTCATTTCAGGAAGAATAGACACAAAGGGAAGACAAACACAAAGGTTAGAGACAGAAGGGGGAGGGGGGAGGGGGGGGGGAGGATTGGGGCGGTAGAGAAATAGCTAGAGACTTAAAGGGGGAAGAAACTTGAAATAAGGCTTTAGACTACCAAGACGACTTGTAGAATATAGAAAGAACCATCTCCCAACCCCTCCAAACTAGAATATAGAAAGAACCATCTCCCAACCCCTCCAAACTAGAATATAGAAAGAACCATCTCCCAACCCCTCCAAACTAGAATATAGAAAGAACCATCTCCCAACCCCTCCAAACTAGAATATAGAAAGAACCATCTCCCAACCCCTCCAAACTAGAAAAGCACGGGGGAGACTGCACACCCCTGTCAACGTGGAATAAATCAAGGATTCATCATTTCATTTAAAAAAAACAACAAAACATGGTAGCCAGCCACTCAAGGTCTGACCAGCGCGTTGGGCTAATGCGAAGGTCAGACATCCGCTGAGTCGTAGCCATGAGACCCTCTTCTTCAATTGTCTCATCTTAGTTGTTAATTAGTAAATTTAACGAGACTTACCTGTAAGTTGAGGTTAAATTGGAATTATCTAGAGTCTAGTGATGGGAATGAGCAATTACGTGAGATGTGATGCGCGCGCATCTAGCCAGTATTTAGACACGAATGACCTCTAAAATAAATTCAACAGACAATACCTGGGAGGGTAAGCGAGAATCATCCAGAGCCGAGATGGGAGGGCACGTAATTGCTCATTCCCATCACTAGACTCTAGATAATTCCAATTTAACCTCAACTTACAGGTAAGTCTCGTTAAATTTACTAATTATCAATCGTCTAGCGATTGGTCATTCACAATGACGTGAGACTTCAGAGTTAGAGGTCATGAGTACTGAATCAATCATAAAAGCAATATAAACAAGTCGATGGATTTTGTTTGTCCATATTTAATTACACAAGAGCTGTAAAGTTTCTGGTAATTCAAAAACAGTTTGTAATTTGGCATGCAATCACTTTCAATCAGTCACTGGGTCAAACTGTACCATGAAACATCAGTCAGTCACTGGGTCAAAACTGGACCCTGCAGCATTTCTACTTCTTATTTACAAAACTGTCTAGAACTGATTGTCCCAAAGATTTTTGAAGCACACGTTTGCAGTAGAACTTGGTAAAAGTGGTCTGTCTAGACCACCCAGCCGCTCTCATTATGCAGTCAATAGGCACATCTCTGCTGAATGCTGCTGAAGTGCTAGCTGCTCTGGTGCTGTGAGCTGAAAAACGGCTGATATCCACCCCGGCTAACCTCAGAACAGTTTTAATCCACCTGGATATAGTGTCTCTTGAAACTTCACTGTGGGGTTTGACAAATGAAATGAAGAGTTGTTTCCCTTTCCTCAGAGTCTTTGTCACTCTTAAATACTGTCTAAGGTGGGTAACAATACACAATTTTTTAAATTTACAAATGACTCTAGTTCTAACGGCTGCACATGTGACCCTGGTTTAGTTTGCTTCAGCACAGCACTAAACACTAAGACACACTTGTCATCTTTAAATCTGACATCATCACATTTTAATGTGTGGATTGTTTGACCCCTCTGACCAGACAGCAGGGCTAACAACATAACCAGTCTAAGGTGTCAACTGCTTAAGAGTCATCTTTCCTACGTCTGGCCAGCCAGCTAAGTATTGTAGTACACTATCCACATCCCATGTATCATGATATTTGGGAATGAAGGGTCTTTCTTCAAACACCCCTTTCAGTAGGCGACACACTAATGGGTGACTGCCTACTGCCTCGGTGCCTGGCCTGTGCAAATAAGCTGAAACTGCACTCCGGGCTAAATTTACTGTACTGTGACTAGCCCCAGAATCATACATTTCTGCCAGAAAATTTATTACATGGACATAAGTGGGTGTTTTTATTCCCTTGCTATCTACAAAAGTTTTCCACCTTCTTATGTAAGAGTCATACGCTTTCTGGGTAGAGTTTCTCCAAGAGCTCATAACCAAATCAGCAGCCCCACTGCTTATACCAGAGCTGGTTAAAGAACACCTGAGATCCTGCAAACTAGCAGGTGAAGCCTCTTCTGTTGAATCAGGCGATGGACTGCATCTGGGTTGCTGGGGAGATGCAACAGGTTTTTTTCTGCAGGTCAGACGCACTGGTTCTGCAGTCAACAGTCGCAACAGTACTGGATACCATGGCTGAGTTGGCCAATCTGGGACCACCAGCACACCTGAACTCTGATGCCTCTGCACCTTCTGGAGGAATCGGGTGACAACGCTGAAAGGAGGAAAAGCATAGAAATTTATGTCTCTCCACGTTACACTGAAAGAATCAATAGCTTCTGCATCTGGATCTGGCCTGAAAGAGATGAATCTTTTCATTTGCGCATTCAGCGTAGAAGCAAACAATTCTATGTCAGGTGCTGCATTCAGCTGTCTAAGAGCAGCTTGCAGAAGGTCATTGTTCAGCTTCCATTCAGTGTCCAGATTTACCTTCCTGGATTCTGCATCAGCCATCACATTTTCCACTCCTGGTATGTGGGCTGCACTGACAAAGATATTATGTTCAATGCACCAAGACCAGATCTGAAATGTTAAATCATTACAGGAGTCAGAGTGAGATGTACCCATGTGGTTTAAGCAAGCTATGGCTGTGGTATTGTCCAGCATGAGCCTTACATGTTTCCCTTGAAGCTGCCTCTGGAAAGATTTCAAGGCAAAAAATGCAGCTTTTAATTCTAAGTAATTTATATGAAATTTCCTTTCTGCTGGTGACCACACTCCTCCTGAAGAGACTTCTGCACAAACACAGCCCCAGCCATGAAGGCTTGCATCAGAATAAATCACAATGTCTGGATCTCTGCAACAGACATCATTGAAAGCATCAGGAATATTGTCAATCCACCATGTCAACTCCTTTTTTCCAGCTTTAGATATTTCCATCACCTGGTCAAAATGTCCTTTGCTTTTCTTCAGAGCTCTACACTTATCTTTTTCCAACTGCCTGTAATGCAGGGGCTCAAATTTAACAGCGGGAAAGCTGGCCACCATTAATCCAATGACTTTTGCCAAATCTCTTATGGATATCTCAGCTGCCTTCAGCAGGTTCTTGCAGCTTAGAAGCATTTTCTCCTTCCTTTCTGAGGTCAAAGTGACCGTCATTGAGACTGAGTCAATGATCACTCCTAAATACTGAATCACAGTAGTTGGTTGAAAAACTGACTTTGTGGGATGTACAATAAATCCTAGCTTATGTAATATGTCCAGTGTGTCCATAACATTTTCCTGGCACTGTCTCTTTGAAATGCCCATAAGCAAGGAATCATCCAAGAAAGCTGTTGAGATATGTCCTTTCAATCTCAAGGTAGCAAAAACTGGCTTCATTATTTTTGTGAACAAACGTGGTGCCAGTGCCAATCCATTTGGGAGCGCATTGTATTCGAAAATTTTTCCTTTCCATTCAAATCTCAGCAGCTTTCTGTGTTCCTTGCAAATGGGTACAGAGTAGTAAGCATCTTTCAAGTCCAATGATGCCATATAGCAGTTTTTGCTAACCAAAGCCAAGGCTGTAGCCAAAAAGTCCATCTTAAAATGGTGATATGTTATTTCTTCATTTAGACTTTTTAGGTTTAGGATCATTCTCTGTGATCCATCTTTTTTCTGCCGAGTGAAGATTGGTGACAACACTTCTCCATGAGTGTACTCACACTCTGTTATAACTTTTTTCCTAAGCAATTTGTCAATTTCTGCATCAATAACAGCTGTTTCTGCAGCATTCATTCTGAATGAATACGAGGATGGACATGACAAAGTAGCTAACTCTTCCAGATTACAATCAGTCTCAATTTCAGCCCCAGTCACTGATTTTAGGATGTTGGGATCTGATGTCAGCTTAACCCAATTTTCTGTAAATTTAGCCAATCTTCCTGCTTCAAACTCTTCTGCTTCCAGTGTCAGCAACTGAACAATGCTGTCTAACTGTGCATCAAAATCACTTACCTCAGTTACCGAGACTGAGAGAAGCTGTTCCTCTGGTTGCGCCCTTTGGGAAAGCTGTTGTAGCGATGCCCTTGTGTCTGTGGTTTTGG
>CM065731.1:67041542-67044042 GCA_033310375.1 Conus canariensis | reverse complement strand
TAAACGAAGAGTAATGGTCTGCGAAGGACAGCAGGAGACCATCCATTCATCGTGACGACCGTCTGAGGCTGTCTCTAAGGATGATGGCGCCAGAGAAGGAAAATGTCGTTGTCTCGTGACAATGGGCATGCTGTGACGGACGACTGGTCAGTGAGAGATTTCCCACATACACTTGTCTCCAGTCCAGTGCAGCAGAATAGAAGTATGGCAACCAGTACAGTCCCTCATGCTGATGTTTGATAAAAAAAAAGAAAAAAACGTTGTTCTCCCTGGAATACCAGCCCCGTCATTTTTTTCCTTCCTCGTTTTTCTTTCTGTTTTGTTTTGTTTTGTTTTAATTTGATTTTGTTTTTCAGCTGAAACTCACCGTTTCCCTTCCCCATTAGTGAGATTAGGGCAGTATTTGACCGTGTGCAATCTCAGCAAACTCTCAACACCTCTTTCCCTTGATTTTCGATGACCTGTGATTGAAGGGTTTCTATGGAAATGATCCCATCTAATAACACTGTGTCGTTAGTAATGGAAACGTTTACTAAAACAAACTTAAACACATTTACCAAAAAAGAAATTATGATTATTAGATAATTTTTTCCATAGTTATTACCATTCATGTGAAACAACTCAAAACTTGTTTGACAGTTAAGGTAGCCCTATTCCATCATCGGGAACAGCGCCATTCTTCCAATATGTTTTGGAATACGAACTTTCTAAGAAGGAGGTAAACAGCCCAGCATGTAATAAGAAATACCAGCTAGACCGACTGCTGAATTTTGAGATGAGATTGATCTTAAAGCTTCTGTCAGTTCCGAACACTGGGTTAGAGAATTTTTGTCGAAGTTCAACAATTAAGAATGGATCCTGATATCCTCGATTTTGTTTTCAGTTCCATGATGACTCCGTTCTGTCTGTCGATTGGAAGAGAAATTATTGTGAGAAAACAAGTCAACAAAAGCCCCAGCTTGTTAGTTTGAGTCCTTATCTCATCTGTTTTTTTCAGGATAAGTTAAGGTATTAAATTCTTTATCTACATTTTACAGGCTAAGCATGTTTCCCCCGGGCGTTTTTGTTTTTCTTATCTTTTTCTATTTTTTCCCTACACTTTACACGTCTTTTTTATTATGTTATTTCGCTGTTACAGAATTTACTCGGGTATGTCTTTCATGTTTGAGTGATATTTATTCTGTCTAGTTTTTTCCTGCTTCATAATTCGAAAGCTTTCTTCAGTTTGTCTTGGATCCCCCCCCCCCCCCCCCCCCCCCCCCCCCCCCCCCCCTTTTATGTAGATAAAATACTCTTTGATTTTACAGCCAATCGGCTTTCTTCTGTCTACACATTATCTGAATATTTACCAGTTTTGTTTAAATTTACATTGTGTCAAATTTGAATTGAAAACAAAGCAGTGTCCTTAGTTATATGCAGACAGCGACATACGTCCCCCA
This sequence comes from Conus canariensis, assembly GCA_033310375.1. Classification (NCBI taxonomy): domain Eukaryota; kingdom Metazoa; phylum Mollusca; class Gastropoda; order Neogastropoda; family Conidae; genus Conus; species Conus canariensis. The sequence continues at coordinate 67,042,603 of CM065731.1, read as the reverse complement.
CAAAGTTTTTTGAAAGCTTCCAAATTTGCCATGTTTAGTTGAAATTTCCGGGTTGTCGTGTCACTATTGATGAATGATTGATATTCATTGTCTTCGGAATCTGATCCATTTTCAACCAGTCTTCTGCAGACCAGTCCGTGTCTACACCCAGATAAGGACACGCCCAGTGACGAATCTGTGGCACCAGGTTTATGTTTCAGGACATCTGGGACTGTAATTGATCCTTTAACGGGATTTAAAATGGAGTCAACGCTATCTCCTGCAAATCTGGTTACCTGCTACGTTTGAGCAGTTTAAAGTCTCCAAAAGACCACGTCCATTGAAGTCTCCATATCCTACAGTCATGTGCTCTAAAAATCTCCTGTGTCATCAAAAATGTGCATTGAAGTCTTCTGATGTTATCAATCACGGGCATAAACAATTGCCGACATTATCAATGATGCACATTGAATTCTCCAGGTATTATCTACTTTTCCTGTGTACAGTCAGTGTTTTGAAACTTGTCTGTCGTGTCTTACTGACTTTAATTGCAGCAGCTACAGCAAAACAGTCTTCTGTATTTAGCGGTGCGGGACATCATTCGAGTATTCTAGATCATTTCTTATTGTTTCGGATGGGTCGGTGCGTGTTTTGCTGTCGACTCTCGCTCTCAAAATTTGGATGCGTGTAATAATATTCCCTACGAAAACCACACCAAACGCACATGGATAGCCAGGGCAACACACATTAGATTTTTTTTTCTTTATAATTATCTCCTGAACCATCAAACTACATTATGTAACTGGTAAAATCAATCATGTCACTACATAGATATAGACAAGATACAATACATAGGAAAAATTCTTCATCAAATCACATATCAAGTAATACTTGTATCACTACAGATCTCGCCGGCGCCGTCCACAGTGCCACATATGCAGTCAACAACTCGGTTCCACAGTACCCAAGCCAAGCTACAACACTAAAAGAAACAAAAAGGAAACCAAGGTCCCCAATATAAGCACAGCCGTTCAAACACAACGATGAAGAAGAAGTAACAGGGGTCTCCACACAACAAGCAC
>CM065731.1:67022966-67035466 GCA_033310375.1 Conus canariensis | reverse complement strand
CTGTACGGTCGCGTTTCCTTGCTGGGCATAACCGCCTAAACTTCCGCTTGTCTGTACGCTTCCAATCGGCATCACGTTTCCGCTCTGTTCTGAAGAAAAGCAGACATGACAACGGAACGCATTCTCCGAGAATGGAAGGGCCTCTGGGGGCTGCGAGAGGAGACATGGCCGATGCCCCCCGCTCTAAACGAAGAGTAATGGTCTGCGAAGGACAGCAGGAGGACCATCCATTTCATCGTGACGACCGGTCTGAGGCTGTCTCTAAGGATGATGGCGCCAGAGAAGGAAAATGTCGTTGTCTCGTGACAATGGGCATGCTGTGACGGACGACTGGTCAGTGAGAGATTTCCCACATACACTTGTCTCCAGTCCAGTGCAGCAGAATAGAAGTATGGCAACCAGTACAGTCCCTCATGCTGATGTTTGATAAAAGAAAAGAAAAACGTTGTTCTCCCTGGAATACCAGCCCGTCATTTTTTCCTTCCTCGTTTTTCTTTCTGTTTTGTTTTGTTTTGTTTTAATTTGATTTTGTTTTTCAGCTGAAACTCACCGTTTCCCTTCCCATTAGTGAGATTAGGGCAGTATTTGACCGTGTGCAATCTCAGCAAACTCTCAACACCTCTTTCCCTTGATTTTCGATGACCTGTGATTGAAGGGTTTCTATGGAAATGATCCCATCTAATAACACTGTGTCGTTAGTAATGGAAACGTTTACTAAAACAAACTTAAACACATTTACCAAAAAAGAAATTATGATTATTAGATAATTTTTTCCATAGTTATTACTCATTCATGTGAAACAACTCAAAACTTGTTGACAGTTAAGGTAGCCCTATTCCATCATCGGGAACAGCGCCATTCTTCCAATATGTTTGGAATACGAACTTTCTAAGAAGGAGGTAAACAGCCCAGCATGTAATAAGAAATACCAGCTAGACCGACTGCTGAATTTTGAGATGAGATTGATCTTAAAGCTTCTGTCAGTTCCGAACACTGGGTTAGAGAATTTTTGTCGAAGTTCAACAATTAGAGATGGATCCTGATATCCTCGATTTTGTTTTTCAGTTCCATGATGACTCCGTTCTGTCTGTCGATTGGAAGAGAAATTATTGTGAGAAAACAAGTCAACAAAAGCCCCAGCTTGTTAGTTTGAGTCCTTATCTCATCTGTTTTTTTCAGGATAAGTTAAGGTATTAAATTCTTTATCTACATTTTACAGGCTAAGCATGTTTCCCCGGGCGTTTTTGTTTTTCTTTATCTTTTTCTATTTTTTCCCTACACTTTACACGTCTTTTTTATTATGTTATTTCGCTGTTACAGAATTTACTCGGGTATGTCTTTCATGTTTGAGTGATTATTTATTCTGTCTAGTTTTTCCTGCTTCATAATTCGAAATCTTTCTTGAGTTTGTCTTGGATCCCCCCCTCCCCCCCCCCCCCCTTTTATGTAGATAAAATACTCTTTGATTTTACAGCCAATCGGCTTTCTTCTGTCTACACATTATCTGAATATTTACCAGTTTTGTATATTTACATTTTGTGTCAAATTTGAATTGAAGACAAAGCAGTGTCCTTAGTTACATGCAGACAGCGACATACGTCCCTACAAAGTTATTGAAAGCTTCCAAATTTGCCAGTTTAGTTGAAATTTCCGGGGTTGTCGTGTCACTATTGATGATATGATTGATATTCATTGTCTTCGGAATCTGATCCATTTTCAACCAGTCTTCTGCAGACCAGTCCGTGTCTACACCTAGATAAGGACACGCCAGTGACGAATCTGTGGCACCAGGTTTATGTTTCAGGACATCTGGGACTGTATTGATCCTTTAACGGGATTAAACTGGAGTCAACGCTATCTCCTGCAAATCTGTTACCTGCTACGTTTGAGCAGTTAAAGTCTCCAAAAGACCACGTCCATTGAAGTCTCCATATCCTATCAGTCATGTGCTCTAAAATCTCCTGGTGTCATCAATAATGTGCATTGAAGTCTTCTGATGTTATCAATCACGGGCATAAACAATTGCCGACATTATCAATGATGCACATTGAATTCTCCAGGTATTATCTACTTTTCCTGTGTACAGTCAGTGTTTGAAACTTGTCTGTCGTGTCTTACTGACTTTAATTGCAGCAGCTACAGCAAAACAGTCTTCTGTATTTAGCGGTGCGGGACATCGAACACCATTCGAGTATTCTAGATCATTTCTTATGTGAATAGCAAACTGTATGCATGTAGTTCATTTATTTTGTGTTAGACAGTGGTGGGTAGTCAATTTTTCTTAAGATTTTGAAGCTTCCATTGATGCACAATGAGATACTGAAGCTCTAATACACAACAGATTCTTTGTATTACATAGATTTCAAAAGGTTTTTGAAAAGTTTATAGCATTCGATATTTTCAAACAGTCACAACAATATTTCCTCATAGCTGCCTGTAAGTTGCAGAATCAATACATTTCTGCATACTTTTCGATTCAGGGTTCGAATAGCAATTCACGAGGATTGTTCTCATGTTACTTGTGCAGGTAACCGGTACTGTCTGACGATGATGACGGTCATTGGCTGAGTGGACGCCTTAAGGCGGATACAGGGGACAGAGTCCCGGAGGTGAGAGGAGGTGAAGGGTCTGGGAAATCAGCGGCTGCTGTTGGTGACACGGCCATCGTGGAATCTTCCATGTCTGGCAGCGTCCTGGCCATTCCTAGGAAAGATGGAACAGATGACGGCCCGTGTTTCCCGCCAGCACCCTCACACCTTCGCTATTTGGATGGAAATCATCTTGATACCAGTAAACCACGCATTAGAACATTAACAAAACCAGACACTTTGTATTAACCACTAAAACACTAAAATCAGCAAAAGTGTCCATTTGTAAGAAAACATACAGACTATGCATGGTGTGTAAGAGACTGGTTGGAGACAAAAGAAAAAAAAAGAAAGAAAAGTAAGAAAAAAAAAGTTGTGGAAATGTTTTTTCTGTTTTTTTTTTTTTTTTTTTTTTTGGCAGATGAAGAGGACAGTGTGAAGCACCAAAAAAAAAAAAAAAAAGAAGAGGTGGATTTTGGCCTTAGGGGAAAAAAATCGTCACCGCCTTAGGTCCTCCATCGATCCGATAACTGATGCCACAAAAAAAAAAAAAAAAAAAAGAGAGAGAGAGAAATCATCTTGACATTGTTTTTACTTTCGGAAGTTGTCATACTCAACATTGGAGACGCTCTATACATTTCCTTCAGTGATTTCAGAACAGGTAAGCGCGTCTCAGACAGTGAGTTTTACTTCCAAATATTGTGATTTGACGTAAATTCCCTCGCTGCGAACAACATGGGAGTGAGAACTGATCGGCAGGACAGAAAAGACATGATGTTTTTGCTGCACACAACAGCTCCCTCCCTATTCAGATCGTTGAAACTTGTGTGCAGGATCACACTATCTGATGCAGGACGCAGTGTTTGCCCAGCCTCTTCAATTTCCTTCTTGATGTTGTCAATTGTGTAAACCTTTATGTCTACAACATGTGAACTGAAGGACGGTTGTGTAAACCCTTCTGTCTACAACTTGTAAACTGAAGGATGATTATGTAAACCTGTTTACAACCTGTAAACCGAAGGAAACTCCTGGCTTTATTGGTTGAACTCTCCTATCGATGTGCATATCTTGCTTCTTCTCTCTCTCTCTCTCTCTCTCTCTCTCTCTCTCTCTCTCTCTCTCTCTCTCTCTCTCTCTCTCCACACACACACTCACTCACTCACTCTCTCTCTGTCTATCTCTTTCCCTCTCTCTCTTTCTCTTTCTCTCTCTCTCTCTCTCTCTCTCTCTCTCTCTCTCTCTCTCTCTCTCTCTCTCTCTCTCTCCATGAAGGACATAATCAAAGTGAAGTCTCTGAAGGATGAAATGGCCGATCTTCGATGGGAAAAGACGCCTTAAAGAGGCAGATGCAGGAAACCGAACGGAAAGCCGATGGTTTGGAAGGACGCTCGAATAGGAACAATCTGATTTTTTGTGTGGACTTCCTCGTACACAGAACAAGACACAGACACAGTGCGAAGAACTCGTCAGTGAGGTTCTTGTGGACAAACTCGGGTTCACATTAATTCCAGTTTGATCTTGTACATCGCTTGATGGCCAAACCCAACTCATCACCCGCAGCATTTTCTACAAAGACAAGGACAATAAGGCCGAACATAAACTGATGGGCATTGAAGAGTTCTTTGGCGTGGACTTACCCATTGAGTTAACATTTAAGATTGCCTGTGAGAAATGATAATGAAGTGTTTTCACTCCAGTGCATGAACAACAGTGTATTGAAATAAAAATGTGTGGAACAGTGATTTTGAGAATGTTTCTATTAATACGATGTAGTCTGGTGAAACATTATGGCTTCTTGATCATGCAGTTAATTTGGTCAATACAAATTGTTGCGACGCCTTGAACATGTATAATAACTGCATTAGAAAGCATGCTCATTGTATGAAAAATAATCTGTTTCTCAAAGCAGAATAAAAATGGTTGGTATGATAAGGAATGCAAATTAAGCAAGCTTAAAGCAAAAGATTTGCTCTCTCTTTTCAGGAAAACAGGAGATAAAATGACAGTGATGTTTACTGTGTTGTGAGAAGGAAATATAAGAAAAGAAAAGAAAAACAGTACAAGGACATGCCGTTGGAAAAACACCCCCACTTTTTTCTATGCTAAAAGAGTTTTGGGAAACTGTCAATAAGATATCCTATAAACGTAAACAAGTTGATTTAACAGCCGATAACTGGCTTGATCATTTAGATATTACGAATACTGATTGAGAGGACGAAGAGGGCATGAGAGCTAGGAATCACCCCATATCAAGAGAATGGTGATGCTTGCAATAAGAACATATACAAATGGTAAAGCTACAGAAGCAGATTGCATTATGGGGGAAATGTTGAAATATCCATATGGTTAGACGGTTGACATTTTGGTAGAAATTTTAATGCAGTGCTTAACAAGGGTATTTCTCTGACAACTGCACAGATTCTATCGTATTTCTTTTACTTAAAGAAAAGGCGATGCAAATAATCCTAGGCAGTTATACATTGCGAAAAAGTAGACCTACACTTGTCTGAGCTAAAACGATTCTTAGGAATCGACGTATGAGCACCTAATGATCTGGTGTATAGAAAAACGAACAGGTGCCTTGTTTATCTATAATCTCTTTTAGAATGTGTTAGGTTTGGGTAAAATTAAAGAAAAGGGATGAGCTTGGATTACCACACAAGCCATATTGTATGTTGTCTAATTTGGATGAACGTCAATCCCTCTCTCTCTCCTTCCCTCACACACACACACACACACACACACACACACACACACACACACACACACACACACACACACACAAAACTGGACCTCAAATGGTCGTTGCAAATTACATAGATATGCGTTTTGTTGTGTCTTGCTGAATCAAGGGTTGATCCCGCTGTTGGTTTTTTCGAATCTTAATTGATAGACTGACTGCATGCCGATGGTTAAAATGGAATTTTCATGTGAGTGACGGCGAAAGATTTAATATTTAAAGGTCGTTTTGTTCCGTGCCTAATGGTAAAACCTAATTACTGCTGAATCTAGACAGCCATTTAAAGTAGGTAACTACTAGATTCAGACTCGGTATTTCTGAAATTGCAGTGCGTTAGCGTCGTCACCGACTCCAAAGCGATGCACATTTACTAAGCCAAATTTGCAGATAGGAGACAGAAAATGAAATGCATTTTGTGATGTGTTGTCATGTCTTGCAAAAATTAAGAGCTTAGTGTATACAGTTGAATTATTACGAATTCTAATATCAGTTCATATTAGCACTTCTTTTGGCATGTACTCATGATCAGCCAGTCAGAAAATTGTCCATCTATCTGTATAAAAAAAACTTTCAAATATCGGTCTTTTATTTTGTCTTAGGATAGTTTCTTAACGTGTATTAGTCATGCTGGCCTCTGCGTTCTATTTTGCGTCACTGTGGTAACCTCACTTGCGTCATTGGAGGTGACGTCATTTTCACGTTTTCATTTTGTTTCAGTCGAAGTAGCAGGGGGTTGTCCATTCACAGCCTAACCGGAAGGGAAAGGGACAATTCTGCTGGACCGCTCAACCAACATTTTATCTTCTGTGCATGCGCCTGATCGCTCCCTTTCTCCGCTTGTTAGAATTTTATCAGTGGAGGCTTTGTAGAACGTTTTGAAAAGGCTAGATTAGGATTAGGGTTCGGCTGATACATAGAGTTATAGAATTTCATTCAAAGTTCAGTGATTGGCTCTGGGGGATTGGGAATGTGCCTCGGTGAGTGAGTTCTTCTGGGCTGCTGGATTCAGGTTCCATACCCGCCGCTTCTTTGTTCAAGTGTCATCATCTGTCTCCAGCCAAATTGAAATCCGGCTGCTTCTCTCTCTCTCTCTCTCTCTCTCTCTCTCTCTCTCTCTCTCCATATTTTCAGTATCGAAGTTCATTCGCGCGAGACAGGCACGATCCGTATTCTCTTCCTCATTTCAATAAGGTTTTTTTTTAATGTTCGTTTGTTTTGGTTAGAAAGAAAACGAGTCTCTAAGCTTCTATTGAGCGGGTAAGTTCCTCATACTGAAAACTGAAGTCCCAGTTTCAGTTTTGGTTTTCGAAATGGACGTAAAGATGTATGGCTTCTCTCTCCTCTCTCTCTCTCTCTCTCTCTCTCTCTCTCTCTCTCTCTCTCTGTATGTATGTATGTCTGCGCGCGCGCTCAGGTGAGTGTGGTGTGTGTGTGTGTGCGTGCGTGTGTGTGTGTGTGGTCTGTCTGTCTCACTCCTCTCCTCTCTCTCTATCTCACAACACACACACACACACACACACACATAACCACACCACACACACACACACACGCACGCACACACGCGCACACACGCACACTATTCCAGCTATTTTTTTCCCCCACTCCATCCCGTCCCTCCTTCTCATTTCCATAGTCAGCCTGCCTCCTCCCCACCCCCCTCCCTCCTCCTCCCCACCTCCCTCCCTCCTCCCCTTTCGCACTTCTCTCAGCAAGCGCAGCGGATAAAAGGGCACTGACCTTGACCTCGCCGGAGTTTGTTTTGATCGAGGTTTCCATCTCTGGAAAGTCTCTGTCTCTCTCTCGCTCTGTCTCTCTCTTATGTGTCTCTGTCTTTGTCTGTCCCTGTCTACATCTGTATCTTTCTCTCTATGCATGTGTCCGTGTGTCTGTCTGTCCGTCCGTCTGTCTGTCTGTCTTTCTCTTTATATTTGTCTGTCTCTCCTCTCGGTTTTCGTCCCTACACCTTGTCTCCCCCCCCCCCCCCTTCCCCCTCTCGCTCTCTCTCTTTGTCTGCCCATTCTTTGTCTCTTTACCCTCCTCCATCTGTCTGTCTGTCTGTCTGCGTTTCTACTTCTGGAGGGGTGTTTTACACACACACACACACACACACACACACACACACACACGCACGCACGCACGCACGCACGCACGCACGCACGCACGCACGCACGCACTCACTCACTCACACACACACACACACACACACACACACACACACACACACCACACATATATATATACATACTTACATACATACATATAGACATACATACACACACGTGCACGTGCGCGTGCGCTCACGCACACACACACACACACACACACACACACACACACACACACACACACACACACACACAGAGAGAGAGAGAAGAGAGAGAGAGAGAGAGAGAGAGAGAGATTCAGATGTTTATTTGCGTAAGGTCATTGCCCTATACACCGTTGCAAGAGGCTGTGACACGGTTGCCTAGAAATAACTACAGGCTCGTTAGTATCACGAGAGGAAAAAAAAGAATGACTACATCACACAGCTGAGAAACATTAAACGTGCCCAACGGCATTTACCGACCATGATTTATGGCTGTTGGTAGTGTTGCTTGGAATCAGTTTCAAATGCAGGCAAACAAAGTACTTATATTCACAAAGAAGTGTACCAGCAGCGTTCGTTAATTCAAACAATATTCCAACCATGAAGTGAAAGGAAATGTCGGTTTCTTTTTGCCTCGTGACGAATGAAAACAATAAAGCTAGCACGCTTAGGGAACGAATTTCATTTACGATGAAATCGTTGTACAAGAAATACAGCTTTGTAACATGATATGATGTCTTATTATAGCGATTGACATTGACTTTAGATTTCAGCAGAATTAATTCAAAATCTGAATTTCAAAAAAGCAAAAAAAAATTCACAGTATGTCTCTCTGTATTCGCAAAAAAAAGTTTTAAACTCGAATTTTTTTTTTTTTCACGTGTAAGACTGTCTTCATCGAAAATGTTACAAGAGTGTACATAGCTGTAGGATTCATTTGTATGAGTGCAACGCAAAGCATTACACTGTATGTATGTTTCCTTCACACCACTGTTACATTTGTGCGATAGTATTAGCCACGTATTATACGAATTTTAAAACTTCTAGCTATTCAGTTTTAATAATCATTGCCACATAATGTCACCGTTTTCTTTTGAATACACTTTCTTCCGTTGTTAGTTTGACTTATAATCTTTTTTTCTTTAAACCTTGTCCATAAAGTGTTTGTGAAGGCCTCTACACAAAGAGGCATTGTGTAGTTAGAGCGTATACGCTGACTTTGGTTAGCAGGATCAATAGATTAAAAAAAGAATTACAAGTTGCGGTTTTACCATCAGTTCCAAACAGGATTGTACTCCCGTCGTCTATACATTTGCACTTATCTGGCATGTTTTCCTATGCAGATTTTCCAGTTGATAGGTATGAAAAAAGACTTATTTTCTTACACCTACAGTGCATTATTTTCCAATACTGACGTTTTCAAAATCACAGAGGGTGCAGTTTCTAACTCTCTGTACGTCTCATTTCTTTCAAAACCACAGGTTCAGTCAGAATTCTGTGGACTGTGTTTCACTGTAGCCTCCTAAATCTCACACAATTAAATATGTAAAAAACAAAAAGCAAACAAACAAACAAAAAACCAAGTTATTACTATTACCAGTGTTCCATTTTCCTCAAAGATTTCGTCAGTCCAATGCTCTTTTTCAATTTCAGTATTTCCCACTGAATGATGTGATATCTCCCAACCGTTCTCATGAACCGCATTGTCTAGATGCAGTTCTCATTGTTTTGCAAGCTTTGAAGACATCTTAGAATAGGACTGATTAGTTGTCATGTTTTACTGGATCTTAAAGTTGCCCTGGATTTTTGTTGTTGTTGTCGTTATTGTTGTTCAAGATCATTTAATCAGGAAGTCTTTAGGTTTGTAACAAGCTTTCCATTTAAGGTTCTTGGTTTTTTGTTTGTTTGTGTTTTGTCACAGACTTGTCAGCGGAGATGTCAGTACCTAACTCCGCGATACCAAACCAGCCACAACGGAGACATCTGTCTGTTGTCGTTACTAATGCTGTCTGTGTATATACGAACTGGAAACAGTATTTCTGCAGAGTTTTGGTACGAAGTTATCTGGTGCGTGTAGCAGCATTCATCATCGGTAACATATTTTTGATGTGTTCGGTGGTTTCAGGGCTGTTCCTTGGAGGTGTTTTAAGCTCTTTCAGCCATTTAGAGACAACACTCTAATTTCTGTTTGTAAGTGAGGTTTGAACTGAGGTGTTCTCTCTCTCTCTCTCTCTCTCTCTCTCTCTCTCTCTCTCTCTGTATGTGTGTGTGTGTGTGTGTGTGTGTGTGTGTGTGTTGTGTGTGTGTGTGCGTGTGTGTCTGCGTGCGTGCGTGTCTGCGTGTGCGTATCTGTGTGAAATCTTCAGTATGTATTTCCACGTGGACGAAAAAACAATCACACGAAATCTCTCTCTCTCTCTCTCTCTCTCTCTCTCTCTCTCTCTCTCTCTCTCTCTCTCCCTGTGTGTGTGTGTGTGTGTGTGTTGTGTGTGTGTGTGTGTGTGTGTGTGTGTGTGTGTGTGTGTGCGCGCGCGCGCGCGCGCGCGTGCGTGTCCACGTGTGCGTATCTGTGTGAAATCTTCAGTATGTATTTCCACGTGGACGAAAAATCAATCACACGAAAACTCATCTCTCTCTCTCTCTCTCTCTCTCTCTCTCTCTCTCTCTCTCTCTCTCTCTCTCTCTCCTCTCTCTCTCTCGTTCGCTCGCTCGCTCGCTTTCTCAAGGTCCATGGATTAGTAATTTGCAGAGAACAAAGTCAGTCACCGAGTAACTTGCGACTTGACACCATTGCCACAATATGCTGCTTGCTCAGTCACACCGCTCCCCCTTCTCTCCAACCCCCCCCCCCCCCCATCCACACACCCCTTCCCCGCCCTACCTCCGTCTTTCTGTCCCTCTTCCTCCCCTTCCTCCACACACACTGTAACAGCTCCTGTGATTCGTCGATACTTTCTTCTTCTTCTTCTTTTTCGTGTGGGAGAGTGTTGTAGGGGGAGTTAATTCTGAGGGATCCGCGGCGGGTTCAACGTCCTATGACGCTCTCCAAGGCTGTCTCCGACTCCGCGACTGTCCTCTGTACGGTGACTGTCTCTCTCTCTCTCTCTGTCTATCTCTCTCTCTCTCTCTTTTCTCTCTCTGTCTCTGTCTCTTCTCTCCTCTCTCTCTCTCTCTCTCTCTCTCTCTGTGTCTCTGTCTATCTCTGTCTCTCTCTGTCTCTCTCTCTCTCTCCCTCCTTCTCTGTGTGTATGTGGTGTGTGTGTGTGTGTGTGTGTGTGTGTGTGTGGTGTGTGTTGTGTGTGTGTGTGTGTGTGTGTGGTGTGCGTGCGTGCATGTGTACATGTGTGTGTGTGTGTGTGTGTGTGTGTGTGTGTGTGTGTGTGAAGCGGCTCCACCTCTCTCTCTCTCTGTCTGCTTCCTCTTCTTCTTCTTTGCTTGCGCAATGAATGAACCTGCGTGCGTATGTAGTGTGTATATAAAGTATTTGCAAAACGTCAAGCTGAAGGAACAGGACAGGGCGCACGCACACATGTGAGAGAGAGGGAGGGAGGGTGGGAGAAAGAGAGAGAGAGAGAGAGAGAGAGAGAAGAGAGAGAGAGAGAGAGTTCAACGACTTCTGTGAGCACCGTTCAACCAAGTGTCGGACGGTTGTCACGGTTCACAGCCACTCATCGCATGACGTGACGTCTTCGCGAGTACCAGATTCTGTTTCTGATTTCCGCCAAACAGTCTCAACCCCCCTCCTCCCCTCCCCCCCACCCTCCCCCTCCCCCCCCCTCCCCCCGCCTTCCATCTCTCCATCCTCATCCGCTACCCTATATCCACCATCACTACCCCATACCCACCCCATCCACCCAATCACCCATACCCTCTGACCCCTCCCTACCCCTTACATTCCCCCCCCCTCCTCCCGCAACCCACGGCCCAGATTCCATCTCCGTATGTAACCTTTCTTCTCCCCCCTCCTCCCTCCCCCTCCCTGCCCAAACCCCCTCTCCCCCCCTCCCTCATTCTCTCTCTCTCTTTCTCATTCTCTTCCTATCTCATCAAGTTCATTCCTATGACCTAGTTTTCTTCTTTTCTTTCTTTCTTTCTCTTCTTTTCTTTCTTTCTTTCTCTCTTTCTTTCTCTCTTTCTTTCTTTCTCTCTTTCTTTCTTTCTTTCTTTCGTTGCTCTTACACCGCGGAGTTAGAGTTGTAACATATCATATAGGACTGACGCTGCACGAAAAAGAAAGTGTTAGTGGATTAAAGAGAGAGAGAGAGAGAGAGAGAGAGAGAGAGAGAGAGAGAGAGAGAGAGAGAGAGAGGAAAAGAAAAGAGGGCAACAAGGTGGGGAAGGAAGAAAATAGAGAAGGAAGGAAAGAAGAGGAGAAAGAAGAACGAACGAAAGTGAGAAAACAAGAACATATATATATATATATATATATATATATATATATAGAGAGAGAGAGAGAGAGAGAGAGAGAGAGAGAGATGCACGTGAACACATAACGACTTTGTCCCATTCCAACCCCATCTTCCCCCCTCTCTCTCTCTCTCTCTCTCTCTCTGTCTGCCTGTCTGTCTGTTTGTCTGTCCGTCACACACACACACACACACACACACACACACACACACACACACACACACACACACACACACACACATATGCGCACGAACCGCCCGCCGAGTAAACACTCACAAAAATACATGCACAAGAATACAAGCATACACAAACGACACCAAGTACACACACACACACACACACACACACACACACACACACACACACACACACACACACACACACACACACACAAATACACACCGCCGCATACACATGCATGAACACACTGCGTAGGTGTACTCACAAAAACAAATAAATTGATGAAATGAATACATGAAATAAAATAAAATAAAATAAAATGAAAAAAAAACAACAACAACAACCGTAAAGCATATACAGTTTAAAACATGTGGGCAGCTTTCCACCTCCTGCTAACCCGCACACGCGCATGCGCTCACCCACATGGGTACCCTCCTACCTGGATGGGTGGGGAGGGCGGAGGAGGGTCTTTATCCACTTTTGCCGACGTATATTA
>CM065731.1:67012966-67017966 GCA_033310375.1 Conus canariensis | reverse complement strand
CGAAGTTGTAGGCTAGAGGAAAAAAGGAAGAAAAAAGAAGAAAAACAAGAAGAAGGAGGAGAAAGAGATTGAAGAAAAGAAACGAAGAAAAAAAAAGCAGGTTTGGGGTGGGGGGGGGGGGGGGGGATAGAAGAAGATGAAAAAAAAAGATGCAGCAGAAGAAAAGGAAGAAGGAAAGAAAAAGAAGAAGAAAGGAAAGTTGACGACGAAAAAGAAGAAATGAGAAGAAAGTGAAGAAAGAAGGAAAGAAGGTATGGAAGAAGAAGGAAGACGAGAAAGAAAGGAAGGAATAAACAAAAAACGAAAAAAACCCACCTCCCCTCAAAAAAAAAAAGACAATGACGACCACGAAGACGACGAATGACCTGGGATAAGCCAAAGGTGGATGTGATTTGAAAAACAAATGTCTTTTCGTTGATCAACTGATTGATTGAGATATTCATTAACTTATTTGATTGTTTACAATTTAATTAATGAATATGCTTACTTTATTTTATTCATCTATTTATTACACGTTTAAAATCATTGTTATTTGTTTATTAATGTACTTGACTATTTATGTTTATTTTCTGTTTATGTATATTTACATTTAACTTCTATTTTATTTTGGGTTTTTATTTACATTTAATGTATGACTTTAAAAAAAACCCAACTAATTTACTTGTTTGCTAGTTTGCTGTCTCGTCGACTCAGTGCAACCATGTCCTAGCTATTCACTCTGCTACTCGCTGCAAATAATTTGGCACGACATGCTAATATACGAATAGTTCATCTTTAAGGTAGAGTGAGCAGGTGAGCAAATGTGATATCAGGGGTGTGACATGACTGAAGACAAGGAAGAAAGGGGGGGAGGGGGGGGAGCTAGAAAGAAGAAAAGAAAGAATGAAGGAAGGAGGGAAAGAAGGGAAGAAAAGTCCGGAAGGAAGAAGGGAAAGGAAGGAAGGAAGGAAGGAAGGAAGGAGGAACTGGGGAAAGAAATATGACAGTTCCTGTAACCCCCTTTTACTCCCGTTCCCACCATTCCCCTTTGCTCACATACGCACGTGTGGCACGTGCATGTGCGTCAACGTGCATGTGTGTCCGATTTATGCTTCCTTATAAGGATGCATAATCATAGTTATACTAGAAAAACCAGCAAACGAGCCCTTCAGTTCGTTTAAGAGGAGAAAAAGGAAAACCAACACAGTATGAACGGGAGGAAAAAAAATCTCGTTCACGTGACATATCCGTTAAATGATTCCTAAGATTCGGACAGTCACTTCCAGCTCATGTACGTCCGCTACCACGCTTCTAAAGTCAGTTACCCATGTTATTCGATTTCTTGTCTCCCCTGAATGACATAATGAAAATATATTACGTTTCTCTTTTCTCAGTCTTCCCTTCCTTCGTGTAGTCTTTGATTTGTTTGTTTGGTTTTGAACTTGCGGGGTACTTGCATTTTCTTTCCTTTTCTTTTTTCTTCTTTTTTTTCTTTCTTTCTTTCTCCCTTTTCTTCTTTACTATTTCTTGTCTTCTTTTGTGACAAAGGCTTTTTTTTCTTTTTCAACGTTCTCTCTCTTCCCGACAAAAGTGATATGGTATTTGCAGTTGGCACAACACACACACACACACACACACACACACACACACACACACACACACACGCACACACACACGCACGCACGCACGCACGCACGCACCCTCATGAACACGTTATTTCCCCGGTGGGAGACGAGAGAAGGGAGAGGGAGGGGCAGGGGCGGGAGGGGCGAGAGAGGCGGGAGGAGGGGCGTGGAGGTGGGGGTGGGGGGAGCGATGGTAGAAGCTTTGTTTCATGACGATGTTTCTTCTAAGGCTTCGGAAGGTGACCCAAATTTCCTTTCCTCCCACCCACCCTTCGTCGAAAGCCCCAGCAAAGTTCAAGGTCGTTCACGCTGGTTGATGACGTTCTCTGTGTTTGGCGCGTGCTATCGATTTGAGGGCACGTTTCAAAAGTAAAACGGATATTGGGTTGACGACAGCAAATTAGTGCCGTTTTCTTATTTAACTCCGCTCCGTATCCCGCCCTCACCATCCTACCGTCCATCCCTCCCACCCGACCCGACGTTCCTCCTCTCTCTCTCTCTCTCCTCTCTCTCTCTCTCTCCTCTCTCTCTCTCTCTCTCTCTGTGCTGAAAAATAAAAGTACTAGTGCGGGAAAAAGAAAGCGTCAAACAATTCCTCGGTCATGAAGGCAATGACTTCGCAAAGATTTATAGAAAGAAGAAAGCGGGAGGGAGTAAAGAGAGAGAGGAGAGAGAGAGAGAGAGAGAGAGAGAGAGAGAGAGAGAGAGAGAGAGAGAGAGGGGGGGGGGGCAAGAGTGCGATGTAGATGAAGAAGAGGGCGTTGAAATGTTTCTATTTCTTTTCAGTGTGTGTGTGGTGTGTGTGTGTGTGTGTGTGTGTGTGTGTGTGTGTGTGTGTGTGTGTGTGGCGCGCGCGCGCGCGTGAGTCTGTTTATAGATAGAAAGATAGGTTGGGAGAGAGAGAGAGAGAGAGAGAGAGAGAGAGAGAGAGAGAGAGAGAGAGAGAGAGAGAGACATTACATAGATAGCTAGATTGACAGACAGACAGACAGATAGACGGACAGACAAACAGCAGAAAAATTCAGTCTGTCCCCCTTTATTTTTGCTTCCATCTGTTCTGATCTGTCGGCCATGTGGTCGCTTTCATGTTCTGTCCGTCAAAATGGAAACGAAAAAAAAAGGAAATGAGAAGGAAATTGATGCGGCAACATCAAATGGGCAGATTACGTCTCCAAATGGCACCAATCCTTCCACTGCTTATCTCTACTGTCCTTGACTTTTTTTTTTAAGCAAGCAAGCACGCAGTCACCCAGAGAGAGAGAGAGAGGAGAGAGAGAGAGAGGAGAGAGAAGAGAGAGCAGACAGAAGCAGAACGAGAAGACGAGAGAGCCAGAAGAGAGAGAGAGAGAGAGAGAGAGAGAGAGAGAGAGAGAGAGAGAGAGAGAGAGAGAGTTTTCTATTTCGGTTTTTATTACATGCGACCGTAAAAGGATGCACAGTCTACATTTCAATGCACGGGGATGACAATGTTGATGATTTTGGTGATAATGGCGGAAGAATCGCATGGATAGGTGTATGGATCATAAATGAAGGAGTGCATTAACTGATGCACAGATAGATCAATAATTTGTGGAAAAATCAACGGCGTACTGATGAAGCCAAACAGATGCCAAAGGATAGGAGCCAGCAGCATGGAGATCAGAAGGATGTCACCGATGAACTGGTCAAGACTGCCGTGAACGACACTCAGAGGAAAAGTTATGGCTTCAGCAATATCCCAACCCCATTAGCAAAGCATAAAAAAGTCACTCATCTTGTGGGTAATCATCCACCCACATCAGCAAACGATAAGGTACTGTCGTCTCGTCCCCAGGATAATCACCCAACGGCATCAGCGCAAGCATAGACATTATCTCCTCTCCAGGGCAATCATTACACTCATCAGCAAAAGATAAGATGGTATCTCCTCTCCAGGTAATCATCTCACTTTATCAGCAAAGGATAAGATACTATCTCCCCTCCAGGTTCGTCATCACACCTTACCAGCAGAGGATAAGATACTACCTTCTCTTCATAGTAATCATCACATCTCCTCAGGAAAGAATAAGATTCCATCTTCTCTTGAGGGCAGTCATTCCTGACGTCGTGCCATTTCTGACTCAACTGGACATTCCAGACTCAGACAGCCCTTGCTCAGCAAGTCCCACAACTCTGCTGTGTGCTCCTGCGACATTCCCTATGTGATTCCTCTGGCACTGCCACACTTTTATGACGACTTACCGGCAGAAATCTGTCCTGCACTGAGGGACACATTTGCACTGGTGAAGGTATGACGACTTACCGGCAGAAATCTGTCCTGCACTGAGGGACACATTTGCACTGGTGAAGGTATGACGACTTACCGGCAGAAATCTGTCCTGCACTGAGGGACACATTTGCACTGGTGAAGGTATGACGACTTACCGGCAGAAATCTGTCCTGCACTGAGGGACACATTTGCACTGGTGAAGGTATGACGACTTACCGGCAGAAATCTGTCCTGCACTGAGGGACACATTTGCACTGGTGAAGGTATGACGACTTACCGGCAGAAATCTGTCCTGCACTGAGGGACACATTTGCACTGGTGAAGGTATGACGACTTACCGGCAGAAATCTGTCCTGCACTGAGGGACACATTTGCACTGGTGAAGGTATGACGAACTTACCGGCACAAAATCTGTCCTGCACTGAGGGAACATTTGCCTGGTGAAGGCTCGAGGGACGAGGATGTACAGGGTCAACACATACATTCCTTGCCTCTGCGTACTGCTTGGTCTGAGAGCTTTGGACTGACTGTAAACCTCGCCATCTTCTGTTCGTTGGTCATAGCCTATCCACAACAGCAGTTTTTTTTCCGCCTTTGAATTCATAGATATTTCAGATTCGATTTACATTCCTGAATAGATTGTTGCCTTTTTCAAAGCACGAATGGAAAAAGCCTGAAAAAAAACCCGACGGAAACTATGTGCGCTTCAGCAGTTACCTGAATATATGAAGCATACGTCTCGTTTGGGACATTCTTCGTACGTTAACGGACGTTTTCCATTTCCCTCAACACTCTACTAGTTTTTCCGCCATATGCTTCAACGATTAATCATCTGGAAATACTGTTCAGAAAAGCTATCCTGTCAAACAGTAGCACTCTTAAAGCACTCCTGTCAATCTTTAGTATCCCCAAAGCAACCTTCTCAAATACTAGTATCCCCAAAGCAACTTCTCAAATACTAGTATCCCCAAAGCAACCTTCTCAAATACTAGTATCCCCAAAGCAACTTCTCAAACACTAGTATCCCCAAAGCAACTTCTCAAATACTAGTATCCCCAAAGCAACCTTCTCAAACACTAGTATCCCCAAAGCAACTTCTCAAATACTAGAATCTTCAAAGCAATCTGATCAATAACTAGTATCCTCAT
>CM065731.1:67007561-67012866 GCA_033310375.1 Conus canariensis | reverse complement strand
CAAGTGTTTGTTTTTACTTTTGAAAATATAGGAATTCAGAAAGCACTGCTGGTAAGAATTGAGATTCCAAAAAACTAAACTGTGTCCGAAAAGCAACCCCGTGAAACATTCAGTGTCCGAAAAACAACCCTGTGAAATATCTAGTGTCCGAAATACAACCCTCTGAAATATTTAGTGTCCGAAAAACTACCCTCTGAAATATTTAGTGTCCGAAATACAACCCTCTGAAATATTTAGCGTCCGAAAAGCAACCCTCTGAAATATTTAGCGTCCGAAAAGCAACCCTCTGAAATATTTAGCGTCCGAAATACAAACTTATGAAATATTTAGTGTCCGAAAAACAACCCTGTGAAATATTTAGTGTCCAAAATACAACCCTGTGAAATATTTGGTGTCCGAAAAGCAACCCTGTGAAATATTTAGTGTCCGAAAAGCAACCCTGTGAAATATTTTGTGTCCGAAAAACAACCCTGTGAAATATTTAGTGTCCGAAATACAACCCTCTGAAATACTTAGTGTCCGAAAAACAGCCCTGTGAACTTTTAGTGTTCGAAAAACAACCCTGTGAAAAACAACGTCAGCAATCCTGTGACATTTTCCATCTGTCTTGAGAGCAGACACGCAGAAAGCAAGCACACGTGATTGATGAAAAACTACCACCATCTCCTCCTATTCCGCCAACAGGCTTTGCCTAGCTACTTGGGGACTTGAAACAATTCCATAAAATGTCATTTCAGCAGCCATTCGCTTGGTATGAGGGCAAGGGAGTTCAAAACTTGATACATTTCAGACGGCCCAACTGTGCGACCAACGGGGTCGTGTGTCTGCAGCTGTCACGATCAAAGAGGAATCGTTTTAATATGTCTGCACAAACCCTCTTTGGAAGCCCGAGAACATATGGCCGTTGGCTGTCGCGACACCTGGCGTAGAGCATGCGCGTACTCTTGAGTGGGAGAATTGTGTTACAAAACAAGTTTTACTTTTTAATCCCTGGACTTGAGAGAGGACTATTCTCGCATTTTCTTTTCGTTTTCATTATCTGTGCTTTCTACGGTACTTTCTGTCTTAGTTTTAACTGCAACGAACTGTTCGACATAGTGTGTGTGTGTGTGTGTGTGTGTGTGTGTGTGTATGTGTGTGTTGTGTGTGTGTGTGTGTGTGTGTGTGGTGTGTGTGTGTGTGTGTGTGATTCAGAGAGAGAGAGAGAGAGAGAGAGAGAGAAGACAGACAGACAGACAGACAGACAGACAGACAGACAGACAGACAGACAGGGATAGTGAGTTCAGTTGTTCACATCTTTGCATGGATGATTTTAGTTTAATCTCTTTACCTCTCGGTTGGCTGTTTGCTCCAAACAACGGGGTGGGGTCTAGTGCATGAAATGTGTGTGTGTGTGTGTGTGTGTGTGTGTGTGTGTGTGTGTGTGTGTGTGTGTGTGTGTGTGTGTGTGTGTGTGCGAGAAGAGAGAGAGAGAGGAGAGAGAGTGTGTGGTGTGTGTGTGTGTTGTGTGTGTGTGTGTGTGTGTGTGTGTGTGTGCGTGTGTGTGCGTGTGTGTGTATGTGTGTGATTGTGTGGTGTGTGTGTGTGAGTGTGTGTGTGTGTGTGTGTGTGTGTGTGTGTGTGTGTGTGTGAGAGAGAGAGAGAGAGAGAGAGAGAGAGAGAGAGAGAGAAAGAATAAGAGAGACAGATATACAGAGACAGAGACAGAGAAAGAGATTGGTTGAAAACACAAACAATAATCAGTTCTATCTAGTTTTGGGGATTTTGTTGTTATTGCTGTTGTGGTCGGATTTCGTTTTATCTGTTGCTGTTGTTGTTGTTGCCTTCGTCGTCGTCGTCATCGTCATCGTCGTCTCCATATCCCAGCCTATCGTTGAGCTTTGTCAAGACTGAAAGCAAGTGTCAAGCGCAATCATTTAGGGTTCTTAAGACAGTGAAACGAATGCTGCATTCGCTGGCAAAGGGACGCAGGATACTGCGCGAGCAAATGTCACCCACTAATGGAAGCATTGCAGCGTCTCTTTCTTGGACAGTGGCCATAACTCGTCCTGAGACGCCTTTCCAAGCTTCGGCTTTCAATCATCACCGGCCTTTCTGTGGAAGATGACTAACCCTCAGATGACCATAACAACTCTCTCTCTCTCTCTCTCTCTCTCTCTCTCTCTCTCTCTCCTCTCTCTCTCTCTCTCTCTCTCTCTGTCGGATGGTCAGTCGATTGGCCTGTCTGTTTATTGGTAGGTCTTTCTCTCTGTCTCTGTTTGTCTGTCTGTCTGTCATTCTGTCTATCTGTCTGTGTCCACCTCTGTCTGTCTGTCTGTCTGTCTGTCTGTCTGTCTGTCTGTCTGTCTGTCTCTCTCTCTCTCTCTCTCTCTCTTCTCTAGCGGGGGGCAGGAGAAAGAAGGCGGGGAGGGGTAAGCAGAGAGTGAGGTCGTAAAAATACTATTTTGTAACAACAACAACGACGACGACGACTACTACTACAAGTACTACTACTAGTACTACTACTACCACCACCACCACCACCACCACCACCACACTACTACTACTACTACTACTACTACTACTATTACCACCACTCATACTACTACTACTACTACTACCACTAACATCATCACTACTACTACTACTACTATTACCACCACTCACACTACTACCACCACCACCATCACCACCTCTATTACTACTACAACTACTACTACCACCACCACCACTATTACTACTACAACTACTACTTCTACCACCACCACCACCACCACTATTACTGTTTTCATATAAAGTTGTTTATCTTGTTACAGTCGATAAAGTGCCAAACAGTTAATCGGTACCAGAAGCAAGACTCGTGAACACAATCACTATGACTCACACACTCCGGAACATCGTCCTGAACATGAAGATGGCATACGGCTCCTTTCCAGCAAAAAAGCCATGATTGCTGTTTCCACTGCACACTGAGCTCATTGTGTTTGATAATTACCCTTTTGGCTCAATATCCGAAGCCCTAACGGCTTCAAAAACAATGCAGAAGATTTGTTTTGACGTCGTCAGTAACATTTCCTTCATGCACTCGTGAAGAGATTTATCATACCACTTTGTAGAGAAAGTTACCGTATTCATGCAGAAAATAGCAGGAATACAATGAGCTTTAAAATTCGAACTAGCCCATCAAATGGTATGGGGGCAATACTCGCTTTTCGCTACGGATTTTTTTTCTTTTAGAATGACTAGTTTGGTTGGTTTTGTACTGAGACGCCTCCAGGTGGAATCCTTTTGGAGACACAGCCTTTCCATCAATGAAGGTGCTCCCGACTATTTCCAGACGGGAAGACGTAAAGAGTTAAATGCCTAACAATGCTGTTGTCATTGTCGTCTGCGTGTCATATCCGGGTATTTTGGAAAGCCTGCAACTTTTGTCTGCACGTGTGCTAGATAAATGGGTACCACAAGGAGCACTGGTTTGCCGTTACGTGCCTTCAATTGTTTCACTGTATGAGCACAAGGTCACTGTCCTTGCTCGTCTCAGTATTAATGTGGCTTAATCCTTTCTGACGCCAAACCTCTCCTAAAATCCAGTCTTTCCCAGTAGCTCCAGTTGAGCTTCCAGCCACTCCCTTTCAATGTTTGTAAAGTCGCATGTGTGGAGCAATTCCTCGCGGTCTTTTGCGTAGTATTTCGTCGTTGAAACCCTGTGGTGTGTTTTCTATCCTTCCCACAACGAATGACTGTTACTGTTACCAGCGGTATCGTTTGAGTTAGTGCAGAAATTCAGTGCCGAACCAGTCGCCTTAGCGCAGAGGTTAGTGTCAGGTCTGCGAGGTCATGGATACGATTACCGTCGGAACCATTTGTTTATGGGATTTTTCGGCTACGACCGGCTCGTATCCAAAATTGAGTTTGCCACAGGTTCAAATAGGAAGACTGGGCGTACACAGTCTCGTTTCATCTACTAAGTGGATTCGTCTCTGAGACAACCGCTTCAATGCTGACCAACACTACAAGTGTTGTTATCTCTCGGGCCTGGTTAAAGCCGGGATGTGTTATAAAATCAGACGCGGTGCGTTTTCTGTCATGTTGTCCCTTAGCTGGATTGGACCTCCGTAGCATCGTCTTCATCATTCTCATCCTCACCCATTAGCATTAAAAAGAACAATTTAGAACCCAAAGGCCTTTCCAGTCTATGACCTTAGTGAGGTCAAGGCCGTCGGTATCAGAAAGTTCATGGCACCGCCGCTGCATGAATGTGTGCCGACCTACGGGAGAATGGGGGAGGTGGGGGGGGGGCGGGGGGGGGGGGGGGGGGGGGGAGGGGGGAGGGGGCGAGGGAGGGGGGGGGGGGAGACATTCACTCACGCTGGCTCTACAACTAAGCAATTCATGTCGTCAGTAAGGGACTTCTAAGATGGTGTCCAGCGTTTGTTAAAATCAGCCCAGACACTAACGAACACCACCGAAATGACCTGGGAGCAGCGCACGGACTCCTTGAGTGGGTTGCCTCATGGCCACACAAGTTGACGACTGCTCCCTATGGTTTTGCTGGTGCCATGGCGGAGACGGGTAACAAACCGGGAAACGGTTCTGAACGAGGATCACGGAATGCGGGGCGTGAGCATGGAAAATGAGGCAGGCGTGGGAGGGAAGGGGGGGGGGGGAGGTGAAGGATGGGGAGGGAAACAGATACAACACCGATAACGGATCCTGCTCCCTGTGGCATTCTACTGCCCCAGTGGCACTGAAAGCATGACAAAAGCGCCGCGGACCGAGCAGAGGCATTATCGGAGACGTAATCTTTGTGGAGAGACAGACAGACAGACAAAGAGATGAAACCAAAAACATGACCCTGCTCCTCGGGCCTCTGCCTGCGCGCAGGATAGAAACACACACACACACACACACACACACACACACACACACACACACACACACACACACACACACACACACGAACCGCAAGGTAAAACAAACAAATGGACACACGAACAAGAAACCCAAAGAAATCTCAGCATGAAAACAACAAACATACCATAGGATAGAAGCCAAACAAACAACCGCAGAACAGAGACAATCGACAAACGGCACAGTAAGAAGACAAAGAAAGCGCAGAAGAAAAGCAGACAAACAGAAAACAGTGTAAAGACCAACAAACAATAGGGTGTACACAAAGAGACAGACAAACAAACCGCGGGTTAAAGAGGCAAAGAATGTGTATGGTGAAAAAAAAAAAAGAATCAACAAGTCGCAGATTAAGGAAACAACAGAAACCACCAGGTGAAAACGAGCAAAACGCGGGACAAAGAAGTAAACAAATCGT
>CM065731.1:66995061-67002561 GCA_033310375.1 Conus canariensis | reverse complement strand
ATCACACAAACCCAGAGTATTAAACACACAAACCGCAGAGTATTAAACACACAAACCGCAGAGTATTAAACACACAAACCCAGAGTATTAAAACACACAAACCGCAGAGTATTAAACACACAAACCCAGAGTATTAAACACACAAACCCAGAGTATTAAACACACAAACCCAGAGTATTAAATACACAAACCGTCGAGGTGGGATAAGGGTGTGTGTGTGTGAGGAAGAAACACAGTTGTACAAAATGCGCGGAGTTGACATGAACAACCTAAACACAAACAACAACATAAACTTAAACAACATAAGCAACAAAACAACCGACAAACAACAACACCACCACCACCACCACCAACAACAACCAAGCAACTAATCAACCAACCAGCCAATCAAAATCACAGTACAGATTAAAACAGGATATATAAACACACTTACGGCAGGATTGTGAGAAAAAAAATCCCATAAACCGCACGGTTGAAAACAACAACAACAAATCACAAAAACTTTGAAAACAGCAACAACAACAACAACAACAACAACAACAACAACAACAACGCAAAATAAAGAAGAAAGACATACAACCAAACAACACAAATACCCCTGACATTGAAAAATCCAATCTGAAACGAATCTTCTGAGATCAAAGCAAAAAAAACAAAAAAAAAAAAAACAAAACAAAAACCATCAAAACTTGGAAAACATCGCATAAACAAACAAGTAAAAAACACACACACACAAAGGAACAAAAAAAAAAAAAAAATGAGACGTTATGATCGAGGTGGAGGAGGGGGGGGGGGGGGGGGGCAGAGAGGATGGAGGGGGCGTCTTCAATGAGTCGGCACTGAAATGTTTGTGCCTTGCCCTGCTGTCGTGTGTATGCCAGCCTTGAGAACAGGAAGATGTTGACAATAGCGATACATCCCCTCAGTCAAGGTTGCGGAGGTCAATGACTCCGGCTCCGCCGGCCCCACCAGCCCGACTATGCCTGACCTCGCTCTCTCTCTCTCTCTCTCTCTCTCTCTCTCTCTCTCTCTCTCTCCCCCTCCTCTCGCCCCCCCCTCCTCTCTTCTCTCTCTCTCTCTCTCTTATGAAAAATCATCAGCGGGGTGGGTGAATGGTAATGATTTTTTTTCTTTTTCTTTTTTGCAGATAACTTATTCATTCCATTCATCTGTTTTTGACGTCCCTCCTTCCCGTCTTCTCCCGGGGGGGGGGGGGGGGGGGGGGGGCATCACTCCCGGGCCGCCCATCGGAGGAGACGTTGCCGTGCTGTGCTGCTGTTGGATCATTTTGCTAGTGATAAATTAATGAGATGTTTGTTTGGATCCAACAAATTATTCTCTTGACCAAAAAATGCATCCATGGAAGCTTTTGCAGCCTTCAGTTAGGGTTAAGAATGAAGAAGAAAAGAGTGGACACGTATGATTAAATGCGATACTTAATGCAGTCTCGTCTTTTCCATTTCTGAGGACACTTGGGAAGAAAATGTTTCATGGACTGGACAGAAGGTCGAAAAGGTTTTGTCGTTTGTTGGTTTTGGTCAGTTGTTGATAGTCGTTACGTATTGTCGCTGGTTTGATACTTAGTTTGATTTCAGTACGAATATGACTTCATTTATTAGTGAATCTCTCTGTCTCTCTCTGTCTCTCTGTCTCTCTCTGTCTCTCTGTCTCTGTCTCTCTCTGATGTGGTTGACGTTCTTTTGTTCTTGTTCTTGTTTTTAGTTCTATTTGAGCACGTGAAATGGTTTGGGGTGGGGAGGTCTCGAAATTCAATTTATATATATATATATTTTTCTTATTTTATTTCATCTTATCTGTCCGGCTTACAGCGTCACTAGCTCGGCGTGCGGATAGACCATACGGTCACCACCCCCACTTCACCACTTGGACTCAGCCTAATACAGGATATATAAACACAACACACACACACACACACACACACACACAACACACACACACACACACACACACACACACACACACAGAGAAAAAAGCACACATAAAGAGAACACAGAGAAACAAGCATAACCACAAAGACAGAAACAAGCATATTAAAAAGAACGAACACGTATATACATACATACTTACAAGCAAAAAAACAACAACATATGTTCAAGCATACATGCGTACATACATACATACATGCATACGTACATACATAAATACATACATGCATACATATATACGTACTTAATGCAAGTATATATACATACATTCAAGCATACATGCATACATCATAAATCCATCCATCCATATATACATGCATTTACAGATATATATATATATATATATATATATATATACATACATACATACATATGCATACATTTACATACATACATACACACTCACATACATATATACATACATACACACAAACATACATACATACATACATACATATCTAAATAATCATACATACATACATACATACATACATACATACATACATACATACATACATACATACATACATACATACACGAACACATCCTACAAGGACACATACCCTGTACGCGTCAGCCAACCCTGCACAAATGAAATCGCCCCCAACCTTATACTACCCTCTCCCCCCTCCCCTCCCCTTCTCTTCCCCCTGTCCTCCTCCATGGACACCGCATTTACTCGTTTGCGAACGAATTTTCCTTCGGCGTTTCGTCAGTTTGGCAGCGAGAGATCCGAAAACGTGATCATCTGCAGACACTGGCCCCATCAGCCCGACCACCGTATTTTACGACGATCTGTTGAGGACTTTCTGAGCCATTTACAGGATAGACAGACAGACAGACAGACAAAAAAAAAATGAACAGATACGAGCCAACACCCTACCCATGGCACGCTAAATATGAAATGAATGAACAAGCAAATAAATAAAAAAAGCATCAGTGGGCGAATGAATAAACGAATGAATAAACGAATAAATGAAATAACCCTCCCCAAAAGAAAGAAGGAAAGAAAGAAAGAAGGAAAAAGAAAATATATGAAACTAAATAAATAGATACATAAATGAACAAATAAATACATAGATACATAAATCAATCAATAATAAATAAACAAATAAATAATTGAAGAAATAAATAAAACAAAATTGAAAGCAATCAGTCAACGAATGATTAAACGAACCAGTGAGTAAATGAACGAACGATCGATCAATCGAGCGAGCGAACGAACAAAGCGAGCGAGCGAACGAACGAACGAACGAAGGAAGAAATAAACGCAGAAATGAATAATGAAGGAAGCCTCTTAATACATAACGGCTACATGAATATGCAAATGACGGAGCACAGTCACCCTGCACGCGGACCGACCGAAACAGTAAGAGAGGCGGACGTGCACCGTTGTAGTAGCTAGCATCTCTCCCCCTCCCCCCACCCCCCCTCCCTCCCCTCCACCAGGTTAGGTCAGGTCAACAACCTCCTGGTCGCTTCTCCAGTGCCGTTCGTTGCATGGGCCCAGGAATCCACCACAACCAGAACAACACTATAACATCTTTTTTCTTCTTCTTCTTTTTTTGGTACGAGTGTGGGAACGGGAGGGGGTTGGGGTCGGGGATGGGTGTGAGGGTGGGGGGGGGGGGGGGGGAGAGGAGATAGTGCGTGTGTGTAAGGGAAGGTTGCCGGAGGGGGGGGGGGTGAGGGAGGGGAGGAGGAGGGAAGAGGGATGAAAGGGAGGGAGGGGAGGGAGGGGAGGGGAGGGGAAGTGGGCGTTGTTTCTTTCTCCCCGGAGTGGTGGTAGTGGTACAGAACAGTTGGGGAAGCTGCAGAAAGAGATGTGCACTGGTAATTGATAGTACTCTCCGGTACAGAGGCAATGCTACCCCCCCCCCCCCCCCCCCCCTACCCCCAACAAACGCAGGGAGCAGATAGTCGGTCAATCAGAGACTACCAGTAGACGTTAGGGTGGTATTGAGAAAAAAAAAAAAAAGAAAAAAAAAATCCTCGCCGCGCATTTCTCACACGGTTCACTATGAATCCCCCCTCCCTTTCCCGCACCCCCCTCCCCCCCCCCCTCTCCCCCACCCTATCCCCTCTCCCCTTGGTGCCTGAGTGGCCCAGTGGATAAAGAAGGGTGCAGGGTTCAAACCTCGGGTTCAAACCGGAGTGAGAGGACGTTTATTATTTTTTTTTCATTTAGGAGTCCGACTCTGTGGAGATTCCAACCACCTTGAAGTTCCTCGTGTGAGACTTTGTACTGAGGTTCCGTGCGTGAACACAGGCATAAAAAAGGACGCACGTGCGCGCGCGCGCACACACACACGCACACACACACATACAAACACACACACACAACACGCACGCACGCACGCACGCGCACGCACGCACGCACGCACGCACACATACATTCACATACTGCAAACTATTGTCTTTTTAGCGGACACAAATCCCAAAGACGGAACATGACTAATTCATCGATGGGATTACAAACGGTCACATATGTTAACAACTGAACATGACTAGATCTATTTCATCGATGGGATTACAAACGGTCACACACGTTAACAACGGAACATGACTATTTCATCGATGGGATAAAAAACGGTCACATACGTTGACAACGGAACATGACTTTCATCGATGGGATTAAAAACGGTCACATACGTTGACAACGGAACATGACTTTCATCGATGGGATTAAAAACGGTCACACACGTTAACAACGGAACATGACTATTTCATCGATGGGATTAAAAACGGTCACATACGTTAACAACGGAACATAACTATTTCATCGATGGGATTAAAAACGGTCACATACGTTAACAACTAACATTAAGCACTAGGGTTCTGGAATAGGAGGAAAAAGAACCAAAAAACGAAGAACAATAGAAAAAAAAAGAACAGAAGGAAGAACAGGAGAAGGAAGAGCAGAAGGAAAAGAAGAACTTAACGACGACGGCGACGACGACGAAAAAGAAGAAGAAAAAGGAGGAGGAGGAGGAGGAAGAGGAGGAAAAGGGGGGGGGGGGGGGTGTAGAAGATGACGACGGGAACGAAAAGAAGAAATAGTAGGAGGAAGAGGAGCACGAGGTGCAGGAGGAGGAGGAAGAGGCGGAAGAGAAGGAGACGATAATGACGACGACGACGACAAAGAAGAAGAAAAAGAAGGAAAAGAAGAAGAAGAAGAAGAAGAAGAGAAGAAGAAGAAGAAGAAGAAGAAGAAGGAAGAGAAGAAGAAGAAGAAGAAGAAGAAGAAGAAGAAGAAAGAAGGAAAACGAAAAAGTCAGAAGAAGAAGAAGAAGACGAATGGCCCAAGCGGCCTCTCATCTCCCCAGCTCTGTGTCCTGTGACCTCCACATTCTAACCACAGCAGTCTGTCTGCTGCTGCAACGTCATTAATCTCACAGATCTGTTGCTAGAGCTTTGACATGGGAAGCAACTCTCCTTTCTCTCCCCTCAGTGTGTGCAATGCATCTTTCGTGGTAACCCGACTGCTGGCTTTTCAGAAGAAGAGACAAAATTAAAAAAAAAAAAAGAAAAGAAAAAAAAAGAAAAAGAAAAATACATGAATACATAAATAAATACATAAACAATACATACATAAATGAAGAAAAAAGAAGAAGAAAAAACCCTACCGAAGTGGCGGGTACGGCAAAATATTTTTGTCTTGAAAAATGCTCTAAATAGGTAAACAACGTTACGGAGACAGGGGAAAAAAACATGTATGGCCCCACTCCATTTCTACCGGTGGAGAGTAGCCTGTATGCCATGCGGAGTCATCCGCTGCGACGAGAGGCTTATACAGTACAATATACTGCAGTACAATACGATACTATACCATACAGCAGGACACGATGCCATCAAATACACTTCGTTGCAAAACTGCATTACAATAAACAGGTCACGATGCAACGCAATACCATACAAAGCGAGTACAATAGGAAATGATACAATACATTACCATACAATTCAATACGATACGACACCACACAATGCCAAGCAATACCCTGTCATGTATCTCACAGCTATGGGAAGACAGAACGATGGGAGTTAAGAACTGTTCGTCCCTTGAACTTGGGGGACAGAGAACGACGACGTGAACTTGGAAGTTTGTGTAACAGACCTGTGGGAATATAGAACTATGAAAAATATCAGTGACTGAGTCGTAAAACTATGGGAATATAGAACGATGAGAAACTACATGAAGGGGAAGTATGCCAATGTTCGGCCCCTCAGTTCATGTGGCCACTATCTCTCTGGCGCTCCCTAGCGTTGATCATCATCCACCCGTTTGTTTTCCAACAGAAGAGAAAATGTACCGTGAAACAGGAATTGCGTCACTAACCTGGGTTGTAACAGTTTTGAGTATTTTTTTTTCTTTTGTGTGTATGTGTGTTTTGGTGACATTATTTTGTTTTGAAGACAGACAACATAAACGACCTGGGAACAAAAGGCGAAAGAATACACCAATCTGCCTTTTTCAGCTTTAGTAAGCCGTCGTTTTCATGTGACTTGAATGCAGCTTTACTAGCCTATGCATGTAGGTCTGCGAAAGATACTTGATAATTCTCGACACTCGTTTTTGCCTGTATCGGCCGATATAAAGTACAGCTGAACTGTTACTGAAATAAGAGTGGTCCAGTGGTAAGGACCAGGAGGAGGAGGACGACCATCAACCAGCATACTGGACCATATGAAGAAGAGAAAACTACATTAATATGACCATGAAACAAAGTACAATAGCCTGGCTGAAAAATCCTGTCATGAAGTGTGGAGAAATAGAGACGGAGCGGAAGATAGAAAAAAAAAAAAAAAAAAAAAAAAAAAAAACACCCGATGGACTGACACACAACACTGCAGAATGGTCAGGAAAAAACATAGGCAGATGGCTTAGCCTTGGCACACACACCAGTCAGAGTTGGATTAACCTGGCGAAATGTACCACACAGTGCAGCGCTCCGATGACCCCTCAATGAGTTAGGAGAGATAAGAAGAAGGAAAAGAAGAAGAGCATTAGAAATAATTTAATATGGGGTTAGATGCTATCACCGATCACCATGAACTAAAACAAATATATACAAAACAGTCTAAACCAAAATATAACAAACAAGTTGGTTAACTCTTACTCCCACGATGAAATAAACATACCCCCCTAACTCCCAACGAATGCTGCTTTCGACAGGACAAAATCTGTAAGAAAGCGAGACTACTTGGAAACAAGGCGTAAAAGACGCTACTGTCTAGTTTCACATTTCGATTACTGAGGTAGATTAGACCAGGCCGTCACTGGTCCCATATGTCTTCAATGCCTTTCACTTTTTGTTTTCAGATTCCAGGACGGACAGAAAAGAGATGCAAACCGATTACAATAAGTGGATGCCCACTGCAAGCGAAGATGTGGTCCCATGTGGGAAGGTGCTGTCCAGTTAGGCTACTGTCTGAAATAATATATCTTGCTCTGCAACAACACAACAACAACAACAACAACAACAACAACAATAAAAAAAGAAAAGAAAAGAAAAGAAAAACCCCCAGAAAAAACACTAAAAAACGGGTGTATCAG
>CM065731.1:66982561-66990061 GCA_033310375.1 Conus canariensis | reverse complement strand
ACACACACACACACACACACACACACACACACACACACAACACACACACACACACACACACACACACACGCACGCACGCACGCACGCACACACACACAAACACACACACTCACACGCACACACTCACGAATACGCACACAAAAGGCGCGTATGCTAGAACACACGCAGAGAGAGAGAGAGAGAGAGAGAGAGAGAGAGAGAGAGAGAGAGAGAGAGAGAGAGAGAGAGAACCAGAGCGAGGGACGGAGACAGAGCGGAGTTCAACGACCTCCCTTGTCCTTGAAGTTGCAGGCAGACAGCCCAGCACAGATGTCGCGCGCCAAACACACACACACACACACACACACACACACACACAACAGCGAGAAGTCAACGACATCCCGGGCCTCCCTGGCCTCGGCGGCTGGCAAAAAGGAGAGGGATTACTTTGAACTCCCAGCGTTCATTCACATCATTAACATTAACAGTACATAGCGGGCAACCACCACTCGCACGCGCGCGCGCAAGTTGAGAGTGAGAGCACGCCACACACACACACACACACACACACGGAGCAAGCAGAAACGGTAAAAGATCGATTCTCTCTCTCTCTCTCTCTCCTCTCTCTCTCCGAAGTTTTTGCGGTTTTTGTTTTGTTTTGTACGTTTTTTGAAGCGATCTCTCTCTCTCTCTCTCTCTCTCTCTCTCTCTCTCTGTGTGTGTGTGTGTGTGTGTGTGTGTGTGTGTGTGTGTGTGTGTGTGTGTGTATGTGTGTGTGTGTGTGTGTGTGTGTGTTGATAACAATGGGGCAAGTTTTGCTCAACTTGATCGCTATGAAACTTGATTTAAAAAGAATAAGGGGGAAAACGTGATTTTCGTTGAAGAGGTGGGGTGGAGATGGGAATGTTTAGCGGGGCTCAGAGAGAGAGAGAGAGAGAGAGAGAGAGAGAGAGGGAGGGGGGGCGGGGGGGGGGGGGGGGGGGGGATGTGTGTGTGTGTGTGTGTGTGTGTGTGTGTGTATTGGTTCAGGTGTGTTAGTTTAATTGCTGATATCGTCAGTGAAATTTTATTTTCAATTCACCAGTAAATGCGAGGTTCTGAAATAAGATTATTATGGATACCCGGTCACTGTCATCTTAGAGGGAATGAACTGGCTGATACCTGTACAAAAGAGGCTTCAATGTGCAAATCGAATACAGTTTTATATGATATTCCTTATTCGGTTCTTGAAGTAAACAATATTCTGACAAAAGCACTCTGGGACCAGAGAAGAACGCAGTACCTTGAAGCTGCCATTCAGAAGAGCAGATGGGATCTTTCTGCCCCCAGCAGTCATTGTATAAGTCCGCCAGGTTCTATTCCAAATCGAAATTTATTACACAGAATACAGATGGATGGTTGGTTAGGCAGGTTTTTAAAACCATCTCCTTTGTGTGTCTGTGGTCAAAAAAGTGTATCTCATTTTTTACTTGAATGTTCCATGACAAAAGTTATTTTCAATGTCTTCATGATAAAATTTTGTCTAAAAACCTACCTTTAACTAACATTGCATAGAGTTTTTTTTTCCCAACCCAGAAAATGGGTGGAGTCTAGCCAATTTAGCTGTACATCTGGTAACGTCTCATCCACTTGGCAGATTTTTCTAACGGAATTGGTTTTGTTATTACATAACATAGCTGTCCGACTCTCATGTGTACTAGGTCGCATTATTCAATTTATGAAACTTTTGCATATGCTGTGGACGCGCTAGAGAGAGAGAGAGAGAGAGAGAGAGAGAGAGAGAGAGAGAGAGAGAGAGAGAGAGAGAGAGAGAGAATTTGGTTTTGTTTGTATGTGAGTGTTTGTTGTGCGAGCGTCCATACGTTTTTGTGTGGGTATGTTTTGAGTGTGTGTGTGTGTGTGCGTGTGTGTGTGTGTGTGTGTGGGGGGGGGGGGGACAATTTTGTGTGTGTGTGTGTGTGTGTGTGTGTGTGTGTGTGTGTGTTGTGCATACGAGAGAGAGAGAGAGAGAGAGAGAGAGAGAGAGAGAGAGAGAGAGAGAGAGAGAGAGAGACTTCAGACTTCAGATGGTTTATTGTTCAGACGTTGTGTCCATACAATCGAGTGAGTTATTATGAATATCATTGTGGAGCTTTTCTGTGACGTCGTTACACACATAATACTTTAGAACTCTCTCTCTCTCTCTCTCTCTCTCTCTCTCTTCTCTCTCTCTCTCTCTCTCAAGTAAACAGGAATGGAACACGTGAGTGCGCAAGCGCTCACACAAAAATAAACGCACGCGAGCAAGCACACACGTACACAATCAAAAAATTTACGCAAGATAACGGGAGATGATGCATGAAAGAATAGTAGGCCAGCAGCCCGTAAGCAATACGTGACAACAAATCAAACAATGAATTTATCCACAGTCGCACGTGAAAAGACGGTGATCCAACATGTTACTGCGGAATTTGAAGGCATAAAAAATAAACTTGGCCAGATTCACTGTTGATGTTGGAATAGTGGTATTGAGAATGGATAATTTCTGCGTTCTGTAGAACAACAAATTGAAACCTGACATATTTCTTACGTAGGTCGTCGTAAATCGGGCAGAAGAACAAAAAATGGGTTTCATCTTCTTGAGAGGCTAGACAAAAAGGACATTGTAACACGTCGATATCTTCTGATTTGTATCTATATGCGTTACACTTCAGATCTGTTATTCCCAAACGAAATTTAGTGAACATGTTTCTAACGTAATGTGAATTAATAACATCGAAATATTGTTCACGCTCCAATAAGCTTTTAAAACTACAGTAAAGTTCGTATCGGTTGCTGTCAGAGAGTTTTGACAACCAATTTTGTTTAGCGCAATCAATCAATCGTTGTTTAAATTCCTTCAGGAAACTTTCTCTGTTTCCGACACCCTGTGAACACCATACATGTCCAAAACCATTTACACACAACATTCTTCTGACTTTAGTGGCCCACGTTTCCTTTTCTTTATCGTCCATTTCTTTAAGCATTTGGTAAGCCATGTTAGAAAATCTGTTTTCAGGTAATGCACAAAGTCTAAGCCAATAAGAAATACACCGTACTGAAGCTTGAACAAAGAGAGGAAATCGACCAAGTTCACCATACACCATTAGATTTGGTGTACGGAGAGCTACATTCAGCAACCGTTTACATGCAAATAAATGTACTTTTTCTATCTCTTCTATTTCATCAGTACCCCAAATTTCTGACGCATACAACAGTATTGGTACAATCTGGGCATCAAAAAGCTGAAAGAATATTTTTGGGTCAGTACAATTGATTCTCCACATGGTTCTAAATATGTCTACAACACATTTCTTTGCTTTTGTAATCATGTCTTCAACAGACAATTTGCGGCTCAGGCGAGTAGTAAAGTTGAGGCCGAGGTATTTGTAAACGTTTACTACTTCAACATCTTGGGTTCCATAATTCCATTTTTCATGTTTTGATAAGTAGCCCCCATTTCTGAACACCATTATTTTTGTTTTACTGAGGTTCACTTTCAGTCCGAGTTCTGCCGATATTACAAATAAGTTGTTTAGCTGAGTTTGAAGACCACACGGGCTGGATGAAAACAAAGCAATATCATCAGCAAACATTAGCAAAAATAACTCAGTAGTGTCAGGTCTAAGCTGGAAGCCATGTTTACCGTTATTGATTATACTAAGCAGCTAATTCGTTAATAATAAAAGAAAATAGTGTTGGAGAAGCCAAACAGCCCTGCTTAAGTCCTTGAAGGCATTCAAAATAGTCGGTATAAACCAGATCATCTCTTACGCAAAATTTCACAGAGTTGTACATTGCTTGGAGCGCTGAAAGCATTTTACCACCGATTCCGATCTTTAGTAAAATACTCCACAGTACGTGTCTCTTGACCGTGTCGAACGCTTTCTGAAAGTCGACAAAGGCTACATAAATCTTTCTGTTCAGAGCGAGATATTTCTGAACTAAGGCATTTAATGTGAAAATATGATCGATTGTAGAATAATCTTTGCGGAAACCAGCCTGTGTTTCAGATATAATATTGTATGTATTCGACCATTCTGACAACCTCTTATTCAATATATAAGTATACAGTTTGCTGAGGCAAGACAAAAGAGCAATACCACGATAATTATCGGGATTGTTAATGTCTCCTTTTTTATGGAGTGGAAATATGATAGCTTTAGACCATTCACTGGGATACGTACCCTTGGAAAACAATGCATTAAAATACTTTGTCAAAAAAGGGACAATCGCATCCTGTGAGACTTTAAAACTTCATTTATTAACCCATCAGGTCCGGCTGCTTTTCCTGATTTTGAATGTTTTATAGCTTCTTTTACCTCTAATTCTGATATATCAATATTTAGGCGATCAAACAAGTTGTCAGCTTCGTTACCCTCTGGCTCAAAAATATCGTGAACGTGTTGTTCAGCATTGTCATTTAAGAGATTAGAAAAGTGACGAAACCAGTCTTCTTTTGGTATGTTATTTTTTAGTCTGGTTTTACGTTTCCATTTCTTTATTTCTTTCCAGAATGCCTGCGAATTATGTCGATTGTTGACAAGTCTATCTACAGCTTCCTTTTTGAATTCTTTTTCCTTAGTTGTAAGAGTAGTTTTATACTTTTTCCTTTCCTGTACGTATGATGATCTGTGTTCTAGTTTCTTGTTTCTATTAAAGATTCTTAACGCTTTTCTTGCGTTCTTCTTTAACAGGCGACAATCTTTGTCGAACCAAGGCTTACTTTGTTTAGAAGTGGGGACAACACCTTTAGGGTTATTGGGACAAATCCTCTTAGTCATACACATTGCTGCATTTTTAATAGCACACGTAAAAGTGTCCAAAGCATCATCGATTGATCGTTCAATCTGAGCAGTGGCTTCTGCTATATGGTCAGAAAACGCAGGAGAAAAACAGGATTCATTGAGTCTATGTACTTCATCAGGGTTCCATATTATCTTGTCAACAGAACAATGGGAGCTGTCACATAAGATATCTGCATCATTTTCTGTAAGCAAACGATTTACTGAAAGCACAAGGGGCATATGTACTGATTCCACTCTCTCTTCTACAACGAAATTTGTACATAAAGAAGCAAAGTCCGGAGAAGCAATAAAGTAATCATTTACACTTGCGCCACTAGGAGAAACAAACGTAAATTGCTTTGATGCATCAGGGTAACAGAAGCCGTTTAAAATCAAAAGTTCATAGCAAGCACACTGATCTAGAAGATGTCTACCAAAGGCATTAAGAACCAAGTCTTCTGTCTGACGGTTATCAACAAATAATGCAGTGTTGTCATTCAACGTGTTTTCCAGCTCAGAATGGAATACATCAGAATTGGGTTGAAGGTTAGCTGTTCTGCTGTTAAAATCTCCGCACAGTAGAAAAAGTGCATCACCAAATTGTTCAAGAATATCTGCAAAGCACTGTTCTAAGCTACACACAAAAAGTTAAGGATCACTTTCACAAACTTTCATAACTGTCAAAATAAGAAAGTCAATGCGTTGAAGTTTGGCCAACATTCAATTCCATTCTTTAGTGATAACGATGCACAATTGCCTTCAATCTCGAGCAATCGTTTGGTGTGTACATTTGATTAAAGTGGGTACGTATCCAAGTTTGATTTCCCAAAGTCATTGAAATCACAAGACAGGACATACTGATGCTCCCAAAAGCTCAGTAATGCGTGTAACCACCATGGCTGTTCTGGCACTCGACGCAGCGAGTCCTCATCGAGTTGACCAGGTTGGTGAAGATCCTCTGTGGAAGCGCCTGCCACTCAGCCTGCAGCATCTGGTAGAGGTGTTGGGCATCCCTGGGAGGGGGGTGGCTCCTCACTTTGTGATCCAGCTCATCCCAGAGGTTCTCAATCGGGTTGAGATCGGGACTGCATGCTGGCCACTCCATTCTGTTGACTCCAGACTGCTGCAGGAAGTCGTTGACCACCTTGCCCTGTGGGGGCGAGCATTGTCATCCTGG
This sequence comes from Conus canariensis, assembly GCA_033310375.1. Classification (NCBI taxonomy): domain Eukaryota; kingdom Metazoa; phylum Mollusca; class Gastropoda; order Neogastropoda; family Conidae; genus Conus; species Conus canariensis. Next base: position 66,984,100 of record CM065731.1, on the reverse strand, counting down.
TAGACAGCCCTCAGTCCCATCTGCTGCAGTGTAGGCACAGCCAGCGGTCGAAGGATCTCATCCCGGTATCGGATGCCAGTCAGGTTACCCTGTACATGATACAAGGGTGTTCTGTGGTGAAGGCTGAAGGCCCCCCAGACCATTACAGAACCTCCACCAAAGGCCACCTTTTCTTGGACAGTGGCGTCAGTAAAGCGTTGCCCTGGGCGCCTCCAGACCCTCAGTCGGCCGTCGTTGTGGTGAAGGGTGAAGCGTGATTCATCATTGAACAGGACCTGGGACCATTGCTGACGTGTTCATCTCACGTGACGTGCGCAGAAGGCGCGGCGTGCTGCCCTATGGGCTGGAGTTAAGCGTGGCCGTACTGCTGGGCGACGAGAACGGAGATTAAACCCATGTAGGCGGTTCCATATGGTCTGCTGGCTGATGTTGATGTTAGTAGCCACCCTGAACTGCCTTTGAATTATGCTGGAAGAGGCTGTTCTTGTCTGCAGGGCTTGTCGTTCAATGAGACGATCGTCACGTGGGGTTGTCTTCTTCGGTCGACCAGATCTGCGTCTTTCATGGACAATCCCAGTGGCTGTAAAGCGTTGAATCAGTCAGACAATGACCGAGATGGACACATGAAGTCGCCTGGCCACTTCTTGCTTGGGAACACCATCTTGGAACCATGCAACAGCTCGTCCCCTATCCAACTCGCTTAATTTTCGTCGTGGAGGCATTGTCAGATCAGGCCTACTACTGGTGGAATGTCTTCTTATATAGCCAAGCGAGCGACAGCATCTCACACATAAACAGCAGTGCTTGCACGTGCATAATGGTTTTTCCATCTGGCAAGTGCAATGTGTTCAGGCAGAACGGTCCAAAACAAGGTCATTTTTCGCAAGTTTCCGCTTTTCCGTTTGCGGCCCAGCTCAGTAGTAGAGAATCCCGTGCAATTTTCGCACTAACACAACATCGCCCACTTACTGCTGAACAAGAATTCATGACAATTTGGCTGGACTAAGAAATAAATAACAGTAGCGAACTGAGTTTATTACGCACCTGTTTTCACATACCGATCCTTAACTTTTTGTGCGTAGTATATTTCAAACAAGTGACATTTATGTTGCACATAATTATAGAACGGAGAATCGATGGGGGGTACGTAGCAAGCTACAAGAAAAACGTCACTGACAGTTCCAAGGAGTGATTTATCTAATTTTAGAACAAGAACGTGGTCGTATGAAAGATCAACACGCGATACAAATTTTTCATATTCTTTACGTATCAAAGTGATAATACCACCACTGCTCCTACCTCGACGAGAAAGTTTCACAGCAGGAGAGGAAAAACATGAAAAAGCTGACCAGCAGTCTGGAGGGGAAAACGAACTGTTGAGAAAAGTTTCAAATAAACACACAAAGTCAAACTTACTAACGTAATTTAAGAAATCCGGGTCGGAAAATTTGTTCCAAAAGCCGTCAATGTTCCAGGACAAGAAAGAAAGTGAAGGGCTTACAGTATGTTGGACTGTGTTCAAACCCTGGGCTTGGCCGA
>CM065731.1:66972561-66977561 GCA_033310375.1 Conus canariensis | reverse complement strand
GGTGTGTGGTTCTGTTTGTTATTTCCCTCTCATTTCAAACAAACAAACACATAACAAACAAACACATAACAAACAAACACATAAGTTTTGTGTAGATTGGTCTGGAGATTGAAAAACAAAGAGCGCACGGTTGTGTATCACGTGGGCTTGGCTTTTTTTCTCTCTCATTAAAAAACAACAACAAACAAATAAGCTATGTGTAGATTGGTCTTGAGATGGTAAAACAAAGAGCGTACGGTTGTGTATGGGCCGGTGCATACGCCTCTTGCATAGTCAAGTCAAAACTGGTTCACGTTTAAACCTCAACAGGTGATACAGACAGTAACTGGATTGTACGCAGCAGCGTGAATGGCCCAAATTCCTGAATCAACATTTTATCTTGAGGCAGTAATGGTTTCCATGAGCACACAAGTGCGCATGCTTGATCACATGTGCATACTCACTTGTTACTCCAAACTTTCATCATCTCAGCAGCTGAAATTAGCGTCTCGATGACATGACTGCTTTGTTGTGTACGGCTAGGGTTTTTGTCCGTCTGACATTCCCGATTCATGAGCAATTCATTCCACACTGGTATCAGCCTGCCATCGTTTGATTCGCCTACTGGCATGTATGTGTGGTGTATGAATTTGTGTGTGTGTGTGTGTGTGTGTGTGTGTGTATGTGTGTGTGTGTGTGTGTGTGTGTGTGTGTGTGTGTGTGCGTGCGTGCGTGCGTGTGTGATTTGAGAGGTCTGAACATTGTTTACGGAAAATTCACTTCTCTGTCACATATTGTGTATTACATAAGCGTTCGTATTGTGAATGAAATACTTTTGTTTCCCTGTGTGTATTTAACGTGTTATGATCGTGGTGACAGACGTTTATATGTCACCCTGCATCGACGCAAAGCTGTGCTCCGATTGGTTAGCACAAATTCTATTCCGATTGGACAATGATATCAACTCTGATTGGTTAGCACAAAGTCTATTCCGATTGGACAATGATATCAACTCTGACTGGTTAGCACAAAGTCTATTCCGATTGGATAATGAGATCAACTCCGCAGGTACTAACGTTCCTTCAGCAGACGACACATTACTCCGCGGATCTTCCGTTCCAGTTCTTCCATCCATGCCCCATTTCTCCCTTTGTTCAATATTTTATGCAAGAGAGGTCTTTCTTTGCCGCTTTCTGGGCCGTGCAACCAAGAATAGCACAATAGGACCCCACCCCCCCACCCCCCCCTCCACCACCACCCCTCCCCCGAAATTAAGCACGAGCAGTCTTCTCGGTACAAAAAAAGACGACGTTTTGGTAATAGGCAGTAAATTTCCCACATCAAACCCACAGCTGTCCTGAGCATATTGAATGCACGGTGGAACCTCCCTGCCTTTCACCTCGACCTTCCTCCTCACCCCCCCCCTCCCTTCCCAACATCTCCACCCCCTTCCCATCTACTGCTGTCCTTGGCACACAAATGTCTGCAAGGCTGCTTTTCACTGAACGAACGGGTGGTTGGCTTCACTCCCGCGCGGACTTCGCCCCCCCCCCCCCCCCCCCCCCCCCCCCCCCCCCCCCCCCCGGCTGGTTTCACAACTGAACACAACGATCCACTAACTTGTTTGCACAACTCACTGGTGTTGAGACAATGAGCAGTACGGCGATTGGACGATCTTTTCTGACAGGAGAATGCACAGGCATTCACATATCCCGGCCTGCAGTGGACTGCTGTGTTAGGGCAAACAGTGTCGCCCGGCACCGAATGTCGCCGGCGACAAATTGTGCCGACGTGAGGGCACAAATTGTCGTCCGAGCAGAAATTGTTGTCAGTGCCAGTTCGTGTCTAAACTGACGGCACGAAGTGTTTGCTTTGACCAATATCGTCACCCCCACAATTTTTGTGTATTACTCATCATGTCCATCGGCTGCCCTTCCATCTTTAGTTTTAGTTTTTGAACTATGTCCCAAATGACTTCGTCACAATGGTGAGGGGGAGACTGGGATAGAGAGAGAGGGGTGGGGGTGAGGGGAGGGTGGTGGGGTGAAAAGTAAGTCTTACTTCTATAAATAAAGTAAGACTTACTTTTCACATGTGTGTGTGTGTGTGGGGGGGGGGGGGGGGGGGGGGGCTTTTTTACGGTTTATTTTAGCGTACAGCTGATTTTATTAAATTGACTGGATATAAAATGAAGTGTATGTTGGGTAGAGTTATTGATTAGTTTTATGTGAAAAATAAGCCTTACTTTATTTATATTGTTTTTAAACTTGTGGGCATGTGCAGGTGTGAGTGCATTTGCACATTTTACATTATTCAATGTTGTGTACTCATATGTCATGTGTTTATGTGTTCCCACCACAACACAAAGTTCTTATGAAAGAAAATAAAGTGTCTTGAATTGAATGGTTGTAGTGATGAATTGATAAAGAAAGCTTTAACAAATGGTTATCACACAACAGGTGGTGTATTTCCAAGCCTACAACTCTCATGTATTATTTGAAGGCACATTTCATAATGCCGATTAGTCGTAAGAGCGGGGAAGGTAGTGAAGTCGGCAGAGCGTCATGCTTCAGTTTTGACGGTATTAGTCCTAAGAGCGGGGAAGGCAGTGAAGTCGGCAGAGCGTCATGCTTCAGTTTTGACGGTTTGGGTTTGGTTCCCACATCATGTGGACATACGGAACTGGACATTCTCATAGTCCACCTTCATCTTTCATCAGTCTGGTGATTCAGTGAAGTGTATCATTTGTTCCTTTCCCACCCACCCCCCTCCCTCAACCAATGCTTTCCCGAAGCACACTTTCGTGACTCCCTCCCTCCCCCCCCCACACACACACTATCTCTCTTCGCCCCCTTTCCCTCTTTCTGTCTCCACACACACACACACACACACACACACACACACACACACACACACACACACACACACACACAACCATCACCAATAACAAAGACATAGGAAATGACTCAGTCAAGCAAAGTGCAATCATGCTGTAACGAAGCTGTTGAACTCCACTGGGGCCATGGGGTCCTGCATGAAGCTGTACAGCTCCCTATAGGCTACACTGGGGCCATGGGGTCCTGCATGAAGCTGCACAGCTCCCTATAGGCTACACTGGGGCTATGGGGTCCTGCATGAAGCTGCACAGCTCCCTATAGGCTACACTGGGGCCATGGGGTCCTGCATGAAGCTGCACAGCTCCCTATAGGCTACACTGGGGCCATGGGGTCCTGCATGAAGCTGCACAGCTCCCTATAGGCTACACTGGGGCTATGGGGTCCTGCATGAAGCTGCACAGCTCCCTATAGGCTACACTGGGGCCATGGGGTCCTGCATGAAGCTGCACAGCTCCCTATGGCTACACTGGGGCCATGAGGTCCTGCATGAAGCTGCACAGCTCCCTATAGGCTACACTGGGGCCATGAGGTCCTGCATGAAGCTGCACAGCTCCCTATAGGCTACACTGGGGCCATGGGGTCCTGCATGAAGCTGCACAGCTCCCTATTGGCTACACTGGGGCCATGAGGTCCTGCATGAAGCTGCACAGCTCCATAGGGAAGACTACAGTGGAGGAGGTCCGTTAGCTCCTCACACCTTCCAACCAGATTTCTGCTGCCGTGGCAAAGACAACAGCAGAGTCTATTGATCTCTTGACCGGTTTTCGTTTCTTCGATTTGTTCATCCATTTGCATGGACGATTTTCAAACATCTTCTTCTTCTTCTTCTGCGCTCCCTGGTCATGCTGATCAGATACAAAGTCCGGTAGCTTTGGCAAAGTCAGCGGTCCGTCGGAGTGAGTCTGCAGTTCCCCACAGCTTTTCTTGGAGTTCCACTGCACCGGGCCAAAACTCACGCCGCAGGCTGTCGAAAGTGAGACAGGACTGAAGTACGTGAGCTGGGTTTTGTGGGCCAGTACCACATGGGCACTCATCTGTGTGCGATATATTCAGGCGATAGAGGTGGGAGAGCAACTGACAGTGTCCAGTTCTTAGTCTGAAGATGGCGACTTGTTGGGCACGCTCAAGATGGTGAATGTCATCCTTCTCTACCTCCACCTGTAGACTTTCTCTCCATGCTGTCCTGAACTGGCTGCGGATGATGGTCTTCGCCTCTTTGTAGGATACAGCATGGGCTATTTGGTCTTGTTGGCTGCCCGCCTTGGAGAGTCTGTCTGCCTCTTCATTTCCTGCAATACCACAGTGGGAGGGAATCCACTGCAGGACTGGTGTTGTTTTCCTGCTCAACATGTGCAGTTCCTGTATGGTTTCCTGTAGGATCTGCACTCTTTCTCTCCTCTGGAGGCTTACATCAAACATCGAAGTGAAGACACTTTGCAAAGGGGTAGCGAGTTCAGTCAGTCGAACTCTACTCTTTCTGCGCGATGCTCTGAAAACATCCATGGAATGACACCAAGCCTCGCTAACACTGCTCAGGGGGTCGTCCACGCCATGAGAAAATTCATCTTCAAAAATTCGCGTAGATGTGCCTCAGCGACCTCCTCGTCAAGAGTAATGAGATCAAATGACTGTTAGCTCGTCACATGTACACTATAGTTCACTGATACTGATAAAAGATTTGATCAATTAGTTGCGTATACTTGTGGTGGGATAATGAAGTACTTGGGAACATAAAATAACAGACACAGGGCCTTGGTCATAACGAAGTTTAACACAGTGATGTACTAGGACGTTTTTACCACACAAAAAAGAGGTACACCAGCGAAAAAAAGTATAGCCCGGGTGACAGTATGTACCGGGGGCGACAGCATGTGCCAAGGGCGACAGTATGTGCCAGGGGCGTCAATCTGTGCTTTCACATCTGGCACAAACTGTCGCCGGCGACAATTTTGTTCCGGAACACCATTCGCAGGTGCTCTGACGAACTGGGTGGATCGGACGGCGTGCATTCGCAGGTGCTCTGACGAACTGGGTGGATCGCACGGCGTGCGGAGTTTTGATCGGCTCTGAAACTGAATTCAGCCATTTCTTTTTTTCGTCCAAAATGTCACTCATCTGTTTCCA
>CM065731.1:66965061-66970061 GCA_033310375.1 Conus canariensis | reverse complement strand
GAAGCGGGAGGGTGGAGTGGGGTGAGGAGGGGAGCGGGGAGGGCGGGGTTCCGATCGTTTCATATACCAGCTAAGACAGCTTTAGCAGTGATGATACAGACAGGAGGCATGCGAAGAGAGTGGAGGGGGAGACAGTGGCGATACACTATTACAAAAGATGTTCTTTCCGATCTCTAGCCGTTAGAGACGACATGCATCTCGTTTGTATGGAAGTTACGGTGAATTTTTAAAACGGAAGAAGCTGACACGTTGACCAGATGACATTATTACCATCTTTTTCAACACTCGGTTCTTTCAGTTATGTATATATATATATATATATATATATATATATATATATATACAATAAACTAATAAATTCCAAGGATAAGTAACCGAGCACCATTCCAGCAACTTCAAGAGCAGCTTGGTGTTGCAATGACTGCAAGAAATATTCAGTTATAAACTAAGCTTGCTCTTATGTTTAGACTGAAGAAATAGGAGGAGATAAGCATTCATATCTGCAGTGACAGACAATTCTGCCTAACCAACAGTATGTGCCTGAGTGGGCGAATGGGGAACAACAAATGCTTCTCAAATTGAGCCCTCAGCAAGCTTACAGTCTCCAAAGGGGAGACAATCTCCAATGGGGAGGAAACTCACTAACATATAACTCCTGGTCAGATACCGGTATTTCGAAACCTGATTGTTTCTCCTCAGTGACCGCGGAAAGTGGTAACTTGTCTCCTCTGCCTTTTCGGTTTTAAGAAGAATGCTATCCCAGAAAAAAGGCTGGTGTGCAATACCGTAGTATGTTTGTTGCATTTAAAAAAAAAAAAAACCCACCCCCACCACCCCCTATTTCTTCAGTCTTAAAACATAAGAGCAAGCTTTGTTTATAATTGAATATATATATATATATATATATATATATATATATATAAAACGCACGTGTCCAGGCGAGGTGATTCACCGAAGTCTCCAAGCTTCGTGGCGATCGGCGCCTGATGTGACCGCGATTCACCTGTTAGAGAGAGGGCCCGTTGGCCTTGCCTCGATTATTTGCGAGTGACTGAACCCCAGGCAGTAGGGGAAGGGAGAGGGGGAGGGGGAGGGAGGAGAGTGAGTCGCGAGAGGGAGGGAGGTGGAGGCCGGGGGGGGGGGGGGCTAACGACAGGGAGGAGAAGGAAGTGAAGGGGGTGTCCTCCTTTCTTTTCATCATCTATTTTCCTGACAGTATAAAAACCCAAAGTCCCCCCCCCCCCCCTTTTTTTTTTTCTTTGCTTTGTTTTTGAGTTTCTCTTGGCCTTCGGATGCCTTGATGTTGTTGTTGTTGTTGTCGTTCAAACCCCACGGTCGCTTTCGGTTTTCCTTGCTGGGAAAGAAATGCTCCAGGGGAATGACATGTTCACGGAGGTTGGGGGCAGGACAAGGGTAAGAATGGTGGGATGGAGGTAAGCGGGTGGGGGATGGGGGGTTGAGGATGGTGTGGTGGTAGTAGTAGGTGTGGAATGTGCCCATGTCCACCGCTCTTCCATCTCCCCCCCCCCCACACCTCCTTTCCCCCAGTCCTCTCCTGCCTCGTCGAAGACGGTTGCTGTGCACTGTTTTCCCCAGTAAAACAGTTTTCTGTGCAGACAGATAAAAAAAAAGAAACAAACAAACCAATGGAACATACCAACAAAAACAGTTTTCTTCACAGAAAGATAAAAAAAGAAACAAGCAAAACAATCGAACCAACCAACAAGAACAAACAAACAAACAAAAACAGTTTTACCATTTGGTTTAAAACTAAAACAAACAAAACCAGTTTTACCATTAGCTTAAAAAACACACACACACACACACACACACACACACACACACACACACACACACACACACACACACACACACACACAGAGTTTTACCATTTTGTTAAAATGACAAAAACAGATTTATCATTTGGTTAAAAAAAAAATATATATATATATATATAGCATTTGGTTAAAAACATACAACAAACAAACAAAACCAACAGTTTTACCATTTGGTTCAAGATGCCTGCAGCATTTTACCAAGTATCTGAACACAGCCCGTGTGGAATGGAAAGCGCAGGTTTCTCCCACCTCTCACCCTCCCCTCCGAAACTCCCTTGCCCCTTTACCACCCCTCCCCCCCCTCCCCTCCGCTATTCACACGCCCACCTTACTCTCTGTCTTTCTCATTTACCCTCGTTAGAGAAACTGCTAGTCGGGAAAAGTCAACAACTCTCATTCTCGAATTCTGGAAGAAACTCGTCTGAGACGTTTCAGTCTTCCAAACTGAGCCTATAGGACACTGTATGGTTCCAGACTTCCCACTGGAGCTCATAGAAAACGGAATGGTTTCGGTTTTTTTTTTCTCGATTTGAGCCCTTAGTAAACTGGTTTCATTTTTTTCCCCCATTTAAGCTCATAGAAAATCGAATGGTTTCGGTTTTTTCCATTTGAACCTACAGTAAACTGAACTGTTTCGTTTTTTTTATTATTTTTTAAAATTTTTTATTTTTTTATTTTACATTTAAGCTCATAGTAAACTAAATGGCTTTGGGTTTTCCATTTGAGCCCATAGTAAACTAAATCGTACCTTTTTTTCATATGAGGCTATAGTGAACTAAATGGTTTCGGGTTTTCCATTTGAGCCCATAGTAAACTAAATGGTTTCGGTTTTTCTATATGAGGCTACAGTAAACTGAATGGTTTCGGTTTTTCTATATGAGGCTATAGTAAACTGAATGGTTTCGGTTTTTCCATATGAGGCTATAGTAAACTAAATGGTATCGGTTTTCCCCATTTGAGCCATAAAGTATCAAATGGTTCCAGTCTTCCCATTGGAACGCATACCACGCTGAACGGTGCCAGGCTTCTCTGTCGAGCCCACAGGAAACTGAGTGGCTTTAGTCTTCCCATTTAAGCCCACAACGCAATGAATGGTTTAATCTCATCATCATTTGAGTCCATAGCATACTAAATGGTTCTAATCTTCCCATTTCATTCTATAGCACACTGCATGATCTCAATCTTCCTACATCGTTCTATAGCTCACTGAAAGGTTCCAATCACCCTATTTCATCCTATAGCAGACTGTATTGTTCCAGTCTTCCCATTTCTTTCCATAGTACACTGAAAGGTTTCAATCTTCCCATTTCATCCTATAGCACACTGTAGGGTTCCAATCGTCCTATTTCATTCTATAGCACACTGTAGGGTTCCAATCGTCCTATTTCATTCTATAGCACACTGTATGGTTCCAATCTTCCCATTTCATCCTATAGCACACTGTAGGGTTCCAATCGTCCTATTTCATTCTATAGCACACTGTAGGGTTCCAATCGTCCTATTTCATTCTATAGCACACTGTAGGGTTCCAATCGTCCTATTTCATTCTATAGCACACTGTATGGTTCCAATCTTCCCATTTCATCCTATAGCACACTGTAGGGTTCCAATCGTCCTATTTCATTCTATAGCACACTGTATGGTTCCAATCTTCCTATTTCATTCCATAGCACACTGTGTGGTTCCACTCTTCCCATTTCATCCTATAGCACACTGTAGGGTTCCAATCTTCCTATTTCATTCCATAGCACACTGTAGGGTTCCAATCTTTCTATTTCATCCTATAGCACACTGTAGGGTTCCAATCTTCCTATTTCATTCCATAGCACACTGTATGGTTCCAATCTTCCATTTCATCCTATAGCACACTGTATGGTTCCAATCTTCCATTTCATCCTATAGCACACTGTATTATTCTAATCTTCCCATTTCCTACCATAGCACACTGAATGTTCCAATCTTCCCATTTCATTGCATTGTACCCTGAATGTTCCAATCTTCCCAGTTCATCCTATAGCATACTGAAAGGTTCCAATGTCCCAATTTCATTCCATAGTACACTGAATGGTTCCAGTCTGCCCATTTTATCTAACAGCACGCTACATGGTTACAGTCTTCCCATTTCATCCTATAGCACACGTAATGCTTCCAATCTTCCTATTTCATCCTATAGCACACTGTATGGTTCCAATCTTCCCATTTCATCCTATAGCACACTTAAAGCTTCCAATCTTCCTATTTCATCCTATAGCACACAGTATGGTTACAGTCTTCCTATTTCATCCTATAGCACACTGCATGGTTCCAATCTTTCTATTTCACCCTATAGCACACTGAATGGTTCCAATCTTTCTATTTCATCCTATAGCACACTGTATGGTTCCAGTCTTTCTATTTCATCCTATAGCACACTGTATGGTTCCAATCTTTCTATTTCATCCTATAGCACACTGTATGGTTCCAGTCTTTCTATTTCATCCTATAGCACACTGTATGGTTCCAATCTTCCTATTTCATCCTATAGCACACTGTATGGTTCCAATCTTTCTATTTCACCCTATAGCACACTGCATGGTTCCAGTCCTCGCATTTCATCCTATAGCACACTGTATGGTTCCAATCTTCCTATTTCACCCTATAGCACACTGTATGGTTCCAGTCTTCGCATTTCATTCTATATCACACTGTATGGTTCCAATCTTCCTATTTCATCCTATAGCACACTGTATGGTTCCAATCTTCTCATTTCATCCTAAAGCACATTGTATGGTTCCAATCTTCCTATTTCATCCTATAGCACACTGTATGGTTCCAGTCTTCGCATTTCATCTTATAGTACACTGTATGGTTCCAATCTTTCTATTTCATCCTATTAGCACACTGGTATTGTTCCAGTCTTCGCATTTCATCCTATAGCACACTGTATGGTTACAGTCTTCCTATTTCATCTTATAGTACACTGTATGGTTACAGTCTTCCCATTTCATCCTATAGCACACTGCATGGTTCCAGTCTTCGCATTTCATCCTATAGCACACTGTATGGTTACAGTCTTCCCATTTCATTCTATAGCACACTGAATTATTCCAATCTTCCTATTTCACCCTATAGCACACTGAATGGTTCTACTCTTCCTATTTCATCCTATAGCACACTGAATGG
>CM065731.1:66942561-66960061 GCA_033310375.1 Conus canariensis | reverse complement strand
AGGAGGAGACAGAGTTACTGAGAGCGAAAGGAAAAGGGGACGTTACTAGCGCAGAATGTCCAGAAGGAGGGGGAACTATTTGTACAAAAGATCCCCCGGTATCCCCAAGGGGGTTTAGAGCAACCAGTTTTCCGAAGTAGAAGAGAGTCCCCATGACAGACACATTGGATGCTGTTCTTCGGAAATTTACAAATACCTCTTCGGAGCTCTTGAGAACAGCGTTTAGGGATTGTTAAACAAGGGAAGTTACTCCATCTGAGAGAGAGAGAGAGAGAGAGAGAGAGAGAGAGGGAGAGAGACAGACAGACAGAGAGAGAGAGAGAGAGAGAGAGAGGGAGAGAGAGAGAGAGAGAGAGAGAGAGAGAGAGAGGGGGGGGGGGGGGGGAGTGGACGGGAATAAGACGGTTGATAGCTTGGATGATCGGAGTACATTATTAGTGTGATAATACCCTATACAATATACAGCCATGGAATATGTAATGGATCACGTTTACGTTACTGACGGAAAATATATTAAAATGTATTTATTTATACCAAGCATAAAGGATAACACGCTAGTGATAAGAGACAATGTATATTGTCTTTCTATAATGAAAATATCACACACACACACACACACACACACACACACACACACACACACACACACACACACACACACACACTACGGTGACACAACGCAATCCTTTATTTAACAACAATGCATGAAAGAATGGATGATTTACACAAGACATACACACACACACACACACACACACACACACACACACACACACACACACACACACACACACACACACACACACTACGGTGACACAACGCAATCCTTTATTTAACAAACAATGCATGAAAGAATGGATGATTTACACAAGACATAACAGCAAGTCGGAAAAACAACAGAATTTGCGTACAACGTCACTCAGTAACAACAACAGCAACTACGTACAACGTCACTTAGTAAAAAAAAAGACAACAGCAGCTATGATTACCACTACCACAACAACAATAACAGATTTAGAGAAAAGTGCTATTAGGCCTTTGTGGTACAGTTTCTCCCCACCGAGCAGGAAGTATGGTCTTCGAATCAGTCAGGGCTGAAAATCTCTCCTCTTTCCCACTTGATCTTGGCTCATAGCTCTGCGTGTTGGTGTTGCGGATAATACGTTCAATCCTGGCCATGTGTGCAACGTGTATTTCGCTCAAGTGAGAGTTGAGTACGGCAACGACTTAAAAAGAAAAAAAGCAAAAAAAAAAAAAAAAAAAAAAAAAAAAAGCAAAAAGCATTGCAAAGTAAAAAAAAAAAAAAAAGGTTAAAAAATGTCATATATTAACACGGAAAATTACTGCACTATACTATACTATACTATACTATACTAACTATACTATACTATACTATACTATACTATACTATACCGAGTAATTCTTTGCCGTGCTCTGCACTTTGCTTCGATGCTAGTCCTATGCTGTGACTATTCCAGGCTGCTATGCTATGCTATGCTATGCTGTGCAAAGCTATGCTCTGCTCTGCTATGCTATGCTGTTCTACATACAAAGTATTCATCCTCTGGTCAGGATGGGAGGGGAGGGGGTAAAGGTATATGGAAAGGGAGAAAAGGGGAAGATAGGGAAGGGGGTGGGAAGAGGGAAGAGGAGGAGGAGGACGGCGGGGTATTGGAGGTAGGGCGGAGCGGGGAGGAGGGGGGGCTGGGGTTGGATGAGGAGGTGTAAAGGAAAGTGTGGGGATGATTAGGCTGGAACTCTCAGACAGAATCACCCATCACCCTTCCCCCCCCCCCCCCATCCCAGCCTATATCGCCTGTTGCGTTGACTACTCAAAGCCCTTTGTTGCTTAAGAACCGTAACTCCACCCCCCCATCCCACCCCTTCACCTCCCTCCCGCCCACCCTTTTCGCCTCATTCCTCTACTCCCAGACCCGTCCCAATATCACCTTTCCTCCGCTGCCAGTTCTTCATCATACCCTCTCTCCTTGAAACCCGTCCCCCATCCACGCCCCCCAAAACCTACATATCCTCTCTAACCCCATGACTCCAACCCTTCACCCATCCCCAACCCCCGCCTTCTCCTCCACCCTCCCCCCTGCCCCCCCCCCCCCCCCCCCCCCTCAGCGTCCTGGGCTCATTGGAGCGTAGAGCAGCTGAAGACTTCACGAGGAGTCATCATTTCCACCGTAATCTGTGGTAATGAATCGTGAAGCCCGTTACTTTGCCGGCGCGGTGAATGCCCTTATACTGAGGTCGATGACCTCTTCGGTCTCTGCCCTGCTCTCTCTCTCTCTCTCTCTCTCTCTAATGTATGATGTGTGTGTGTGTGTGTGTGTGTGCGTGCGTGCGTTGCGTGCGTGCGTGCGTGCGTGTGTGTGTGTGTGTGTGTGTGTGTGTGTGTGTGTGTGTGTGTGTGTGTGTGTTGTCATCGTCCTAGAGAGTCTGTTTGTCAACTTTTTTGGAAAATGGATGCTGGCCAGATTTTTTTTCCCTTTTTATTTTTTTTTTTATTTTTCTCTCTTTTTGTCCGGGATACCTGACACATACGTTACATACTCGTGTACGCTTTTGCCCTGTGTGTGTGTGTGTGTGTGTGTGTGTGTGTGTGTGTGTGTGTGTGTGTGTGTGTGTGTGTGGCCTACATATTGACTCTCGTCTGTGCAACCTGTACCCGTCTCACCGAGTTTGTTTGGGGAGTTCATTGTCCTTTCTTCCAAAGCCATCGATTAGTATGGAATGCGAGCAGGCAAGGACCTACCTCGCTTCGTGAGCCTCGACAATCAAGCGGGCGGACAAAAGAAAGATTGGCAACAGAAGGAATGAATCAATAAATGAACGACTAAAAAAGACACACCAGACAACAAAGAGAGAGAGAGAGAGAGAGAGAGAGAGAGAGAGAGAGAGAGAGAGAGAGAGAGAGAGAGAGAGATAGTGATTGATTGATTGATTGATCTTTAATACACAAGGATGAAAATTTTAGGCCAAAGCCTAGTCTTACAATCTGTCCTTGTCATGCATACATTATTTCAGCACATATTATTCATACTGACAATTCAACATAACAGCATGGTAATCTAATTCTGCAATGATAAGCAAATGAGAGAGAGAGAGAGAGAGAGAGAGAGAGAGAGAGGAGAGAGAGAGAGAGAGAAGGTGGTTGGGGGGTGGGTTGGGGTGGGAAGCGACAAGAGAGAGGGGAGGCAAGGCAGAGAGAAAAAAGAGGAGAGAGAAAGAAATTGATCTGGACAATAAAAAGACATCTGGTCATCAAAATAAGATACAGTAGCATTATGTAGAGCAAAATAAAATAAAATGAAATAAAATAAATAAACGGGGAGAAAAGACAGAGAAAAATGAGAAACAGACGTGGAAGACGAGATATTAAGAGAGACAGGAAGAAAGGAGAACATTAAAAAAAGAAGTATGTAAAAGTAAATGACTGATTTTCGAAGTGTTGCAAAACAATCGTCGCGGATCCTTTTTTTTAATTTTTTTTTTTAATTCCCCTCTGTCTTATTTCAGGATTGATTATTTATTGTCTCATGCTTTCTCATATCGTCTGATACTATCCCGTACCGTCTATAATGTCTTATACTGTCCCATACTGTCTATATGTCTTAAACTGTCCCATGCTGTCTCACATTGTGTTACACTGTCCCATGCTGTCTCACATTGTGTTACACTGTCCCATGCTGTCTCACATTGTGTTACACTGTCCCATGCTGTCTCATGTTGTGTTACACTGTCCCATGCCGTCTCATATTGTCTTATACTGTCCCATACTCTCTATATGTCTTATACTGTCCCATGCTGTTTCACATTGTCTTACACCATCCCATACTGTCTCGCTTTCTCTCATACTGTCCATAATGTCTTATACTGTCCCATGCTGTCTCATATTGTCTTATACTGTCCAATACTGTCTCACTTTCTCCCATGCTGTCTATAATGTCCTATATTGTCCAATACTATCTCATATTGTCTTATACTGTCCCATACTCTCTGTATGTCTTATACTGTCCCATGCTGTCTCATATTGCCTAATACTGTCCCATACTGTCTCATGTTGCTTTATATTGTCCCATACTGTCTCATACTGTCTTAGCCTGTCCCATACTGTCTCATATTGACTTATACTGTCCTGTACTGTCTCATACTGTCTTATACTGTCCCATAGTGCCTCATGGTGTCCCATACTGCCTCATGGAGTCCCGTACTGCCTCATGGTGTGCCATACTGCCTCATGGTGTCCCATACTGCCTCATGGTGTCCCATAGTGCCTCATGGTGTGCCATACTGCCTCATGGTGTCCCATACTGCCTCATGGTGTCCCATAGTGCCTCATGGTGTGCCATACTGCCTCATGGTGTCCCATACTGCCTCATGGAGTCCCGTACTGCCTCATGGTGTGCCATACTGCCTCATGGTGTCCCATACTGCCTCATGGTGTCCCATAGTGCCTCATGGTGTGCCATACTGCCTCATGGTGTGCCGTGCTGCCTCATGGTGTCCAATATTGCCTCATGGTGTCCCATATTGCCTCACGGAGTCCCATACTGTCTCATGGTGTCCCATACTGCCTCATGGTGTCCCATACTACCTCATGGTGTGCCATACTGCCTCATGGTGGCCCATACTGCCTCATGATGTGCCATACTGCCTCGTGGTGTGCCATACTGCCTCATGATGTGCCATACTGCCTCGTGGTGTGCCATACTGCCTCATGATGTGCCATACTGCCTCGTGGTGTACCATACTGCCGTATGGTTCCCATACTGCCTCATGGTGTGCCATACTGCCTCATGATGTGCCATACTGCCTCGTGGTATGCCATACTGCCTCATGGTGTGCCATGCTGCCTCATGGTGTGCCATACTGGCTCTCATGGTGTCCCACACTGCCTCATGATGTGCCATACTGTCTCATGGTGTCCCATACTGCCTCGTGGTGTCCCATACTGCCTCGTGTTTCTCATACTGCCTCAAGATGTGGCATGCTGCCTCATGGCGTACCAAACTGTCTCATATTATCTTTTATTGTCCCATCCTGCTTCAGACTGTCCCATACCCCATCTCATATTGTCTTCTACTGTCCTACACTGTCTCATGTTGTCCCATACTGTCTCACGCTGTCCCGCTCTGTCTTGTTCTGTCACACACTCCTCTCAGGCCAGGTCTCAGGGCCATTCAAGGTTATCTCCCTCGGTGTTGCTGTTCACAGCAGATGGTCATCCGAGGCCGAGCCGGTCATCGGTCGTTGACCAGTACACCATGCATATGACTCATCATCATAGCCACAACAAGCCGGTCACCTGGATCGCTTTCTTTCCTTTGTTTTTCTTCTTCTCCTCAGGAGGTCGTTCACATAAATGTTTCTCTGTCCTCTCTGTCTGTCTGTCTGTCTGTCTGTCTCACACACACACACACACACACACACACACACACACACACACACACACACACACACACACACACACACACACACACATCACCAGTCAAGATTTCACGATGATTTTCGCTGTTCGATGTCAGGCACACACACCACGTGCGTACAGTCAAATCTTGCATAATGTTAAAAACAAAACAAGAACAAGGACAAAAGCCGACATTTATGTAAACGTTTGTCAACTAGTGGCGGAATTGGGCAGAACATGATGTCGATTCAAGCTGTTACGTTTCCCCCCATTGTCAGGTCAAGTCACGTTGTTGACAGCTCTGCCGATCGCGAAGGCCACGTGAGGGCTGACTCTTCTCGTCAGTTTCCCTTCATCGTCACAGGTCAGAAGTGACAGAGAGTGTGTGAACGGCGCACGAGGCCATTGACCAATCAATCGGACAGCCGTTGCTATGAAAATGATGGGTGGGAGGAAGAAAAACCCCGTGGTGTGGGTAGGAAATATTTCCTTTCGGACTCCAGCCTTTAGAAATATTGACCTCGTTTGTTCCGTGGACTCAGTGAATGTGAAAAGGAAGGAGAATTATCTGGAGAGCAAGGCCTGTGAATTTCGTCAAGGTGTATTAACCCCCCTCTCTCTCTCTCTCTCTCTCTCTCTCTCTCTCTCTCTCTCTCTCTCTCTCTCCCACACACACACACACACATGCACACACTCACACGCGCGTGCATGCATGCACGCACACACGCACACGCTCACACACGTGCACACATAGCTAGGTAGATAGAGAGATAGAAAGATAGATTGTCAGTCAGCAAGAAAGAAAGAAAGAAAGAAAGAGAAAGATAGATAGATAGATAGATAGATAGATAGATAGATAGATAGATAGGTTGATCGATAGGCAGGTGGGTGAAGATAGATAGATAGAGAGAGAGAGACAGACAGACAGATAGATAGATACACAGACTGACAGATGGATTGAGACATAGATATATAGACAGACAGACAGATAGATAGATAGATAGATAGATAGATAGATAGATAGATAGATAGAAAGGCAAAAGACGAATAGATAGATAGATATATAGATAGATAGATAGATAGATAGATAGATAGATAGATAGATAGGTTAATAGCTATGTAGATAGGTAGATAGATAGACACAAACAGACAAATTGGTAGATAGATAGACTGTCACCGATCGGCGGGTACTAAACTAGTACGTCCACGTGTTTAAGAGTGGTGTGGATTCAAGATATAGAGCGTGTGCGCGTATGCGTGCGAGTGTGTGTGTGTGTGTGTGTGTGTGTGTGTTGTGTGTGTGTGTGTGTGTGTGTGTGTGTGTGTGCGTGCGCGCGCGCGGGGTAAGACTGGGGTTTAGTTAGCTGGGGTTAGGCTAAGTTCCTCAGGGTTAGGTAGTAAGGTTAGGCTAGGTAGGGGGCAGGTGAAGTAGGACATACAGTAATTTTGCCTTCCAGTCTTCATTTATTGAGGGAGTGGTAGGAGGAAGTTGGTTTCGTTCCCAATTGTTACCCTTTTGTTACTTTGGTTCTACACCAGAGAAGGCGGGGCAGGATATCGGCTGTTGTTGTGTTGTCACGTCTGTGAGTTGTTGTGGTAAATTGTCGTGTTGTTGCACGAGCAACAACTAGTCCGTTGGTCAGGCGTGTCAGCTCTGCGGAGGGATACACTGCTCTGACCAATCGTTGTTTTGTGTGGTGAGTAGAGTTCGCTTGATTCCGACCAGGGCAGAATGCGTTGGGGTAGCTTCACTTCGGTCCCTGGTGTTCGTCGGAGTGGACGTACTCCTTGTAGGTGCGGCGGCAGCGCCGGTAGTTTTTGAAGAGTGACTTCGAGTCATATAGTTAGTGCCAGGTCCTCGTCGGGTTTGGGTGCCCTTGGCCTGTGCTGAGTCGGTGTCGTCCTTGTTGCAGCCACTGTCAGCCAGTTGCAGAACTGGTGTGGTTGATCGTCTGTATGTCCAGTTGTGTCAGCAGGTATCCTGTTCCGTCCTGAGGCTGGGGCCAGACCACCTCAGTCTACTGCCGCGTGCCGGCAGGTGAGCGGCGCTTTCCAGTACCTGTTGTTTTCCCGGGAGAGGGAGACCACCCAGGCCGGCTGCCTTCTGTGGGGCAGCTCTCCTCCAGCTACCGGTGCTCTTCCGGGAGTTCTCCGGCACTGGTTCCTCTTCCCTGTTCAGGCGTCCTGTGAGAGGGCGCTGCACCAGGCCTTTTTTCACCCTCAGTGTCCGACGGGGCCTTCAGAGGAGGAGGCGTCCTACGAGCCCCGGACCCGTCGAGAGGGCGTCTGGTGTGTGTGCGTTGGGTGTCGTGCCCATCGCGGGGAGGAGTCAGACTGCGGGAGGCCACGGTCAGCGCCGGGGTGCAGAGTCTTCGGGGAGGGTGTCGGCCCGCGGAGGAGCCACGGACAGCGCTGGGGTGCAGAGTCTTCCGGGGAGGTGTCAGCCTGTGAGGGGCCACGTACAGCGCCGAGGACTGGAGCTTTCCGGGCCGGGATGGGTTGTCCCATGTTTGTGATAGAAGGGGTTGTAGCGTTAGGCAGTAGGGTTAGGGGTGTTAGCTACTGCCTCCTTTTAGGACGTAGTGGCCGGCACAGTGTAGGGTACTTGTCGTTGCCTCCCTTAGGGACGCAGCGACCAGTTTGGTAGTGGTCCCGGGTTAAAAGAGAAGGGTGAGTCCTGGGGAGAGGTGTGGGTGGTAGCAGTAGTTAAGAGTTTAGAGTCCCTTTGGTAAATCCTTGTCCCTAGTAGTTAGTCACCACGTGTGCGGGCTATCGCTGTGTCCCCAGGTCACAGTGATATACCGCAACTGGTGTTTCAGGTTAGGTTAGGGTCTTCCAGGTCATTGTAGTAGAGTAGGGTGAGTCAGCGGGAATTAAGATACTTGTGTGCAGTTGTGGATGTGCGTGAGAGGTGGCGCCATGGAGTGTGTGTGAAATAAAGAAGCGTGCGTGATTGTAAAACTGTATTAGTGTGCTGTGTTGTCTGACCTAGTGTGTGATAGGCGTGGGTAAGGGTGATAGGGCCGTCCGGCTTAGCGACCGTGACATAGACAGACAGTCAGATAGATAGACAGACAGCCAGATAGATAGTTAGACGGTCAGATAGATAGACAGAAAGACAGATAGATAGTTAGACAGTCAGATAGATGGACAGTCAGACAGACAGACAGACAGATAGATAGATAGATAGTCAGATAGGTAGCAGACAGATAGATCGATCAATATATAGATAGATAGATAGGTAGATGGATAGATAGATAGATAGATAGATAGATAGATAGATAGATAGATAGATGATAGATAGATAGATAGATAGATAGGTAGATGGATAGATAGGTAGATGGGTAGGTAGATAGATAGATAGGTAGATAGGTAGATAGGTAGAGAGGTAGAGAGATAGAGAGATAGATAGATAGATAGATAGATAGATAGATAGATAGATAGATGGATGGATAGATGGGTAGATGGATGGATAGATAGATAGATAGATAGATAGATAGGTAACCATGTAACCCGTTACGACCCGCCTGTGGACAGTGACCCCAACAAAGAAAGTTCAGCTAGGACAGGAATAACCTCAATCATGTTTGACTGACCCTGGCTGGACACACAGCATGACGGAAACCAATACAGACAGCGCTCCGCATCGATCATCGCCAGGGTCAACAATGGCCGGATCGATCATGGCCAGGGTCAACAATGGCCGCGCCATCCTTCGACCTACTCCAGGACGGAGGCGAAAAATGAGCGGTACTGAGGGGAGAGAACTCACGAGTATCCGTGGAAAGAACATCGTCACATTCCCCATCTGGACCGTAAGGACGCTCAGATGGGACAGAGAACTGAAAGAGTTCACTCGTGACAGATAGTCTGCTTCTGGAAATGACACGGAGAAGAATGGAGAGGTACAGACAAGAGGGCATGTCCTGCTCTACAGGGGATAAGAAGACGTTTACGTTGAGTACTGTGTTGTGCTGGACAGTGTACTTTTACATTGAGTAC
Organism: Conus canariensis; assembly: GCA_033310375.1. Classification (NCBI taxonomy): domain Eukaryota; kingdom Metazoa; phylum Mollusca; class Gastropoda; order Neogastropoda; family Conidae; genus Conus; species Conus canariensis. The sequence goes on along the minus strand of CM065731.1, from coordinate 66,950,643 downwards.
TATATTGTGCTGGATAGTGTACTTTACATTGGGCACTGTATTGTGCTGGACAGTGTACTTTACATTCAGATTCAGATTCAGAAAACTTTATTATCTCTTGTTAAAAGAGAAATTACATTCGTGACCGCTGCCCTAAAAGTTAAGACATATGTATTTATAGTTACAAACATGACACTAAGATTAAAATTACTTTCAAACAATAAAACATGCATATATCACAAAAATGGGAATTTCAGTTTTTCTCCTTTTTTGGTAGTGCAAATAAAACATGCGCTCAGCCACACATAATTATATATACATACATGCGTGCCCTCATGCATAGAGAGAGAGAGAGAGAGAGAGAGAGAGAGAGAGAGAGAGAGAGAGAGAGAGAGAGAGAGGTGATTTATCATTAAAAATCATTAAGATAAGACATATTCCAGACATTTCTATTCCTCACTGCTCCAGGATATACACACATAACACACACACACACACACACACACACACACACACACACACACACACACACACACACACACACACCAGCATCTATATTTTCCCGCTTGCTCACAGACATACACACACGCGCACATGCTTATTATATCACAGGTGATCCACCATCTCTGCTTCTTACATGCTGTGTTTGTTTAAAAACGCAATGGATTTGAACACGAAGCTCTTTTTTGTGCGCATCAGCTTAGCTCTGGGGACACGAAATCGTCTGCCTGATGGAAGGAGCTCATACTGTCGCGCAAGCGTGTGCCCACTGTCATCAACAATCGCACGAGCCTTGGTCACCGCGCGCCTTTCATACAACTCACTCATACTCTCCTGTCTCTCACCAACAATCTTACCACAGATGTTCACATCGCTATCCAGGAGTTTGCTGTTTTTCAGACTAAGATTTCCATACCAGCAAATGCATGAAAAAGTCAAGACAGACTCAATAAAACTCCTGTAAAATGTTTTAAGTATTTTTGGCTGGACATGCAGATTCCTCAATTTGCGTAGGAAATACATTCTGGTTTGGCATTTTTTGTATGTGGACCTGGTGTGTGTATTAAAAGTGAGCTTATTGTCCAACGTTGTGCCCAGATATTTGTATTTCTCTACCCGTTCCACTTTTTCTCCATCAATATAAAGATCCGGCACGTAATTTTTCGCTTTCCTAAAATCTATGATCATCTCCTTTGTTTTTTTGACGTTAAGCTCAAGATAATTTTCTTTACACCAGGTACTGAAACGCCCAACTTCATCAAAATAGGTTATATCAGAATTGGAGAGGTCTTCAAGGGCTGTATCATCTGGATATTTTATAACTGGTGTTTCTTCTGTACCAATGCAGTCTTTGGTGTACAGAGTAAAGAGGACAGGAGAAAGAACGGTACCTTGAGGGGAACCTGTGGAACAAAAGAGGACAGATGACATGACAGATTGATAGCACACTGACTGGGATCTGGAGATGAGGAGATCTGTGATCCACAGGATGAGCCTGGGTACTCTATTGTGCTGGATAGTGTACTTTACATTGAGTACTCTATTGTGCTGGACAGTGTACTTTACATTGAGTACACTATTGTGCTGGACAGTGTACTTTACATTGAGTACTCTATTGTGCTGGACAGTGTACTTTACATTGAGTACTCTATTGTGCTGGACAGTGTACTTTACATTGAGTACTCTATTGTGCTGGACAGTGTACTTTACATTGAGTACACTATTGTGCTGGACAGTGTAGTTTACATTGAGTACTCTATTGTGCTGGACAGTGTACTTTACATTGAGTACTCTATTGTGCTGGACAGTGTACTTTACATTGAGTACTCTATTGTGCTGGACAGTGTACTTTACATTGAGTACTCTATTGTGCTGGACAGTGTACTTTACATTGAGTACTCTATTGTGCTGGACAGTGTACTTTACATTGAGTACTCTATTGTGCTGGACAGTGTACTTTACACTGAGTACTCTATTGTGCTGGACAGTGTACTTTACATTGAGTACTCTATTGTGCTGGACAGTGTACTTTACATTGAGTACTCTATTGTGCTGGACAGTGTACTTTACATTAGGTACTATATTGTGCTGGACAGTGTACTTTACATTGAGTACTATACTGGGCTGGACAGTGTACTTTACATTGAGTGCTATGTTGTGCTGGACAGTGTACTTTACATTGAGTGCTATGTTGTGCTGGACAGTGTACTTTACATTGAGTGCTATGTTGTGCTGGACAGAGAGACAGACATTGAGTACTATATTGTGCCGGACAGTGTACTTTACATTGAGTACTATACTGTGCTGGACAGACAGACAGACAGACATTGAGTACTATACTGTGCTGTACAGTGTACTTTACATTGAGTACTATCCTGTGCTGAACAGTGTACTTGACATTGAGTACTATATTGTGCTGGACAGTGTACTTAACATTGAGAACTATATTGTGCTGGACAGTGTACTTTACATTGAGTACCATATTGTGCTGGACAGTGTACTTTACATTGAGTACCATATTGTGCTGGACAGTGTACTTTACATTGAGTACTATATTGTGCTGGACAGTGTACTTTACATTGAGTACTATATTGTGCTGGACAGTGTACTTTACATTGAGTACTTTACACTGAGTACTATATTGTGCTGGACAGTGTACTTTACATTGGGTACTATATTGTGCTGGACAGTGTACTAGGATGCTGCCCTGTTTCCAGGAGGATCATGGTCTTTCGCCTGCGAATGAAACAATTCAACGTGTCATGGCAATGCAAATATAATGCGTCCACATCAGAGTATCATGATGACTGTGTTGACGAATTCTGCACTCAGCTTCAAATAGTCATCCAGAAGGGTGACAAGAAAGACGTCCTCCTCGTTCAGGTGTGAATGCCAAAGGGGACTGGAGGAATTTCTGTGGTCCCTATCATAATGAGACCAAAGATAGGAGACTATGCCTGCTTGAATTCCACAGGGAATATTACTTAGTTTTCCCTAACACTCTCGGTGAACCCAAAGCATCCCGACAATGAAAATGGCGCTCCTTTAACAGATAGTATCACCGTGAGATAGCTATGTTCATAAGAAGTACTGAAGAGGTCTGGCATCAACAGGGATAAAACTAAAAAGGATTTCAACTAACTGATGACTGACACAGCTACAGGAATTCCCAAAGTAAGCCGATGGAAGTCTTTGACTGACACAGCTACAGGAATTCCCAAAGTAAGCTGATGGAAGTCTTTGACTGACACAGCTACAGGAATTCCCAAAGTAAGCCGATGGAAGTCTATGACTGACACAGCTACAGGAATTCCCAAAGTAAGCCGATGGAAGTCTAAGTCACGGATTACGAGCACTATTTCGGAGATGTATGACAACACCAGAAGACTGGGAACGGGGGTGGGGTGGGGGTGGGGGTGGAGGGAGTACAGCGCTGTAAACAAGAGGATCAGTGACGAAATAAAGACTGCAAAGGAAAGCTGGGTCGAATAACAGTGTGAAGACTCTGAGAAACACCTAGACAACAAAAATACTAAAGACAGCTTAAAAGACTATAAAAGACGACCAAAAGAGAAGCGAAGTAAATCCAGCACTATTCAGGACAAAGACGGCAACTGTGTCACACAGGAAAATGACTTCAGAAAAAGGCTGGAGTAAACAGACTGGATATTGCCCTGAACTCTTATCACAAATAGGGCAAAGGACACCCGAGTGCGCTAACAGTAGAAGATTCATCGCAAGATTGATCAATGAAGATGACTTTCCAGTTCTCGTGAAGAAGTCGTGGCAGCAGCAACGAAGTCACTGACATGTTAGTTGTTGTTCGTCCTTCGATTTTGAAGATGACCACGACTTCAATATCAGATAGAAGATCGCTGAGTGTGGGTCCGCAGGTGGCTGGTGAGGCCAATCTGGGCCCGGAAGAAACGCCCACATGTGGGACACATGTGGGTGGGTGCAACAGTGGACATGTTAGTAGGGCTGCAGGCATTGACAAAGCCCTTGCAGAACTGTTGGAAAAGCGATACCTGATATCCTCACTACCATCAGCGCCAAAATCTGCCACATTGGTGAACGGCACATGCCATGGACTAATTCATTAATCGTCATCTGTCCTCTGACAGCACAATCTCCAACACTGTCAGACCTACAACGCTGTCAGGCTGATCAGCCGAGCTGGCGAACTAATGCCTAAAACCAGAGTGAATAGATCACATCCGCAAGCAGAGACCATAATGGTTGGAGAACAAGCTGGGTTCAATAAAGGTATCAGTACAATCCAGCATATCAGGTTCGACGTGAACATGTCGACGAGAATGACTAAGCCAGGAGAATGTGTGTGTGTGTGTGTGTGTGTGTGTGTGTGTGTGTGTGTGTGTGTGTTGTACTAAGAGTGAGTTCAGGCTTGACCAGACACTACTCCCCTCTCTCATCATGCCTTGCTGTCACGGTGATTTCTTCCCGTTTACATGTTCTCTCCACGTGCCATGTCTGCCCTGGGTTTGTGTCCGGGTGGACATAGAAAGGTCAGAGTTAGTAGCGCAGGCTCTTAGGGATAGTTGGTTCTAGATCGGGGTCTAAGGGATTGAGAGATATCAAGACGGATCGTTGGTGCTAGCATTATATATGGACGCTGTCGTAAGACGAAGAACAAGAGACAGAGAGAATGGGGTTCTGCCACTGAACGTCGTCGTGGCGCGCGCCCTCCGTTGGGGGCTCACTCTATCACTCTGGCTCATGGAGGGTGTAAATGCCGAGGGTTTCATCTACCAATCAGAAGCCATGAGTATTTTTAGTGCATGTGGACAAAAATAATGGTTGAACTTAATTCGGAAAGATTTCCTTTTCGGTCTCTATCCTTAGAAGATAGCAGTTATCTCGTTCATATGATAGATGAAGAGGATTTTAAACAAAAAGAACCTGAACTAGCCTATAGATTGTTTAAACTTCGTCTTTTCACTTTTGTTGCTTACATTCATAAACATTACGGCATATGTCGGTCTGCGTGATTCGTCCAATTCTGTTAACTTCTCTCCGATTGGGTAGAAGAGACCTTGACCTTCCCCTGTTGATCTGACCCAGCAGTTCTTATTGATAGTGCAGAGAGGGTGGGGAGCTTGACAAGGAGAGGGCACCTGGTGGGGTGGAGTTGAGTACCTTTCAAACTTCGGTAAGGGTATTTTTCGCAGCTTCACAAAGACAAGTATGAATATATTTGAATAATAATCAAGCTATTGCGGATAGAAAAGAGCCATTGTGCGCAATAGTCACAGTAGGATGCAGCTTTGAACTACATCATGCTGTGCAGCAAGTGCTTTTATGTTGACAATTTTTTTTTTTTTTTACACGAGTTGCTAAAACCATTGGGTTTGTCTGCATTTATTTATTTATTTTTCATTTACTTACTTGTTTACTTATTTCTTTGTTAGTGTATATCCGTAGCAAAAATTATTTACATACCGCTTGAATACCCTCTGTGCGCAGATGGAAGCTGATGTACAGTGTGTGAAAAGGATGTTGACACGCTTTTGTTATTTTTCGAGGTAAAATTAAAAATAACTTTTCGATTTGGGAAACCAGCCTGCAAAATAGATTGAAACATGTAGTAGAAATATTCGGGTTACTTTAATCATTAAATGAACACACTTACCGTTGATTTGAAAATGAGAGAGACTGAATACAGAGCGCTCTCATTCTCTGTAAATTTGGGTCCATAGTACGATTCAAAACTACAATTCAGTTCGAAGTCAACTGGGAAAAAAATGAAAGAGGAGTAAGGAGAAAGATTAAGCAGACACAGAATTTCCAGATGTATACTTTACATATCATCTTTATGATCTTAAGCGGGTGAGACAATGCACAACTACAAATCAATTCAAAACATGCTGTTTTTAGTCTAGCTGATTTGAGAGATCACAGCAGGGTTGAGAGAATGTTTGAAAATCAGGTACGTTTAAGGAAATAGAAAAAAAAAGAAAGTAAAGAAAATAAATCAAGAATAAAGTAGAAGTCGAGTTGACCTCTCAAACTATAAAAAAAAAGTGCTCTCGAACCCATTCTTCTCAGTTAAACGGTCTATCAGATCAAATGAACTCAAGTCTACAAAGCGGCAATATAAATCGTTTCCCAAAGCATTGTAATCATATAACGAAAACGAGTCCCATAGAATTACAAATCATACATGGAGATCAGCTAGGAAAGCCCTGTAATAAAATTCTGCATATTTGTATGATACAAATATCTTTTTGATTCAACTGAAAAATATATAAGATCTTTTTCAATGACATTAAACCCACAAATCCATCCATCTTGCACTTTGAAAGACATGGGGTTTTTTTTCAGTGAGAAAAAAAAAAGTTTAAAGTATCACGGCTTGAAAGGGGAAAAACCCCACGTACATGCAGAGTTACATTGCACATTTGTCAAAGAGGGAGGACAATGACGTTTCATTTGCAACATTGACCACAACATGATGAACGTGATCAATGCCAGCAACTGTGGCAATTGCAGCAGCGACGGCGTTAGTAAACACCACCGCCAAAATGACATCAACATCAGTGTTATCATTGCCCTTTGGCGGGAGGACGTAGTAGTTCCGCTTGGACAAATCAGAGATGTGGACAGACCTCAAGTCTGCAGTCACACTCAACATGGTATTGTACCGACGCCAGTTCCTTACGAACACACATTTCAACATCATTGTCGAGCAAATAAATCACACGGAAGCTAACGTATCACTACCTGCAACAGCAGTATCATCATCATCATCATCATCATCATCATCATCATCATCACCATCATGGTCATCCGCTTCTGCTGGTGGCCGTGTTCCTGCCTCTTCCATCAGGATTGCACAACTCACTGTGCTGATTTCAACCAAACCTGGTGGACAGGTGAAGAGTGTCCAAGGAACAAAACCTGGTGGACAGGTGAAGAGTGGCCAGGGAACAAAACCTGGTGAACAGGTGAAGAGTGGCCAAGGAACAAAACCTGGTGGACAGGTGAAGAGTGGCCAAGGAACAAAACCTGGTGGACAGGTGAAGAGTGGCCAAGGAACAAAACCTGGTGAACAGGTGAAGAGTGGCCAAGGAACAAAACTTGGTGGACAGGTGAAGAGTGGCCAAGGAACAAAACCTGGTGGACAGGTGAAGAGTGGCCAAGGAACAAAACCTGGTGGACAGGTGAAGAGTGGCCAGGGAACAAAACCAGGTGGACAGGTGAAGAGTAGCCAAGGAACCAAACTCTTCACGTTTCCTGCGGATCCTTGATGCTAATTCGGATCTACGGCTGGATCTAGGATCCATCAAGCAAAATTACAAACAATGTTTCTACCAAACGTCATATTATACAATGTTTCTACCAAACGTAATATTATACAATGTTTCTACCAAACGTAATATTGTACAATGTTTCTACCAAACGTAATATTATACAATGTTTCTACCAAACGTAATATTATACAATGTTTCTACCAAACGTATATTATACAATGTTTCTACCAAACGTAATATTATACAATGTTTCTACCAAACGTAATATTATACAATGTTTCTACCAAACGTATATTATACAATGTTTCTACCAAACGTAATATTATACAATGTTTCTACCAAACGTAATATATACAATGTTTCTACCAAACGTAATATTATACAATGTTTCTACCAAACGTATATTATACAATGTTTCTACCAAACGTAATATTATACAATGTTTCTACCAAACGTATATTATACAATGTTTCTACCAAACGTAATATTATACAATGTTTCTACCAAACGTAATATTATACAATGTTTCTACCAAACGTAATATTGTACAATGTTTTCTACCAAACGTAATATTGTACAATGTTTCTACCAAACGTAATATTATACAATGTTTCTACCAAACGTAATATTATACAATGTTTTTCTACCAAACGTATATTATACAATGTTTCTACCAAACGTAATATTATACAATGTTTCTACCAAACGTAATATTATACAATGTTTCTACCAAACGTAATATTGACAATGTTTCTACCAAACGTAATATTGATACAATGTTTCTACCAAACGTAATATTATACAATGTTTCTACCAAACGTAATATTATACA
>CM065731.1:66925061-66937561 GCA_033310375.1 Conus canariensis | reverse complement strand
TGACTCGGCAGCAGTGCAGTGTCTCCTCCGGTGGGTTGCCTCTTGACGACATGACATTGACTGCTCCCTGTGGATTGCCGGTGCCGGGGCTGCGGCGGGGCTGACCGGGCTGTGGCTGTGGACGGGGTGTCGGAATGAGCGGCGTGGGTGCACTGCCTCTGAGGTGGCGCAGAGGCTGGGACAGCACACACAAAAAAAAAAAAAAAAAAAAAAAAAAAAAAAAAAAATCCATACAGAACACTTAAACATGACATTTGTTGTGGCGGTGGGGTGGGGAGGAGGAGAGGGGTTAGGTAGATACATCTTGTGAAACATTGACCTTACTGGCGGTCTGAGGATCTATTTTCGCAAATCACAAGCAGTAGCGTCAGACCCAACTGTCCATAGATCCAAGGACCCCTGAAGTCTCGTGGATCTAACTGCAATATATCGAAAGATCCCCGATGGCCAAGACCATATTAGGGCTGACTACATTCAAAAATCAGCACGAACAGCGAAATATCGGGTGCACGTAAACGAGCCCACGATAACATGTAAATTGACCATGGTAAAAGTTTTGTAGGAATTCTTGATAGGTTAAAAAACAAAGAAAAACAAAAATAGGCAGATAAAGTAGATGAAAGAAATCTTTAAAAAAAAAAAAAAAAAAAAAAAAAGAAGGAAGGAAGGTCGCAGTCGCATTCTCCTGAAGAGCAAAAAGCACGAACTTCATACAAACAAATCGGCTGTGAAGATACAAGCATTCAATATAGTGATAATGCAACATAACCCGAGCAGCGCAACACCATACCTTACCATACCATACCATAGCATACCATACCATACCATACCATACCATACCATACCATACCATACCATACCATACCATACCATACCAAATCGTACCATGACAGACCATTGTATATGACGCCATACCATACTATCCATACTATACCATACCAAATCGTACTATATCAGACCATAGTATATCACACCATACCATACCATCCATACCATACCATACCAAATCGCACTATATTAGACCATAGTATATCACACCATACCATACCATCCATACCATACCATACCAAATCGCACTATATCAGACCATAGTATATCACGCCATACCATACCATTCCTTATCATTCCATATCGCACCGTTCCATGCTTTTCCAACCGATGTGATGTAATGAAACGGAATGAAATACAACATAATACAATACAACACAGTGCCACATAGTGCAACATAACGTCACTGTTATTGTTGATGTTGTTGTTGTTGTCGTTATCATCATCATCATCATCATCATCATCATCATCATCATCATCATCATCATCATCTCTCTCTCTCTCTCACTCTCTCTCTCTCTCTCTCTCTCTCTCTCTCTCTCTCTCTCTCTCTCTTCAACGCGGTGACAGCCCTGGTATGGCCCTTTGCGGTCGGCTGGGTTATAAGCAACATTATCTTACCTTACCCCCCCCCCTCTCTCTCTCTCTCTCTCTCTCTCTCTCTCTCTCTCTCTCTCTCTCTCTTTTGTCATATTTCAACAGTATGCCTATTTCGAAACAATGTGTGTGTGTGTGTGTGTGTGTGTGTGTGTGTGTGTGTGTGTGTGTGTGTGTGTGTGTGTGTGTGTGTTTAATTTGTGACTACCCGTCTAGCCTCAACAAGACGAGCAACACACTCCATACTGCGAAATTTATAACCGGAAGGAACGTAATGTAATACATATAAAGATACATTGCAACAACACAATACAATTTAATGTGATGCGACACAGCACGACAACAAACACACTGCACTGCAGTGAAGAACTGGAGCTGAGGAAATAGCCGACGGTAGCAAGCAAGCATTACTGGCCCTTTCGTGAACTTACGGACAAGGCCGGTTCCACAGGTGTCGGGGAAACTTCCTTCTGGTCATGAAGTTTGCAGTAATATGGGGTGTGTCGATCGTCTTGCTAAAGCAAGTTGAATGTTGCGAATTGTGTGTGTGTGTGTGTGTGTGTGTGTGTGTGTGTGTGTGTGTGTGTGTGTGTGTGTGTGTGTGTGTGTGAGAGAGAGAGAGAGAGAGAGAGAGAGAGAGAGAGAGAGAGAGAGAGAGAGAGAGCAACAAGGTAAATACAATTATACCAAGGAGACCGAAACAGACTGTGCACTGCGCAAATTGGACAGTCCAGAAAAGACAGTGTGATCGAAAGGACTACAATGAAAAGAATTGAAATCGCTGTAAAAATGAGCAAAAGTACAAATAAAACACACACAAATGCAGTGCAAAACAAGGCACTTAAAAAAAAAAACCCACACACAAACAATTCAAAACAGACAAGTGCATTTTCGGCACATATGTCTTCTTCAGAGATCATAATTAACAAATATTAAAAGTTAAAAAGAAAATGACATTACTCAAACGGTTGTCATAAGGCGAATACACTTTCGACAGGCTAATGATGCCAGTGTTGAATATTCTGCTCAGTTGCTGGGAATATTGAACGGACAAGAGCTTCCTTTACCTTTTATCTTTACCTTTACCTATCCCTTGACATCGTCTGTTGTCGTTGGGGCACCCCTGATGATCCGGCCACCACTCTCCTCCATCTGTCCCTGTCTTCCATCGCTCGCTGAGATTCCGCCAGGCTCATTCCAGTCCACTCTCGGATATTGTCTTCCCACGTCTTCCTTTGTCTTCCTCTGTTGCGGCTTCCTCTGACTGTTCCTTGCAGGACTGTCTTTGCCAGGCCTGCTGAACGGGACACATGTCCCTACCACTTCATTTTCCGCTTTTTGACGACTGTGAGTAGGTCTTCGTGGGGTCCAGTTGCCTGTTGAATTATTCTGCGGACTTCTTCATTTGTCACGTGGTCTGTGTAATTGATGCCCAAGATCTTTCTGTAGCATCTCGTTTCAGTTGCCAGAATTCTTCTTTTCTTTTACATACTGAAATAAAGCCACAAAAAGCAGCCTAGTCATCAACGTGTCGTTGTAAGCTGCTGATCGGAGCGAGGATGAATATATCGATGACAAACAGACATGCATAAACGCTAGAGTTCTTACATGTACCCACATAGAAAGATAATTTCTTTCGGACAAATTGGAATTTGAGAATTCATCCGAATCACGCTGCCATGCGCTGCCTGGTAATTATCTGTCTCTTAGTTTTATAAACGTGAACCATTTTTGGCTCGCATGTCAACATATGCAGTTTGAAATCACAGTGTGGTTGTGTGTGTGTGTGTGTGTGTGTGTGTGTGTGTGTGTGTGTGTGTGTGTGTGTGCTTGCTTCCACCGGCTCAAGTCCTAGAACAAACACATTTTATCAGTTGGAACAGTACCAAACTCCAGTGACCTTCTCCAACACGATCACATTCACAATCCTAAGTGTTTATGGTGTTTGCATAGCAGGGTATTATGAGCGATGATGGCGAAAAGAAGACACAAAGACCTTGCAGTGTGTATTTGAATTCTGTTAAAGTGCACTTTATCATCAACTTCACGTATTTGAAACATGGAATATTGTGAAACAATGCGAACAAATCGTTACTCTGTCTAGGTTAAACAGATTTTAAAAAGTTTAAGTACTACATCCGCCAAACATGAACAAACGAATCACAAGACAAAACACGACGCGTTTCGACGTACGAAAATGAAGAACGAGCCAATCACGTATCTCGGCGCAAACGGGCGTTGAATGAAAAGGAGACAATACGAGTTAAAGTAGTAATGATGACGATAATGATAATACTGATCTCAATCATCATCATCATCGGTCATATTACCCTGCTACTGTGAGCTATGCAATCACTGTAAACAGTTAGAGAATGTGATTGTTGATCGTGTTGGAGAAGGTCACTGAAGTTTGGTTCTGGGATAAACAGGTCATCGATGCAAGTAACCCAATATATCCACTGCGCCATCCAATCATCACCGCCCCCCCCCCCCCCTCCTCTTCTTTTATCTAAACGAAGGAAAGGTCTTTGTCGACTTCTGACCCACGCAACCAAGAATGGCACAGCAAGACCCTCCCATCCACCCCTCCCCTCCCCTCCCCCACAACCCCCTCCCCCCCCCTCCCACCCCAGGCATGCTGAAATTAAGCACGAACAGTTTTCGATTTCTTTGGCAAAAAGTTCTGAGAACCGGAAATAAATTTCTCCTACGCACGTCAACCTGAACCTATTGAATGGGCAGTGAGACCTGCGTGTCCGCCTTACTAACAGTCCCTAACTGCGACAGCATGCAAAACAACACAATAGAATGAATTAAAACACCAGCGTATCAACCCCCACCCCTTCCACTCCTCCGCCTCCCCCTCCCTCCTTGTCCTTCCCCATCCCCCCTCCTCCCACTCGCCACTATGCCTCCCCCCCCCCCCCTTCCAAAAACTGTTTTTTCAAAGGAAGAAAAAGGCTGTCAACCACTGAAAAAGAGACAAATAATACGAAAGATATTTCCTGTCAACCACTGAAAAAGAGACAAATAATACGAAAGATATTTTCTGTCAACCACTGAAAAAGAGACAAATAATACGAATGATATTTTCTGTCTCAGTTCTGGTCAGTTAATTTGAAAAACACTTTCATTCATCCATCATGAAGCTGATGAAACTTAACCGAAGGTCTCGTCTTCCCTTCTGAACCCATACCACATCCAAACATTGGGTGGGTGCCGATCAGGGTCGAAAAAAAGTCCCACAAACGAATACCTACTGTAGGATTCGAACCCACAATCTTCCAACCCACAACCCCACGACGCTAACCATTGTGCCAAGAGTCATTGTTTATGAGAGTATTAACAGAACCAGTGAACTCCAAAGGCGTAAATTTCTGTAGAGCTGTGATGTCCACTCCATTCTACAGAGTTTCTCATCTCCGAAAGACGAGTCAGTCTGGGAGTGGGACAGGCAGGAAGACGGCGGATCTGGTGTTTAACAGAAAGTTTCTAAATGGCGCTGCTTAACAGCACAAAACTCTATCAGTTATCACACGGTGTTTTCTGTTTATTAGGAGCGGGAATCAGAAACCGATGGTAAATAAATGGTCAAGATCATTAAAAAGATAAACGCTGACAGAACATGTGTGGTTACTGGTCAAACACACACCAAATGCTGGTAACATCTCTCTCTCTCTCTCTCTCTCTCTCTCTCTCTCTCATCACACACACAAAACACACACACACAATATGGCAATAAGATATGTTCTTGTTCACACACACAAAACACACACACACACACACACACACACACACACACACACACACACACACACACACACACACAAAGAGTATTATATAAAGTTTTGTACATAACCTGCAAACATTATTTGAACAGATTTCCAGATTATGAGACAGCAGAAGTGAAGAACCGCTGATGTCATCATGTCCGATGGAACAAGCTTTCCTGCCACACAATCCGACACTTTGCAACACTGAAGTAGCGAACGCAAGGACAATACACAACCATCTAAACACTGAATTCATATAAACTTTATTTGATACAAATCCACAATAACTTCACTACACACTTGCTAGAGAGAGAGAGAGAGAGAGAGAGAGAGAGAGAGAGAGAGAGAGAGAGAGAGAGAGAGAGCATTTCGAAACGAATAATTGAACTAACCCTGTAACAACTGAATTAACCTTGAGCTCCAGCATTGTTGTGATCTACGTAAACGTCTCAATATCAAATGATTAGTATGCAAAGTCCGCACGAGTCATCAAGCCAACCCAAGACATAAATATGCAGGTCAACAGAATATGCAGATGATGCGCAGGTCACTACATACGTCCACTACTATGACATCATTACCAAACATCTATACATAACCTAATGTGCAGGAAAAAGGGGTTAAGGGACTCCGACCTGCGTGTGAAGATAAACAAGTGATAACAAGGAATTAAGTGATTATCAGTTAAACGATCTAGTGTATAAGGTCTTTGTTAGGATGCCAAAACAGGGAGGTAGTAGAACATGTTCGGAAATCTGCAAGGGAGTTAAACTATGTTAGAACGTGCGTTCAGCGGGAATGACCCCACCGTTTTTTAGGGGACTGCCGGGCAGGCTGAAAGCAATTTTGTCCCATCAGTCAGCTTAACAGCTCCACTGGAGAGGGAAAATGCCACACATGTGGTGTGAAAATGATGCGCCTGTAATGTAGTAGACAGTCGTTATCGCGATCGTGTTCCTGGCGTGCGTTTCACACTAATTATTTGGCTATTTAGATCCATTGGCTTGACCTATGAACTGAGAAAAGATGGCTGTATTTGCAATGGAAGGACGGGCATTATCTTCCCCTTCTTTTTTTTCCCCCAGAAAAAAGGTCGTCGCGTCCGTGAGGAATGCGACAGAGAATTTACCGAAAAGGAATGTATATAAATATAGAAGGGATATAAAAGAGAAATAGGTATCACGTTCTTGACTTATTCCCGTTCAGCCTTCTTCCTTACAATCGTTTATTTAGGTTCAAGGTTCTTAGCCATGATAATCGATTACGAATCACAGTCGATCTGAAAACAGTTAAACCATTTCATAAGGCACGAGAACACGCCAGTGTGGGTGTGTTGTGTTTGCGAGTATATACAGGACCTTGCACCGTGGCTTCAGTTCCGCTGGTGCTGGTGATCCGAAGCGGTGACACCGCGAGCTGGAAAGGTAGGGCATACTTGTATTACACGCTCAAAATACTATCGTGCAAAAACTCTACCGTAGTGCTTTCAGCGTACGCTCCAAACGCTACGACAGTATTGCTCGCGCAGCTGTAAACAATATAATGATTCGGAAAGAACCGACTAACACGCTTATCAGCCATACTAGCAAACTACACTATCATTCACTTTCTCAACCATGTTCCGGAGGCTTTGTTTTGACTATCCCTACAAATAATTACAATTAGCACTATCTCAGGAGGGCCTATATCTATATATAGAAAGGTCCAGTGACGGCTAGGAAAGACTCGCAGGCTACAGGGAAAGTTCTTTTGATCGCGGGAAAGGCTGCCTCCCGTCTTTAGAGGGCACGTAAGACTATGGGACTAAAGCTCGCCTGTGTCTAGAGTTGTACTGGGATCACCTGTCAGTAAAACAGCAACTAGTGGAGCTGCGAGATGCGCGAAACAGCTTACTTCGTTATGGTATCTTTTGCCTATGGGCTCTGCGTCATGCAATACAGTTAGTATACCCATGGGGACGATTCGATGGAGGTTCTGTTGAGCCCCGTTCAATGGCGGTACAGTGGCATCTGCCAGGGGGCAATTATGTCCCTTGACGTCTTAATGGAAAGCCCCGTGTGCCTGCACTTTACGTCAACACAGCGCAGGCTTCCAAAGGTGGTGCAGAATTGCTCCGGCTGGCTGGCCCAGCAATTGAGCACAGTATTTCTCTGGGACCCTCTGCCACCATCGGTGGTGTGTTTTTTAAAGGAAATTTTTCAACCATTTGATTTTTTTTCTCTCCGAACAATTCCATTTGCTTTTTGCGGGGAAGGGGAGGGAAGTTCAAGGGACAGTACTCCAACATGACCTCTCCAACTCGCAAGGGTTGTTTTCAAATTACCTCCCTTTCTGTAACCCATTAGAATCTTCTCTCGTAATGACTTGAAATAGTAATAGTGACTTGTTAGTGTTTGTAGCTCAAACGCAGGATGATCCGCACGCGCTAGAGTAGACGAGGGAGCGTATCTATATAGTCATGCTAACGGTGTACGCCGCAGGCACTTCGTTGGAAGTGCACCTTGCAGTTCTGCCCTTCCCTGCCATACGCCTGTGAAACCTGGACGGTTGTACGGTAGACACACAAGGCAGCTGACACTCATCCCACATGAGATGCCTCAGACTGCTGCATATCAAACGGCAGGACATAGTTCTAGATACAGACGAACTCTAGAATGCCGAGATGAAGAGCATTAATGCAGTTCTAAACGCTTCCAATTCAGGCAGGCCACGAATGCCGCATCCTAGCCGAGCTTTGGCCAAAAAGGCTGTGTTTACAGTGACCTAAGAGCTTTGGCCAAAAAGGCTGTGTTTACAGTGACCTAAGAGCTTTGGCCAAAAAGGCTGTGTTTACAGTGACCTAAGAGCTTTGGCCAAAAGGCTGTGTTTACAGTGACCTAAGAGCTTTGGCCAAAAAGGCTGTGTTTACAGTGACCTAAGAGCTTTGGCCAAAAAGGCTGTGTTTACAGTGACCTAAGAGCTTTGGCCAAAAGGCTGTGTTTACAGTGACCTAAGTGTTTACAGTGACCTAAAAGAAAACAAACGCTCGTACGGAGATCGACGAAAGTACTCACTGAAGGCCTCTCTGTGCTTTAGCATGAGTCCCAACCTCTGGGAAGAAGCGCTAATCCAGTCCACCTCGGGCATCCTGATTAACTCTGGAGTGATGGAGAATTATTATAAAGAGTTCTTATATAGCACCTATCCTCGGTTAGAGACCAAGCACTATGCCAGTTACAATGCACTCTCATTCAGTTAATATCACTCACTTTTCAATCTTTCTGTTTCCGATTTTTGACAGAACGAGCATGCCACGTGTTACGTGCGATCCATACCAACAACTAAACTGTCCTTCTCTTCTAAAAGTCGGCGATAGGATGTCACGTATGTTCAAGATATTATGCCTCCGTTCACATAGGAAATCTCAGTTTACAGTTTCATTTAAAAGACTTTTTCGGAAAATGAATCAGAACCAATAATAACTCCGAATGGAAAAAAAAAAAAAAAAAAAAACCTGTACGGAAACGGCCCGGCGCTGATTCGAACCAGCAACCCACAGGACCACTAGGATTACGAGTCTGACGCTGTACCACCTGAGCTATTCCAGCCCCCCTTTGTAGGAGAGACCGAAACACCGGCAGAGAGCAAGCAGAACCACCACCCCCTCCCAGAATTCGACAGTTCCCATAGCAACAGTCAGTTCAGAGCGAGGGTTGGAGTGATAAGCTATCTCCAGGTACACAACCCAGAAGTCATGGTCTGCTTGGCCAGCCAAGGACGGACACAGTCCTTGTTGATGGAAGAGCTACTTGCTATCTAAAGAAGCACTTAACGGACTGAGGTAGTGCTTGCTAACGGAGAAAAGTACTTGCTGACTTCAGAAGCACTGTTACTTACGGAAAAGTATTTGCTGATCAGTGAAGTACTTGGCAACTGAAGCAGTACTTGCCGCCCAAAGAAATACTTGCTGACTGAAGCAGTACTTGCTGACTAAAGAAGTGAACTCTGACTGAAATGGTGTTAGTTGACTGAAGAAGTACTTCATGACTAAAAAAGCACTTGCTGACTAAAGTTGCACTTGCTGACTGAAGAAAAACTTTCTGACTGAAGAACAACCTGCTGACTGTGAAGAAGCATTTTCTGACTGAACCGGCATTTGCTGACTATAGAATCATTCTTTGACTGATGTAGCCATTGCTAACTAAAGAAATGCTTCCTGACTGAAGAAGAATTTGCTGACTGAACATGATTTTTCTGTCTGTTACATTATTTGTTGCTGAAGAAGTATACTTTCTGATTGAAGAAGTATTTGTGGACTGAAGTACTTTCTGGCTGAATAATTACTTGTCAACGGAAGTTCTTTCACTTTCTGTCTACAGAAATGCTTGCTAACTGAAGAAATACTTCTCACTGAAGTAGTACTTTCTGACCAAAGTATTTTTTGACTGAAATACTTTTTGCTGACTGAAAAAGTACTTTATACTAGAGTAGTACTTGATGATTGAACAAGTACTTTCTGACTAGGGTAGTCTTTTGACTGAAGGAGTATGCCTTCTGCTTGAAGTAGTACTCTCCGACTGAGGAAGCACTCCCTGACTGAAGTGGTACCCGCTGACTAAAGAGTTGTACGTTCTGATTCCAGTAGTATTTTCTGACTGAAGACATACCTTCTGAGCGGAATAGCTCTTGATGAGCAAGGTAGTATTCTCTGACCGAAGCAGTTACTTGCCGACGTAAGAAATACTTTCTGACTGAAGTAGTCTTTGCTGAGAGAAGAAATACTTATTGACTAAGATAGTGTTTGCCAGCTGAAGATATACTTTTTGACTGAAGAGTTCCTGGTCGAAGAAGTACTTTATAACTGGAGTAGTATTTTACGAATGAAGAAGCATAATTTACTGACTGACATAGAGTTTGCTACCCGAAGAAGTACTTTCTGATTGGATAAGTATTTGCCGACCGAAGACCAACTGGGAAGTACTTGCTGACTGAAAAAGTATTTGCCGACGAAGACCACTGGGGCAGTACTTGCTGACTGAAAAACTGAACAAGGGGCTATGGCATCAGGAAGGTGAAGTCCAAAGTATTGGGCATGAAGGGACGCCACCACAGGTGACGAGGATGTATCTCAATACCCTGTCCCTTCTTCATGAGTGGTCTACCTTGCTTGCAACTGGAGCACATGATGGGAAAAAACCCCAATGTCATCGTCAGCCCAAAAACCAACATCTGGTCCACCAGAATGACAGCAATTATGAAGATAACACCGACACCTCTAAATGGTAATGACCAGAAATGCTCGCTGTAGTCGCCGCACACAGTCAAATCAAATTCGACCCATGATCTCAACATGGTATGTATGCTGAAGTCGAATGTCTCCCAACCCAGCTGTGACCGACGTGAAAAGGGAGGAAACCTCGGCTTGGCCTCTACAACTAGCTAGATCATACCTACAAGGGACGCGACTTGTGACGCATGGGCAACCCACGTACGTACAAAACCTGATACCGCACGGGAACCACATATGCTAATACAGATCCAGCCTGCTTACTATCAAAACTCTGTATGAGGCAGGCAGGGGAAATCATAGCTCCTCTGCAAAAACCATCTTCTTCCCCTACCGAGAAAAGTTGGAGGTGTTTTGATATCGACCTTCGGCTCACTTTTCATCTAATATCCGGCCGAAACAGCAATAGCCAGACCATGCAAATACATCGCATGCTCACACTTTAGACAACATACTCGGATTAAAGACAACATGCTCAAACTATAGACAAATGCTCAAACTATAGACGACATACTCAAACTGTAGACAACAAGCTCAAACTATAGACAACATGCTCAAACTATAGACAAGGTACTCAAACTATGTAAGCATATTCAAAGTATAGATAGCATGCTCAAAACTATAGACAGATGCTCAACTATAAACAACATGCTGAAACTGACCAGGATGACAGCTTGTTGACAGCTATAGTTTTCATAACCTGACAACACACACACATACATACATGCATGTATACATACATACATACATACATACATACATACATACATACATACATACATACATACATACGTACTACCGCCATCACCATCAATTTGCATGCTAAGGACATACGCAGTCTTTGATTATACAAAAATAAGAACAACTAGATTGCTTTCAGAATTGTTATCGTGTGTGACTTGAGAGCCTTTCTGTTTTTTCATGTGCATCAATCGAAATACATCCTGGGTGGTTCGTAAATAAGATGAATGGAATGGGACTATTTTCGGAAGTTTGGCTGGCGGCGCAAAGACCAAATCACAGGTGAGTTAGAAGGATTGCCTGCAGCCCTGGGGTTGGGTGTGTTCTATGTATGTGTTTATCGATTACGGCTGACATCATCAGAATTGCTCCCTTAAAAAAATAAGTTGAACGATAGGCCGTTCGGTGCATGCTGACGTTATTTTTCATTCTGATACTTTGTTTTTTTAAAGTTACAACAAATTAGAGCATGCTCGAGATTATGAAACTCACATAAAATGAATAATAGAGCTTGTTACTGCGTATGTGACTTTGATAAGAATAATGGTGGTACATGATGATTAGACAAGATTTTCTCTCTGTTCCTCAGAGACCACATTTTTCTCGTGTTACAGACTGCCCTGTCGCGGTAGTTAGCGTGGCTGATTCCCGGCTGGGAGGTCGTGGGTTCGATTCTCGTCAAAGCCATTTAGTTGTGGGGCTTTTTGTGCCCCGACCAGCCCCTACCTAGAGCTGGGTTCAGCTGGGAAGACTGGAACCACAAAGTCGAGTTTCATCCTTGTAATGGATGCGGCGCTGAGTGTTGCACGATTTTGCTGACCAACACTGCAGGTGTCTGTATCTCTCGAGCCTGGCTGACACCGGGATATATTACTAAATGAATCGTAGAGTACTGCCCTGTCATGCAGTCTCGGACACTATACCATCATCATCATCATCATCATCATCATCATCATCATCATCATTATCATCATCATCGACCAACATAAAATACAGTCTCAAATTATGTCCCTTCATGCCTTGTTGTCATGCCGACTTCATTTTTTTAAAAATTTCCTTAACACATCAGAGCCCCTGGTAAGTTTGTGTCGGTTTCGCCGGTATCGGCAAATTCACAGGAACTGTCACAGGACAACAGACTGGTGGCGCCCTCCGGAGGGAGATGACTTTCACTCTCGCTGGCCTCTGCGACAAAACAATTCTTGTCGTCAGTAGTGAGCTAGGAAGGTGGGTGTCCTGCGCGTGTTGGATCAGGACAGGCGCCACTGAACACTACTGAAGTGGCTCGGCAGCAG
>CM065731.1:66917561-66920061 GCA_033310375.1 Conus canariensis | reverse complement strand
CCACACTCTGTTGTTCCTTTGTCCTTACTCTGTTGTTCCTTTGTACTCACTCTGTTGTCTCTTCGGCACTTCTTGTGTTGTCTGTTGTGTACTATTATTTGCTCTTCCATTATTCGACGTCTCCTTGTGATTGTTACAATGACATGTTTCAATTCCTGCACAGTGCGGTCACCTTCAGGATATTAAAGCTATCTGCCTTACATATCTTGTATGCTTACTATATGCTTATTGTAGCTCCGTTTCTGTATTGTTTAATCTGAAATGTTTTGTATTTTCCTTTCAACATACAATGCTAACGTCATAAGGTTGTCAAAGACTTGGGATATATGTATGCAGGTTTGAGTAATTTAGCTGCAGGGCAAGGTTATTGTGTTTCAGAGAATTGTTCATTGATTATTTCGTGTACTGTCCCCTGTTGTCGTGTGTATTTCAGCTGTTGCACCTGGGCTTAATTTCTTCTTTTTGAGATAATAAAGTGATTCTGACTTGAACTTTGACTCATCCTCTCTCTTTCCTCGTTTTCTGGTGGATTTTCGACTTACACGTGTATTTAATCCCCGAACTATCGCTTACAGATTTTCCTTCAACACCTAGCCTCATATCACGCCCCTTTGCCCTAAACAATCGGTCAAAGCTTTCCTGTCATCTACTGAATCGAGAGTTTGAATGCTGCTGGCTCTCTAACAGCAATCAGATGACGTTACGTTTTTAGAGGAAGCAAACGAAATTAACGGCGGAACAAATTCGACAAGAACTTCCTCTCTTTGACCTATTGTCTCTTAAGACAACATTAATCTTGATTAGATGAAGTGGATTTTAAACGCAAAGAAGCTGTATAAGAAACTAAGTTGTATAAACTTCGTCTTCGTTTTTGTTTCTGACTCTTTAACTGATTCAATGTATTTCAGGCGGGCTGCGTGATTCGTTAATTCCGACCAATTTCATAACGATGGGGGAAAGCCCAAGGCCTGCGTCTATTACGGTTTTATGTGGCTGCACACCAAAACTTAATGCACCAAGGCCTTGCTTAAGGAGTCGAGTATTTATAGACTGGTGCAATTAGATTGTTTTGAGAATGTTGATTGTGTCTGAAAGTTGATATTCTCCTCATTTTCTTTCATACGGCCATCAAGGTACCAGCCAGGTGGTTCCAAGCAGACAGATTACAGTCAAAGAAATGGGACTATTTGGGCGCTTCAAGCTGGCGGAAAGATAGGGTCACGGATGAGTGCAAAGGCCTACAATGTGACGTCAACTAAGGGGAATGTTATGTATTTGAAGATTGCTTGTGATTTCATCGGTGAAAATGTCCCCAAACAAGGGAAATAATTGGCGGGGAGTACTTCTTTTGATCAATTATCAGTTTAACAGTTAAATGCTGGCTCTAACTTACGTTAGGCGTCGAAACGGTTACATGGATTACATGGTGTTTTAGTACAAAATCCTAATTATGGCATGTGTACCTTAACCATAAACTGTCGTTGATATCTTTCCCGTCATGTGCTGAGGCACCCTCTGTGAACATGAATTCCGGACTGTGACAGCTCTCCCATCATCTGATGGTGGAGTTGAACGTCCTCACAGCATGGATTTCAGGGACACGGTGTGTGCTGTGGGATCCTGCTGCAGGTAGAGTCAGTCAGTGGTCTGCTGGACTTGGAAGCTGGCCGCTTGGGTAAGGTCTGTATCTGCGGTGCGAAGGAGACTGGTTGCCCGGGATAGTGGTTTCCCTCAGCCAGAGGCTGCCCGGGATAGTGGTTTCCCTCAGCCAGAGGCTGCCCGGGATAGTGGTTTCCCTCAGCCAGAGGCTGCCCAGGATAGTGGTTTCCCTCAGCCAGAGGCTGCCCAGGGATAGTGGTTTCCCTCAGCCAGAGGCTGCCCGGATAGGGTTTCCCCGAGGGATGCCCGGATAGTGGTTTCCCTCAGCCAGAGGCTGCCCGGGATAGTGTTCCGCCAGTGCCGGTAGTTTTCCCTCAGCCAGAGGCTGCCCGGGATAGTGGTTTCCCTCAGCCAGAGGCTGCCCGGGATAGTGGTTTCCCTCAGCCAGAGGCTGCCCGGGATAGTGGTTTCCCTCAGCCAGAGGCTGCCGGATAGTGGTTTCCTCAGCCAGAGGCTGCCCGGATAGTGGTTTCCCCAGCAGGGGTGCCCGGATAGTGGTTTCCTCAGCCAGAGGCTGCCCGGGATAGTGGTTTCCCTCAGCAGGGGTGCCGGGATAGTGGTTTCCCTCAGCCAGAGGCTGCCCGGGATAGTGGTTTCCCTCAGCCAGAGGCTGCCCGGGATAGTGGTTTCCCTCAGCCAGAGGCTGCCCGGGATAGTGGTTTCCCTCAGCCAGAGGCTGCCCGGGATAGTGGTTTCCCTCAGCCAGAGGCTGCCCGGGATAGTGGTTTCTCAGCAGAGCTGCCGGATAGTGGTTTCCCTCAGCCAGGGGGTGCCCGGGATAGTGGTTTCCCTCAGCCAGAAGCTGCCCGGATAGTGGTTTCCCTCAGCCAGGGGGTGCCCG
>CM065731.1:66907561-66910061 GCA_033310375.1 Conus canariensis | reverse complement strand
CACTCTGTCGATGAAATCACTACTTTCATAGGAACTGACATCTCATCTTAAAGTAGAAGATTCAGAGCGGTGGGTTATCATCAGACAGGTTTGATTTTAATCTTGTACCAGAGGATATCATCACATTCATTTCATTTGGGGCCGAAATAGCTCAGTGGTAGAGCGCCGGACTCGTAATCTTGGTGATCCTGGGGTTGTAGGTTCGAATCTCAGCCGGGCCGTTTCGGCAAAGGGGGATTTTCCCTCGGAGTTAACATTGGTTCTGACTCCATTTCCCATACAGTCCTTCGAATGAGACTATAAACCGAAGTTCCGTGTGTGAAAGCATGCATAACATCTTGCACACACGTCAAATCCCATCACCAACTTTTGGAAGAGAAGGCCAGTTTTGGCCGTTGGAATGGAGGACACATTACACATAGCATGCACCTGCGTGTGAGAAATAAAAAGAATAAAGAAAATAAGGGAATTGAGTAAACAATATTAAACGATATTGACTGGATGACACGGGGAAACGACTGAATGACGCGCCAGCTGGCAGCTCTTCAGTCAGCACTACCCAGGTAGGCAGCCCGTTGTGTAAACGAGTGTGGATTGTAAAGCGCTTAGAGCTTGGTCTCTGGCCGAGGATAGACGCTATATAAGTATTCTTAGTAGCAGTAGTAGTATTCATAGCTTTCCAGTCGGCTCTCTGTCAGCCCCCTGTTCACAGCTTGGTCTTCTGTTCAACACTCTTCCACCACTGAGAGTGTCAAAGTGTTAAGACTGAAGCACACCATAATGATTCACGCGTGAAGCAAAAGCTACGTTCAGGTAAGAAGCCCACCTTGCCGAACAGGGAGCGAGAAGCTGCCGTTTGTTGTTGTTTGAAAGAGCGGTCCAGCCGATTGAACAGGTTGGATTTGTGTGTGTGTGTGTGTGTGTGTGTGTGTGTGTGTGTGTGTGTGTGTGTGTGTGTGTGTGTAGTTTGCGACCTGCGCCAGCAAAGAGGACTCCAACGAAGACGAACAGTGGGGTTAACGAGGCGAGATGTGGATCCTCTTCTCTCTGCATCTATGGTCTGGCTCACACGATCTCACTTCATCTCTTCATCTCCCTTGAGATCACTCGCGATCTCCACATCTGTACGCATTCCTTCGCTGGTGCTGGTCTTAGAGTACTCGTTGATGTTACCTAACTCATTGCTTTGGCCTTAGAACACACGTGGCACGTGCTACAAAGTCACAGCTTCCGTCTCATAATATTTTTGATGCAAGCTGTTCTGAAGAAGGAATGGGTTTGAGATATGAATTGTAAGTATGGGAGGGGGAGGGAGGGGGGGGGGAGCGAGGTAATCAGTTTGGAGGTAGAGGTCAAGTGTATATTTAGGGGGAAGGCACGAGTTTAGGGTAAAATGTCTTCTTTATAGTCACATGACCTCTGTCCTCCAGACATTCGTTCCAATCTCCTTGAAAGAATATCCCCGAACGCTTTACCTTTATCCCAAACTTGTTATCTTTACGCCAAACTCATTACCTTTACCTCAAACTCTTACCTTTACCTCAAACTCTTTACCTTTACCTCAAGCTCATTACCTTTAGCTCAAACTCATTACGTTTACCTCACACTCATTACCTTTACCTCAAACTCATTACCTTTACCTCAATCTCATTACCTTTACCCCAAACTCATTACCTTTACCTCAAACTCAGTACCTTCACCCAAAGCTCCTTACCTTTATCCCAGACTTATTCCCTCCACGTGCCAAGTCATCCCTTTCTCCTTAAAGTGGTAGTGGCCTCTACCTCCAAATCCATTACTTCCATCCCAAAACTCATTCCTTTCTTCTCAATGTAGACATGATCTCTACTCAAAACGCCAAAATGCGTTGGCCTCTATCCCCAGACTCATTGGCCTCTATCCCAACTCACTGCCTATCCCCAGACTCACTGGCCTGTATCCCCAGACTCACTGGCCTGTATCCCCAGACTCACTGGCCTGTATCCCCAGACTCGTTGGCCTCTATCCCCAGACTCATTGGCCTCTACCCCCAGAATCTCCACCAGACTCACTTGGCGTCTATCCCCAGACTCATTGGCCTCTATCCCCAGACTCACTGGCCTCTATCCCCAGACTCACTGGCGTCTATCCCCAGACTCACTGGCCTCTATCCCCAGACTCACTGGCCTCTATCCCAGACTCATTGGCCTCTATCCCCAGACTCCCTGGCCTCTATCCCCAGACTCACTGGCCTCTATCCCCAGACTCACTGGCCTCTATCCCCAGACTCATTGGCCTCTATCCCCAGACTCACTGGCCTCTATCCCCAGACTCATTGGCCTCTATCCCCAGACTCACTGGCCTCTATCCCCAGACTCATTGGCCTCTATCCCCAGACTCATTGGCCTCTATCCCCAGACTCATGGCCTCTATCCCAGACTCACTTGGCCTCTATCCCCAGACTCATTGGCCTCTATCCCCAGACTCACTGGCCTCTATCCCCAGACTCACTGGCCTCTAT
>CM065731.1:66895061-66902561 GCA_033310375.1 Conus canariensis | reverse complement strand
TGTCTGTCTGTCCGTCTGTCCGTGGTCAAAATGTGTTCATCTCGCTCCAGACAAAACTTCTGGGCCGATCTTTCTGAAAACTTGTAGGTATGTTCATTATTGGTCACGGATGATGCCCGATGTTTTAGTTTACCAGAATAGCCGTTACTAACGGCTATAACGGCCCAAAACGGTTTTTCTTCTTTATGGAATATCTCTGAAAGTACTTCGCCGATTTCTTACCTCAGTGACGAAATACATTATGACGCAAGTTTGATTGTGACGTTTTTTAAAAATATGACGCAAGGTTGAATGTGACGGTTTTTTTTTGCACGCGTATTCAAGATGATCATCTAAACTTGGAGTAGGTTTATGTGCTTTGCATCTTGTTGATACCGGATTAGCTTGCATTGCGAACGCAGTGACATTGAAAAAATATGAAGATTAAACGGAATTTTTAAGTGGAGAGAATATTGGAGACCGCGAAAGAAGTGTATACGGTATAAATCCATGTACACCTTGAATATTTTCCCATGGAAATACAACAGGCTCTACTCATTACAGACTGTTTCCGTGTCTTCTGGAAATTTTGTGCGAGTGCTTTCCCTCCCAACCCAACCCCCCCCCCCCCCCTCTCTCTCTCTCTCTCTCTCTCTCTCTGATCCTGCGTTTGTTTGTTTGTTTGATATCGAGTCCTGTCCTCCACTGTCTTCCTGTCTTTCTCTTCCACCGATCTGTCTTTGTCAAAAAAAAAAAAAAAGGTTTAGTTTCTGAAATTACATCAGCATCAACTGCAAATGCAAGAAAGTTCAATGTATTAAAATAGACCTGTAAAGATCAAGCGGAATTTCTATGTGGACGGCGTATTTTCAGTCAGCATAAAAAGATTATAGTTATAATCCATACTTTGATAAACCCCCCGTTGGAGGTACCTGGAACTCTTTGAATATGTATTCGCGCCTTCTGCTTACCCTGCGGCATTCATTTCCTTTCTCTCTATCTATGGTTTTGTATTTTTGTTTGTTTCTTTTTAATTTGTTTGTTTATCTTGCTTCACTGCCGTCCTCTGTCTTCCTACCGCTGAGGTCCATTCCCATTGTCTTCCAATCTATGTAGTTTTCGCTGGGAGAATTTGCAACAGTCGATTTTTTTTTTTCAGTCTAGCAGCTACATACCGAAAACACATCTGCTGTTCAGAGTGGATTTGATTCTACCTGTCCATTTTGCACTATCTGTTCGCCCATCTCGTCTTCTTTGTGTTTTTCTTCTTATTCAGCGTTCCAGTATCTGATAGCGTATAACTCGTTTTACCCTGTTGGGATAGATACTCACACTTTACTCGAGAGTATAGTCAGTTCACTCCGACTTCGTTGAGTGCAGAAATTTGTGGGAAGAAGTTGTGGATAAAGATAGATAAAAGATATGGTAGACAGAAAGGACAGTAGACGACAGTACAGCAAAGGAGGAGACAGAGTTACTGAGAGCGAAAGGAAAAGGGGACGTTACTAGCACAGAATGTCCAGAAGGAGGGGGAACTATTTGTACAAAAGACCCCTGGTATCCCCACGGGGGGATTCGTGTTTTTAATTTGTGTTTTTTTTTAAATTCAAAACTTTTCATAATTTGTTTTTTCACTTTTTTTTTTTTTTTTTTTGTAAAAAAGGGGGCAAGACACAAAGGGGAACACCCAGTCTACACAGCAAAGCCGTGGGGTTTTCAAAAATCAGTTTTAACGATTTTAATGATTAATTATCACGTTATGAAATTCATTTAAATATCGAGAGTTGTTTTTTTTTTTTTTTTTTTTTTAAGGACAAGACTTATGTTCCTTCACCGGGAACAGCCCTGAAAAGGCCTTGTGTAGTCGGTGGGCCACAATGATAAAGAATAAAGCCTTGAGGAGAAAAAAGAACATGTCGTGCTTTGCTTCCTTCCATCGATTTTGAAAGAATATTCAGTCTATCTTTCTGTTGACTGATGTTCAATGAAACATGTTCTGAAAGTATTTCATGTTGGAGATGGAATTTTGTAAATAACTATCAGCATTTTACAAAGACATACACCTGCATATCATGTGACGGAAATTCGTCACAGATTTTCACAGTTGAAAGAGGATGTCGCCAGGGAATCCTGACATCTCCCTATTTGTTAGATTTATGTACACCAATGCGTGTCTTCAAGAGACGGGAGGGTGACAATCTTAACAAGCAAAAAAGCAGCATGTACTGAGTTTGCATTACATTAAATGGGACAGGTAATAGATACATAACTAACAAGCTGTATAAATGAATAAATGGTTACAGAAATAAAGAGATGAATGAATGGGGAAAAAAAAAGCAAGAACGACGACAACTATTAGAATATTCAACAGATTTGAAAAATGAATCCGGTTGCCATTAACATCTGAGAAAATATGAAGTGTACGGTCGGATAATAGGACATTTTCTTCGGGCGAGAGTTGTGTACACACATCTGTAGAGCATCATCCTCAGTACATAATCAAACTTAGCACCTCCTTCAATCGTGACCGTTCAAGTGTTGCAAAATCTAATGAGGAGTATAGACTTCATGAAATAAACTTGAAATAGAAAATCCTCAAAAGGCTGTCACTCCTTTAGACATAATTACTGTTATAAATTCTGTCAAACCCAGTTCTTGTGCACGACCCCCACCCTCCCACCCCCCACACACACACACACACACACACACACACACACACACACACACACCCCACACACACACACACACACACAAGGGAGGCATGAAGGCAAGCGTGGGAGGGAGAGGGTGTGGAAATGCAACTGTCTGGTAATGACCATTTATGGTCAAACCTGTAAAGGGATGATCAACAGCAAATGAACACGCACATAAACATACTAAAGCAAACGAAATAATTAATCTCCAAAAAAATGGCTGGCGATGGGGATTTATGCAAAATAGAATGTCTGGCGGTGAAAGGGAGGGGGGAGGGGGGGGGGGGGGGGACAGCTGGCAAATAAATACAGAATTAAGACATGAAAATGTCCAATTTGAAAAGAAGAAAAAAATGCCGACAGTTATTATTTTTGTTATTTGCCTTCTAATCTACATCTAGACAGCGTCGTTGAAATGATTTCAAGCACGGTTTTAGACGATTTAATTCTGTCTGAGCTTCTAGATCAGGCTTTTTGTTTTCCTCTAAAGGGATCAGACGTCGCTTCGCTGTCAAGCAGACGTAGCCAAAGACGTATCTCCGGAGGTTCCCTTTTTTAGTTCTTCTCCTCCCCCCCCCCTGCCCCGCCCCCGCCCCCCCCCCCCCCCCCCCCCCCCCCCCCCCCCCCCCCCCCCCCCTTCAGCACCATTTTCGCTTCCATGCAGTTTTTCTTTTTCATTTAGAAATCTGAAATTATTAGTTCCACAGCTTCAATGTGTTTAGACTGACCAGATGAAAATCTATTGCTGCTACTACGCGAAAGTAATAAGCCTCTATTCATTGGTCTTTTCAAGACAGGAGAAAACAAGCAAACAAACAAACACACACACACAAAAAAAAGCGAGCAAATGCAGAACGCGATGATCCCCCTTTGATGCCAGTGAGTCCTTTAATTCACATGTATGTGTTAACATCCTATTTGTCATCCCATCTCTCTCACCCCCCCACCCCCCCCCCCCCCTCTCCACCCTCTCGCCTCTTTGTCCCTCCCTTCCTTTCGAAATTTGTCAGTCACTGTTGCAGTGATGACGGATTTGTTTACCTGTAGATCTACTTGTCACGTGGGTATGTTTGTGTGTGTGTGTGTGTGTATGTGTGTGTGTGTGTGTGTGTGTGTGTGTGTGTGTTGTGTGTGTGGTGTGGTGGTGTGTGTGTGTGGTGGTGTGTGTGCGTGTGTGGTGCTGCCTGCCTGCTGCTGCGTGCGTGTGTGTGGTGTGTGTGTCTGTGTGTGTGTGTGTGTGTGTGTGTGTGTGTGCTGTGAGTTGTGTGTGTGTGTAGTGTGAGTAGGAGAGAGAGAGAGAGGAGAGAGAGAGAGAGAGAGAGAGAGAGAGGATGAGAGAGAGAATGGATGTGGTGTGTGTGTGTGTGTGTTGTTAGTGTGGTTGCCGAGCTCGCGCATTGCATATGTGTGTATAAATGTGTGGTGTGTGTGTGTGTGTGTGTGTGTGTGTGTGTGTGTGTGTGTGTGTGTGAGAGAGAGAGAGAGAGAGTGTGTGTGTGTGTGTGTGTGTGTGTGCGCGCGCGCGCGCGAGGGAGGTGGGGTGGGGGCAGGCGGAAGCGGGGGGGGGGGGGGGGGGGGAAGAGTAGGGAATGGGAGTTGGAGGGAAAGGATGACGGGGAGAAGAGGTGTATTGGTAGGAAAGAGTGGGAAGTCGTGGGGTGTCTGTGTGTGGCTGTCTCCTCTCTCTCTCTCTCTCTCTCTCTCCTCTTCTCTGTGTCTCTCTCTGTCTCTATCTCTCTCTCTGTCTGTCTCCCTCTCTGTCTCTCTCTCTGTCTCACTCTCTCTCTGTCTCTGTCTCTCTCTCTGTCTCTCTCTCTGTCTCACTGTCTCTCTCTGTCTCTCTCTCTGTCTCTCTCTCTCTCTGTCTCACTATCTCTCTCTCTCTGTCTCACTCTCTCTCTCTATCTCTCTCTCGCTGTCTCTCTCTCTCTCTCTTTCTCTGTCTCTCTCTGTCTCACTCTCTCTCTATCTCTGTCTCTCTCTATCTCTCTCTGTGTCTGTCTGTCTGTCTATCTATCTGTCTGTCTGTCTGTCTGTCTGTCTGTCTGTCTGTCTCTCTTCTCTCTCTCTCTCTCTCTCTCTCTCTCTCTCTCTCTCTCTCTGAGCGTGCGTGTGCGCGCTTACGTGCGTGTATATACATATTGTCAGTACAACAATAAATTGGTTTCAGTCAGTCAGTATATACATACATACATACATACATACATACATACATACATACATATCTATCTATCTATCTACTGTCTATCTGTCTATCTATCCGTCTATCTGTCTATCTATCTATCTATCTATCTATCTGAACGTGCCCTCGTGTGTTTTGGCGAACCCGTGGGAAAGGTCTGGAATTATTTGTTTCTTCATTCATTACTTCCTTTGTTTGCTTTACTTATCATTCTCTCACTTCCCCTCGTGACAAACCACGTTCGGATACTCCACAATATGGCTTAAGTTACACACACACACACACTCTCTCTCTCTCTCTCTCTCTCTCTCCACACACACACGGACGCACGCATGCACACGCGCACACGCACGCACGCACACGCACGCACACCACACACACACACACACACACACACACACACACACACACGCACGCACGCACGCACGCACACACATACATACACACAACACACACACACACACACACACACACACACACACACACACACACACACACAGTGATATACCCACGAAAACATGTGGGGAGCGGTCGAGCTGACAGCCTCGGGAAAACGTGAGAAAAACCACGTTGCCCCAGCCTCCTGTTTTGTTTTTTTTTTAATTTTTTTTAAACCTTTTCCCCCCTTACTTTTTCTATCTTTCCTTTTTAATTATCTTCCCCCCCCCCCTCCTCCCCCATCCACTAACCTCTCACCCCCCCCCCCCTTCCCGCCCCGTCAATTCCCGGATCCTTACAAGTAGTAGGAGCCAATAACCGCAAACAGAGCAGTGACCTTGAGCAGCTTGAAATCGGACTCGTGCCTTGACGTCAAGGGACGCCCACTGACTGAGCTGGCGCTTGGCTGAAAGGCTCTGAATCGTAGGGTCTGCCTTGTGGCCCACTCTGGGAGAGGTTCAGTGAGGGTGTTAAGGCAAGACCCACTGATTGCAAGGAGAATAGCTCAGTGGTAGAGCGCCGGACTCGCAATCTTGGTGATTCTGGGGTTGCGGGTTCGAATCTCCACCGGGCTGTTTTGGTACAGGGGGTTTTTTTTCTTCAGAGTTAACATTAGTTCTGATTCCATTTCCCATACAGTCCTTCGAATGAGACTACAAACCGAGGTTCCGTGTGTGAACGCACGCACATCTTGCACACACGTAAAATCCCATCACCAGCTTTCGGAAGAGAAGGCTAGTTTGGCCGTTGGTATGGATGACACGTTACACATAGCATGCACCCTGCGTGAGAAATAGAAAGAATGAAGAAAGTAAGGAAACTGAGTGAACGATATTGAACAATATCGAGTGGATAGCACGGGAAACGTCTGAATGAAGCGCCAGCTGGCAGCTCTTCTGTCGGCACTAACAGGTAGGCAGCCTGTTGTGTAAACGAGTGTGGATTGTAAAGCGCTCAGAGCTTGGTCTCTAGCCGAGGATAGGCGCTATATAAGTATTCATAATAATAATGATAAAGTCCTGTTCACAGCAGCAAAGACTGTAACCTGGGATTCTCTTCAGAGGGCACGTAAGACTTCATGGCGAAAGCTTGGCCGTGTCTCGAGTTGTACTGTCATCACCTGTCAGCAGAACAGCATCGAGTGAGGGTGCGGGATGCACACGGCAGTTGCTTAACGGTGGCGTTTTCGCCGGTGGGCTCTGCAGTCATGAAGTATGGACTGGTGCACCCTTGGAAACACTTCCGTGGAGGTTCTGTCGTGTCTCATCCAGTGGCCATTACACAATGGCAGCAGTTATGTCCCTTGACGTCTTAATGGAATGCCCTGTGCGTACCTGCACCCTATGTGAACACAGAGCAGGCTTCCAGGGGCGGTGCAGGATTGCTCCCAGCTGGTTTGTTCGGAAGTTGAGTACTTCTCCAGGTGTATGTTTTTCTTCTCTAGAATCAGTTTCTGTTGGCTGGTTGGTTGGTTGCTGGTGTTGTTGTTGTTGCTGTTGGTACTGTTGCTGTAGTTGTTGTTTTAGTTCGTTTCTTTCTTTGTTTTTTGCTTTTTTCCTCTTCCCAGAGTGGAAGGCGGTAGGTAGTAAGAGAGTGGAGGGGAGTGTGTGTGTGTGTGTGTGTGTGTGTGTGTGTGTGTGTGTGTGTGTGCGTGCGTGCGTGCGTGCGTGCGTGCGTGCTGTGTGTGTGTATGTGTGTGTGTGTGTGTGTGTGTGTGTGTGCGGTGCGTGCGCGTGTATGTGTATGTGTATGTATGTGAGTATGTGTGTGTGTGGGGGGGGGGGGGGGGGGTAGGAGAAGGGGAAAAAGGGGGATTAATTGCTTTTCATTGGTTGATTCTGATTTGGGTTTTTTATTCCTCTAATTTAATGCATAACGTTTTCGCTTAGTTTTCTCATTTAAACATAAGAACTGTGTTTGTGTTGTTTTGGATGCTTGCCGGCATACGTACATGTGTGTGCATACATATGTGAGCGTGTGTGAGCACGTGCGAACATGGATATGTATATGTAGTCTGCTTCCAACGATGAAATCGACAGTTAAGCCTCGAGTTGTACGAAAGAAGGATGTGAAAGCCTTAAGTAACAAAGAGATGAAACAGCGTAAGTAATGTCAACTGAAAATTCTCCATCTTTTCACCAGTCCCATAGAATCCCCAAATTTAAAAGGTCTGGTGCGTTGGATAATTATTGGCTGGCTCAGTGTTGG
>CM065731.1:66870061-66875061 GCA_033310375.1 Conus canariensis | reverse complement strand
AAGCAATCTAAATGGACCATCAATATCAAAATCAGAAGCTGAGCGTGTCCTCAACAAAACCAAAAAGGGCAAAGCACCAGGCCCAGACGAAGTCACCTGCGCAATGATTGCAGCCTTAAAATCATTCAGTACTGATAAATTTACAGACCTGTTCATGAAACAGGACATCTCCCTATGGATTTCAGACCTTTAGTCTCCATTACGCTCCCCAAGAAACCCAAGGCCACTCAATGCTCAGATTTCAGAACCATCAGTCTGATGTCCCGAACCTTGAACATTTTGCTCACCATTATTTTAGAACGGATCAAAAGCAAACTCAATGAAGAAATTGGAGAGGAACAGTTCGGTTTTCGAGCAAACAAAGGCACAAGAGACGCTGTTTTTCTGCTTTAACATCCATGCACAAAAACGGATGCAAGTACAAAAAGATATCTACGCTTGCTTCATTGATTACGCCAAAGCTTTTGACCGCGTCCACCACAGAGAACTCATTACCTCATTAGAAAGAGCTGGTTTAGATGTTAAAGACATATGAAACATTTGTGAACTTTACTGGAACCAAAAGACAGCCATCAGAGTACGCCAAGATCTGTCAAACCCAGCAGAGATCAGAAGAGGAGTGAGACAAGGATGTGTTCTGTCCCATATCTGTTTAATGTATATACAGAATACATATTTATAGAGTCAAGAGCGACTGAGGGCCTCACCATCAATGGCAAAGACATCAACAATATCCAGTACGTTAATGACACAGCATTGTTGGCAGAAAGCAAAGAAAATTTACAAAAGATGGTCAACGTCGCTAAAATCAAAGTGACCAGATAGGTCTTAACATGTATGTGAAAGACAAAGACAATGGTACTCAGCAAGACCGAAACCAAGACAGCAAATATGATTGTTGACAACCACGAACTTGAGCAAGCTGAAAAGTTCAGATATCTCGGTCAGACCATTCAGCAAGATGGACAATACCAGCAAGAAGCACTCAAAATATCAATCAAACAAAGGCGACAGACATTAAAATGAAAGATATCTTTAACTCCAGCGACATAACGCTCCAGCTAAAGTTGACACTAGTGAAGTGTTACAATCTTTCCAATCGCATTGTATGGAGCAGAGACGCAGACTATGTACAACGAAACGGAAAAGAAAATAGAAGCATTCGAAATGTGGATATTCTGACGTTTGGGCAGAATAAGTTGGAAAGACAAAGTTACCAATAAAGAGGTGCTAAAAAAGACTAGGTGTGCAAAGAGAACTAATGCAGCAAATAAGATCAACAAAGCTTGCATATGTTGGACATATCATGAGGCACAGCTCACTTCCAAAGAACATCCTTACTGGAACCGTGGAGGGCAAGACAGCAAGAGGACGTCAGAGAAGGCTTTGGACAGATGGCATCAAAGAATGGACAGGGAGGAATCTGACAGACTGCCTGCGTTTGGCGCATGACCAGAAAGCTTGGAGAGTCATGACACGCTGACCTCTGGACCACAGCGATGGCATCTAGGCAAGGCAAGGCAGTATGTATACTAATGTGCTGGACAAAAGTAAAAGACGAAAAGCGCATCGATGTGAACTGCGTGTCGCTGAGGCCCATTGGAATAAAGCAAATAAAAAGAGAAAACAAAAAAAAAAAAAAGAAACCAACCAACCAACAAACAAACAAAGAGAGAAAAGAAAGAAAGAAAAGAAAAGAAAGTCACCAAAGCAACAAAGAACACAAAAACATAGATACTGAAACAACAGCAGCAACAGCAACAACAACAACAACAACAACAACAACAACAACAGCAAAGCCCCAGGGGCCAATGAACAGCCAGTTTCGTTCAGTCATAAAAGATGAGCTAGTCAAGCCATGATATCAGTCCTGTAATGGATAACAAATGCAGGGGGAAAGGAAGAGAAAAAAAGAAGAAAAGCAGGCGGTATGTATGCGTGTGGTGTGTGGGGGGGGGAGGGGGGGGGGGGGGGTTAAAAAAGCAAAAAAAACAAAAAAAAAGAAAAACCAACCAGACAATAAAGAGGAAAAAAAAAGAAAATGGAAAAAGGCAGAATATAGCGAGAATAGAGTAAATTGAAACGTAATTACCCCTCTACTCTGGCCAGTGACAAAGATATGTGATCCACTCAACAAAGAAAAATGAATTTAGAAAGAAAGAAAGAAAAGGACAGAAAGAAAATGATATAGGTGTGCCATGGACTGCAACTAAAACTCACACACACACACACACACACACACAAACGCCACCAACCTTGTGCAGGCCATCACAGACCGTGTTGTTGACCTTGACGTGGTAGATTGTTGACCTTGACGTGGTAGATTCTATCTCACCGAGATCGCCGGAGACAACACGTTCACGGCATGAACCCTTTTTCACGCCATGCATGTTGTTGATCGCCGGAGACAACACGTTCACGGCATGAACCCTTTTTCACGCCATGCATGTTGTTGATCGCCGGAGACAACACGTTCACGGCATGAACCCTTTTTCACGCCATGCATGTTGTTGATCGCCGGAGACAACACGTTCACGGCATGAACCCTTTTTCACGCCATGCATGTTGTTTCTGCCCCAGCGAGCACCAAGGCCATGGTGGGTCCACGCAGTGCTGAAGGCACATCTGCACCGCAGTGGACTACACAGCCCGGCTTACTACCACACATCACCGGCTTTCAAGGCCGTCTCCACGGAAAGAAAAAAACTCCTCTCATAAACACTGAAAACCAAACGAACGAACAAACGCATCAATTTGATAATTCATAATAATTATGGTTGGTGAACTGTTGATGCTCATAAGGCATACTGGGGGAGGGATAGGGGTGAGAGGGTTGTGGGGGTAAGAAGGCTGGGGGAGGGGGGGGGGGGGGTGGAGAGGAGGTTTCCAAAACCTCGAAACAACATCTTGATTCTGATGTGTTCTAATCACAGAAAATCAAAGACGTTGTTGACACTATACTGTCTCTGGGGAAACCATGCAATTAACAGCGTGTCTGTATTTCTCTTCCTAAGACGAGAAAGACTTTGTCCCCCCCCCCCCCCTTTTTTTTTGGGGGGGGGGGGAGTGGGGGGCGGGAGGAGGGTATTGGGGGATGTCTCTTCCTGGAGGCAGTAGGTAGGTACATACAAGCAGAGATTTGGGCCCAATATTAACACGGACGGTACAGACTAAAGATATTAATAGCTTGTTCTATTTCTTCTTATTTACCAGAAAGAGTTAAAAAAAAAATCACAGTGGTGAGTTTGGTCTCTTTGTTAGTCGTTAGAGATGGGAGCGTCTGGTCAAAATTTTGGGCTCGGGGTGTATGTTACAGTTTGTGAGACTTTGGCCGCTTCATTACTGGAGTAAACTTGAGAAGGTAAACGTTTTGGTTTTCTCTAGTTTTAGTGCAGTGACTGAGGCCAGAGTAGCGGCGTGAAGAAGTAGGTTGGGGGGGGGGGGGGGGGGGGGGAATCCTTCACCACCGGAAAACGACAAAGTTTGAGGGGATTTTGGTCTTTGATTTGAACCGTCATTGGGGTGGCAATGGGGATTTGGGCCCTTCATTACTGGAGGTAGTGGTGGATTTTGAAAGGGGATTTAGGTTTCTCTGAGTTTAATCTGACGTTACCAAAGCAAGAAGACTGGGACTTTGGATTCTTCGTCACCAGATGTTATAAAGTAAAGGGTTATAAGTAAGACGGGATGTATAAAGTAAAAGGGGGTGTATAAAGTAAAAGGGGATGTATAAAGTAAGAGGGATGTATAAAGTAAGACGGGGTGTATAATAAAGTAGTAAGGGTAAAAAGGGGGATGTATAAAGTAAAAGGGGATGATAAATAGGGTATATAAAGTAAAAGGGGATGTATAAAGTAAAAGGGGGTATAAAAGTAAAAGGGGATGTATAAAGTAAAAGGGGATGTTATAAAGTAAAAGGGGATGTATAAAGTAAAAGGGGATGTATAAAAGTAAAAGGGGATAAGTAAAGTATAAGTAAAAGGGGTATATAAAGTAGGGATTATAAAGTAAAAGGGGATGTATAAAGTAAAAGGGGATGTATAAAGTAAAAGGGGGATATAAAGTAAAAGGGGATGTATAAAGTAAAAGGGGATGTATAAAGTAAAAGGGGATGTATAAAGTAAAGGGATGTATAAAGTAAAAGGGGATGTATAAAGTATAAAAGGGGATGTATAAAGTAAAAGGGGATGTATAAAGTAAAAGGGGGTATATAAAGTAAAAGGGGATGTATAAAGTAAAAGGGGATGTTATAAAGTAAATAGGGGATGTATAAAGTAAAAGGGGATGTATAAAGTAAAAGGGGATGTATAAAGTAAAAGGGGATGTATAAGTAAAAGGGGATGTATAAAGTAAAAGGGGGTGTATAAAGTAAAAGGGGATGTATAAAGTAAAAGGGGATGTATAAAGTAAAAGGGGATGTATAAAGTAAAAGGGGATGTATAAAGTAAAAGGGGATGTATAAAGTAAAAGGGGATGTATAAAGTAAAAGGGGATATATAAAGTAAAAGGGGATGTATAAAGTAAAAGGGGATGTATAAGTAAAAGGGGGTATATAAAGTAAAAGGGGATGTATAAAGTAAAAGGGGGTATATAAAGTAAAAGTGGATGTATAAAGTAAAGGGGTATATAAAGTAAAAGGGGATGTATAAAGTAAAAGGGGATGTATAAAGTAAAAGGGGATATAAAGTAAAAGGGGGTATATAAAGTAAAAGGGGATGTATAAAGTAAAAGGGGATGTATAAAGTAAAAGGGGGTATATAAAGTAAAAGGGGATGTATAAAGTAAAAGGGGATGTATAAAGTAAAAGGGGGTATATAAAGTAAAAGGGGGTATATAAAGTAAAAGGGGATGTATAAGTAAAAGGGGATGTATAAAGTAAAAGGGGGTATAATAAAGTAAAAGGGGGTATATAAAGTAAAAGGGGATGTATAAAGTAAAAGGGGGTATATAAAGTAAAAGGGGGTATATAAAGTAAAAGGGGGTATATAAAGTAAAAGGGG
>CM065731.1:66857561-66865061 GCA_033310375.1 Conus canariensis | reverse complement strand
TTTCGGTGTCGCTGTCCGTCTTTGACTCCTCTCTCTCTCTCTCTCTCTCTCTCTCTCTCTCTCTCTCTCTCTCTCTCTCTCTCTCCTCTCTCTCTCTCTCTCTCTTTCCGTTCTGTCTTCACTCTCTTTTCTGTATAATCATCAACATTCTCATCAAAATCGTCGTCGTCGTCATCATCGTCATCGTCTTCATCAGCATCGTCAAGTCTCATAATCATCATAGTCGTCGTCAGTATTACTGTCGTTGCTGTCGCTGTTATTGTTGTGAATGCTATTATAGTCTGTGTCCCCCCACACCCACCCTACTTTTTTTTTCTTTTTTTCAATCTCGTCTTTACTTTTTATTTCTAATCCATTTTCTGGTCTACCAGCTTTTCTTTCAATCTTTTTTTCCCCCTTTTGTTTTTCTTCTTCTTCTTGCCTGCGTGTTCTCTTTGTATCTTACTCCATTTCCTTCCGGTGAAATGTTTGTTTCTCCAATTCTTCTTCATTTTCTTTCACCCTTTTCCCCTCCATCCCTTACATCCTCTTCCTCCTTCTTCTTCTTCTTCTGTCGTCACCTTCTTCCTCCTCCTTCTCCTTTCCGCTCCTCCCTCTCACTTGCTTTCATTCCTATCCGATCTCCTCCTCCTCCTCCTTCAATTCCATCTTCGTTGAAATCCCATCCCATTCTGTCTACGTTTACCCTAGACCTACAACTGCAGGGAGAGGGAGTAGGGAGGGGGGGAGGTAAGAGAGAGAGAGAGAGAGAGAGAGAGAGAGAGAGAGAGAGGGAGAGAGAGAGAGAGTGCTTGAGGGGGGAGGGGGGTGAGGGAGGGTGTAATACGTGCGTAGTTGGTTCATTCACAATCGCGCGTCTTTCCGACCTCGATCTTTCATTGAAAGAGCACGTGCGAGGCAAAAAAACCTTCCTTCGCCATCCTCACGTGCGTCACTGCATTGATCTTCTATTGATTTCAGATGAAAGTTCCACCACCACCAGCACCACCCTTACCCCCCCCCCCCCCCCCACCTCCTCCACTGCATCTCACCCCACCAACCAACGAGTAGTGTAGGCTATACGAGCCGGGCCGAGGCGACACAGATCGCCTCGTAAAAGACCATCTATTTTTTTTTCTTTTTTTTTTTACTTTATTTGTTTTGCTTTGATCACCCATCTTTATTCTTTCTTTTCTTTTCTTTTTCTTTCTTTTTTTATTTTCATCTTCTCTTCGTGTGCTGCTATTCTGTGTCGATGTGTTATGATGTGATGGTATTGGGCAAGACTGGTGTAGGGGGGGTAAAGTGTGTCTTTTACGCCATGATGACGTGGGTTTTACTGCTTCTGACGTAAACGGTATGTGGGTTAATGGAAAAGTAGGACAGGAAGAGGCTGAAGGGGGGAGGAGCGCTGGTCAGACAAGGTGTGTCAACTTGCGGGCAGATTTTGGGGGGGGGGGGGGGGGGGGGGGGGGGGGTGGGGGGGGGGGGGGGGTTGCTGGTTTCCTTCTTTCTTTCCTGTTTTTGTTTTGTTTTATTTTTTTTTTTTCTTTTGTGTGTGTGTGATGAAGACAATCGTGAGGGAAGAACACATACCTAAACGCACGCATGCTTACACACTAACACGCACGCACGCACGCACGCGTGCGCTCGCGCGCGCGCGCGCACACACACACACACACACACACACACACACGCACATACGCACGCACGCACGCGCGCGTACATGTACGGGTATGTGCGCACTCACATTAACGCATATTTACATATATACAAACATGCGCGTAGGCGCACTTACGAAAGCATGTATACACACGTGTGCGTGCGAGCACGCATATGATGCGCACTTACAGATCACACACAGACAGGCAGACAGACAGACAGACAGACAATGATGATCTCATGAAACAGCTCGGGGATTCTATTAGAACCCTGAAGGCAATGGCAGAGGCATCTGGAAAGAGTTCCAGCTGGATCTGGTCGAGGAGAAAACAAAGTGAACTTTGTCAGATTCACATCTTCCAACTTAGATGTTCGACAGAATGTGGGTAAGACAGCAGGGGTGGGGGATGGGGGTGGAGGTGGGGGTGGGAGGTGGGGGCTTCTTCTCGGAAGACCTTTTCTGGTCAAGCTTTCTTTACAGGGTTTCTTCCTACACTGAGACCCAAAGATTGTCATGCTTACAAAATTACCGTGTCATGTCATGCTATGGATTTCTCCATGGACTTATTAGCTTCAATTCCCAAACAAAGGAATCATGTTCTCGCTATGTAGGCTAAAACGCATGCACCCTTGTTTCCACAACTTGCTTTCTTTGATTAATGTGCTTATGATGCAACCTGGACTAATCATTTTTTTTGCTCTGCGATGTAGCCACTTCATGAACACGACTTCTTCTTCTTCCTCGTTTTCTTCCCGTTAGATGAGCAGCCCGGTGTCCTCGATGAAGGCTGCCGTCCACCGCAGCTCCTCCAGGGTGCCCTACAACTTGGCTTTCCACTGCTGTCGGTGTTGGCCAGTACTTCCTTCTGGATGCTGCATGCGTCGTACACGACGACCTGAGAGGTTTGATCACAGTCTACTATCTTGCCTGTTAGTTTTCTGCTACTTGCTGGGCTGGAGAACATGTCCATACGTTTTGT
Source organism: Conus canariensis (assembly GCA_033310375.1). NCBI lineage: Eukaryota > Metazoa > Mollusca > Gastropoda > Neogastropoda > Conidae > Conus > Conus canariensis. Next base: position 66,862,440 of record CM065731.1, on the reverse strand, counting down.
CGCAGTCGTGCTTGTACAGAGAAACCCACACCACTGACAGGAATGGTGATGTGGACTTACATCGTGTAGCAAGTCAAACGTAAAATGCATATGATTTTTTTGAGCATGTCCTCATTTTTGTTTATTTTTTAGTTTTCAAATGTACGTAATGCTGTTGCAGATATCCTACGTCTCCAAAACAGCTCATAGGGAATGCTTGGATATACAGACAAATCATACATTGTGTGATAAAAACCGCAAAAAGAACATCCTGTGAGCAGGTTCCTGAAATATTATGATATGCAGCTCCTTAAGAAAACAGTTCCTGTTGGTGTGCTTAAACCATTGTGGAGATTTTCACTATTCATAAAAGAGAGAAATCTAGACCCTCACGTCCCCATCCTCCACCCCACCCACTTTTTTCCCTTCATATAACATTGCTGGGTAATGTCACATTGAACTATCTGGTTCTTTGATGACAATAGTACAGAAATAAAAACAAATAACATTCGCCTCAGAAACAAGAAGGCCTTTCAGACCACCCTCCACTCCCACCCCCCCACCCCCTACCCCCCATCTCCTCTCACCCATGAAAAATGTGATAACCATGTGACTTCTAATTATGACATGCTTTTAATGTATTGTCTAAAACGCAAGCTGATGCCATCTTGCAGACGTTGTTTGAAAGAATGGTAAAGAGCATTAGCATAACAATTCTTTTTGGTTTAGTGCCTTAGGGAACAAGAAAGAATGAAGTCTGCCACTTTTGTTTTGTGTTCCAGAGACCTGTACATTCCTGTGAATTTCTTTTAGTGAATGTTCGGTAGTGTTAAAAGAAGAAGAAGAAAAAAAAAGAACGTATAGACTAAAAGAATTCTGAACTGAGAAAATCATGTACTCTCTAGTATTAGCTGTCAAGTACATGAGGCCCATTCTTATGCTGACAGGAACTTGGATGCCAGCCAGTGCTCGTTTCGAGGCAGGCGATGATTCCTAAAACTGACGCAGAAACTATTACAGCGTGTACTGCGTCACAGACTGGTGTCGTCACTTAGTGTCAAGAATAGGACAGATCATATGTCATCAAATGAACCATGTAACACAGGATGTCAGGTCTTTTCCACCGAAACTGAACCCCCTCCCCCCCCCCCCCCCCCCCCAAAATGAATGTGATGGACACACTGGATTTTATGAAGCTCAGTTCAATCCGTATCCTGACCAAGCCAAAATTCACAGCCCCCAAAATAATAATTCACCGTAAAACGCTAATTTAAAAGAAAAGAAAGAAAGAAAAAAAGAAAGATGGAAGGAAGAAAAGAAAGAAAGAAAAAGCCCCCCCCCAAAAAAACAAAACAAAACAAAACAAAACAAAACAAAAAAAAACAAAAAAAAAACAACAACAACAACAAAATAAAAACAAGTGACAAACAGCTGGTGTTTGATTTTGGGTGTAAAAATACATTGGCAAATTATAGTGTCAATATCTCACCTCATACCAACCCCATGATTATGAGACGATCCACATGCTTGTGTCATTAGTATGACAGACATCTTGATAATAGCAGTCTTGCGGTGTACCTCTTTAACCTCCATTCATTCAGGGATCGACCAGCAGCATTTCGGTCAGTGAAGGGTCAACGTTCTAGACTGGTGGCCCCTTCTTTGTTTTTCGGGTCTTTGCTTTCTGTAAGTTCTTTCCCTTTTTTTGGGCTGTTTTTCGGGTTATCTGCCAATAAAATCGCGGATTTAGATTTTTGACCAGATTCATCCTTTGATGAAAATTTGGTTAGTGATGATTTTCTGTGTTTCATTATTGACATCTTTGTGTTTTGTTTCTTCTGTTCTCTTCTCTTTCGTATATTCTGTCTTTTATTCTTCTTCTTCTTTTTTTTCTTTTTTCTTTCCTTTTTTTTCTTCTTTTTTCTTCTTCAAAATTTCAACTTTTGATCAAAATTCAGTTAGCGATGGCTTTCTTTTTTTTTCATTGTTGATGTTTGTTTTCTTTCGTATATTCTGTCTTCTTCCCCCTCTTTTCTTTCTCGATTTCTTTCTTTTTTTTATTCCTTCTTTTGTTCTTTCTTTCATTCTCCTTTTTTTTTCTTATTTCCTTTGTCCGGTCCATCTTTTACTTCTGTCATCTTTCCTTCCTGTTGCCTTCTTTTTTTCCTTATCCTTTTACCATCCTTCTTTCGTTTCTTTCTGTCTTTTTCTTTCTGCTTTATCTCTTTGTTTCTGTCCTTCTTCCTTCCTTCCTTCATTCATTGTGTCCTTTTTTTCTTTCTTTCTTAGTGTATGTCTTTACCCCCCCCCCTCCCCCCTTTTTATTTCTTTCTTCCACCCCTTCCACCTTTCTGTTTTCTTTCTCTCTTCCATCCTACACCTCTTAATCCCTTCTTCCTTTGTTTCTTTAAACCTTTCTTTCTGTCGTTGTTTTATTCCTCTCTGCAAACCCTCCTCTCTATTTCTCTCTCCCTACTGTCTTCTTTCTATCTGCCTTCTTCCTTTCCATGTGCCGTCCTTGCTATTTTGTTTCTTTCTTTGTGTGTTATTTCTAACTGCATTCTTTGTCTTCACGTCAGTCTTTATTGAAGACGACGTGTCTTATGCGGTGTGTTGTCGTCGTTATGATCGTCGTCATCGTCGTTGTTAGCTGACCATCTGTCTTGTGCGGTGTGTTGTCGTCTTTATCATCGTCATCATCGTCGTTGCTGGCTGACCATCAAATCTAAAGTCAAAGAGTGTACAGAACTGTTAGTGGGACCGGTTGCGACTGGGATGTCAGTTCAGGGGATCTTTCGTGATGTATTCTTCCTTTCTTCCTTCTGTCTTTTTGTCTGTTTCTGTTTTTCTTTCCTCCATCGTTTCTTTATTTTTTGTATGTCTGCCTTTGTCTTCCTCCATTGCTTCAGTTTTCTCATTTAAAAAAAAAATCTATCTGTTTGTTTGTCTTTCTATCCCTTTTCTCTCTGTCTCTCTGCCTTTCTGTCTTTCTGTCTTGATAAATACTCCCCCGAAACACCTACTGAAGAAGATTTGATAATAAATCAAAAACAAACGCACAAATTTCCTTTCTCCGTCATTGTCTGTCTCCCTCTGTCTCTGTCTCTCTGTCTGTCTGTCTATCTGTCTGTAAGTTTGTCTGTCTGTCTGTCTGTCTGTCACACACACACACACACACACACACACACACACACACACACACACACACACAACACACACACACACACACCACACACACCTCACGTACATTACGTGTATATACCATGTACTCATTCATCAAACTTGCTTGTTCGCTCAGCTCAGCTCCTGTCATGCTCATGGCCTATGTGGTCGTAGGAGGGACATGAGGGACGACTATGCCGATCTCATCCATCGTGCCTGTCCTCTGCTTCTCGCAGTTCTGGCAGCCTGAGGTCGGTCCATTCCATCAGTTTCTCTGTCCATCTCTTTCTCTGCCTGCCTTTGGGTCTTCCTCCTTCACCAGTGCCTTTCAGGATTGTCTTCGTCAGCGAGTCATGTCATGTGACTTGGCCATGCCACTTCAGTGTCCTCCTCTTGACCATAGCCTGGAGGGGTTCCTGTGGTCATGCCAGTGTGGTCACCTGCTCTCGGACATAGTCGTTGGTTCTGTGCTCTGTCCAGGAGACGTGTAGCAGTCTTCTGTGTGCCTTCATTTCAAAGGTCTGGATCCTTGTCCCCAACTCTGCCTTCAAGGTCCAGCTCTCACACCTGTACAGGAAGATGGGGAGGACGAGTGGTTTGCACAGCTTGAGTTCTGCTGGGAAGCTGATTTTGTTGCGTCTCCACAGCTTTGTGAGCTTTGGCAGAGCTGATGTGGCAAGAGCTAATCTGACCTTCACCTCTGTTATGCAGCGACCGTCTTTCATGAGTGTGGAACCGAGGTATTTGAATGCTTCCACCTCTTTCAGCTGTTGTCCGTTCATTGTGATGTTTGTGGATTGTCTTCATTGCTGCTGTTCACCATCACCTTGCTCTTTTCTCCGCTCTTTTCTCTCTCCCATATGCGCTGGCTCGGTCTTTTTTTCTAGCCTGTTGGTTAGGTCTTGGAGTTCGTCGTTGCTTCTGCCGAGTATGTCTATATCATTGCAGAGTGCATATGGGCCTGTCCCCGACTGTGATGTTAGTGTTGAAGTTTCTGAGGGCCTCGCGCATGACATTCTCCAGGTACAGGTTGAAGAGGGTCGTCGACATTGTACGGAAGAAGTGTCCTGTTTGGCTGTTCATGAGCACGGCGCTGGTTGCCGAGCTGTACAGTGCCTGTATGATGTGGAGCAACCCTTCCTCCACGTTTCTGAGGATCTGGCACAACCCGTCCTGCCAAACTCGATCGAAAGCTTTTTTTCAAGTCTATGAAGTTGTGGAAGATGTCTCTCTGGTGTCAGAAGTATTTCCCAATCATCAGATGGCAATTAAAGATTTGCTCAGCTGTGCTCTTTCCTGGTTGAAAGTCCGCCTGTTCTGCTAGAAGTTCCTCCGCCTGTTTCTTGAGCCGGTTTAGAATGATCTTCAGCAGCACTTTGCTGGGATGACAAATCAAACTGATCGTTCTGTGATTCTAACAGTCTGGTGTTGCCTTTCTTTGGGATGGGAATAATCAAAGACTGCGTCCACTCTCGGGGCCACATCTTGGCCTCCAAGATCTTCTGACAGAGCATATAGTCAGCACTGTGACCATCTCCTAGCCTCCATGCTGTAACAGTCCCGCAGAGATATTGTCAATTCCTGGCGACTTCCCTCCTTTCAAGCAGCCAACTGCTTCTTCCATGTCTGCTGTCAATATTGGAAGAGACCTGGTTCTCTGGCTGCTGGTTGGTTGGTCAACAAGCTGGTCTCGGGTCGGAGCTGGTAATTGTACAACTGCTGGCAATGCTCTGTCCAT
>CM065731.1:66830061-66832561 GCA_033310375.1 Conus canariensis | reverse complement strand
TTCATTGTAAAACTCAGAGACGCTTCCATCTATTGTAAAACTCAGAGACGTTTCCATCTATTGTAAAACTCAGAGACGCTTCCATCTATTGTAAAACTCAGAGACGCTTCCATCTATTGTAAAACTCAGAGACGCTTCCATTCATTGTAAAACTCAGAGACGCTTCCATCTATTGTAAAACTCAGAGACGCTTCATCTATTGTAAAACTCAGAGACGCATCCATCTATTGTAAAACTCAGAGACGCTTCCATCTATTGTAAAACTCAGAGACGCTTCCATCTATTGTAAAACTCAGAGACGTTTCCATTCATTGTAAAACTCAGAGACGTTTCCCATGAATTGTAAAACTCAGAGACGCTTCCATGAATTGTAAAACTCAGAGACGCTTCCATGAATTGTAAAACTGGACTGTGTGGTTCCAGTCTCTCCGGCTGAGCCCGTGGCGAATTCAACTCTGGGTAGGAGCCGGTCATGGGTCGAAAAACCACAAACATGAGCGCATCAAACCCACGACCTCCCAGCCGGGAATCCGCGACACTAACCACTTGCCCAACGGCTGGTGTGTGTGTGTGTGTGTGTGTTGTGTGTGGTGCGTGCGTGCGTGCGTGCGTGCGTGCGTGCGTGCGTGTGTGTGGCGTGCGTGCATATGTGTGTGTGTGTGTGTGTGTGTGTGTGTGTGTGCGCGCGCGTGTGTGTGCGCGCACGCGTGCGCGTGTCTGCGTAATTGCCAACAGCCCCAACTCCTCTATCATCAAGCAATCAACCAACCAAGTAACTAAATACAAAATTAAGTAACTGACTAATAAACGGATCAACGAACGAACCAGTTCACGAAGGTCTTGGTCATGCTTACTTAACTTAGTCATTTACATCCCTACCTCATTATTGATTCAAACACTTACATAAACTCATTCACATGTATGTATATATATATATATAATATATATATATATATATATATATACATACATATACTACGTGCATTTCAGCATTGGCGTTCTTTCAAGGACGATTCCCTCAGGGTCGTGGCAGGCCAGGAAAGGTCAAAGGTGAAGTGTACTGTACAAGTGTGAACCCCAGGAATAATGCATAGGTCTTTTTGAAAGCCAGCCAAAGAAGCGGCAGTGAAACTACTACCTAAGCTTACAGCCTTCTGGGGCAGGCTGAGGTGGGTTTTCCTGTATGCAGCATAGGAAAAGTATGTTGTACATGATAGCGTTATATTAAAAGCATTGTGGACGTGAGAGTAAAAGAATTACACTGTCATATGATCACGAGTACGAGACTCAGTGTGTTAACTGCTATCATGCTTTCTTCTCTGTGTCACTTTGTCTCTGTCTGTCTGTCTGTGTCTGTCTGTCTGTCTGTTTCTGTTTGTCTGTCTGCCCTCTCTCTCTCTGTGTCCCTCTCCTCTCTCTCTCTCTCTCTCTCTCTCTCTCTCTCTCTCTCCTCCCCCCGCCGTCGTGTACTCTCTTTCTCTCCTTCTCTTTTTCCTTCTCACTATCCACACACACAAGCGCACACGCACACGCACATGCACAACCACTCAACCACCTAAACACGCGCGTACGCAGGCACGCACGCGCTCTCACACACATACACGCGCGCGCGCGCGCGCCACACACACACACACACACACACACACACACTCGCGCACGCATGCACGCACTCACGCACGCACGTACGCACGCACGCACGCACGCACACACACACACAACACACACACACACAACACACAACACACACACACACACGGTATCACGAAGTCATGTTTGTAACTATGACAATTATTAGATCCGCCTAACGACCTTTTATGAGAAAAGACATCAAAGAAGATAATAGAGACAGATTTGTGCACCATCTTGAAATAACAAGACGCACTGACAATGAAAGACCTCACTGAAGAAGACACATTGTTTGTTGATACCAATCCAGACAGATAGCAAGCAACGAAACAGTCATGTCGAGCGCCTTTGTTTACAGCCCAGCCGACCGCAAATGCCATTTCGGAACTGGAGGTACTCAGATGGTGAACCAGCCAACAATCCACACTATACAGAAATGAAGGAAGAGAAGAAGAAGAAGAAGAAAAAAAACAGACGGACACTGAGAAAGCAAGAAAGGAAGGAGGGAAGGAAGGAAGGAAGGAAGGGAGAAAAATAAGGGAAAAGGAAGACTGCACAAGGGAAAGGAATGCAAGTGAAAATGAGAGAAAACACAACGAAGAATAGACAGAAAGAACGAATGATAGACAGAAAGAACAAATGATAGATAAAGTTAAAAAGAAAAAAAAATGAGAAGTCAGTTAAAAAAAAAAAAAAAAGGCAACAGTGAAAGAGCGAAAGAATGAAAGATAGAAAGGGCGAATGATAGAAGGAAATAAAGAAAGAAAATAGACAGAATGGCAAAAACATAGACAAACAAACAAACAATAAATGAGTAAAAACATGAATAAAAAAAAGAAACAGGAAGAAGAAAAACGTTAGAGGTTATGAAATC
>CM065731.1:66814528-66829961 GCA_033310375.1 Conus canariensis | reverse complement strand
TTGCTTAGTTTTTAATGTTTGTTTTTCTAAAAAAAGGGGTTTCTTTTATTTCGTTGCTGTTGGGTTTTAAATCTTTAAGGGGTTTTTGGGGTTTTTTTTTTTTTTTGGGTTATTGTTGGGAGTTCTTGTAGTGTTTTTTGGAATTTTTGCAACTGCCTCATTTGTCTAATCTTCGGGGTTTTAAGTTTTTCCCAAGGTGATTTTGATCGCTCACAATGAGCCTTTGTCTAATTTTTTTTTTGTCTTTGCAAAAAACCTTTGAGGGGTGATTGGTTTAGTTGTAAGCTGAAAAGTTGTCCTTGCTCGTTTTTCACAAACAAAGGGTTCATCTTTTTTTTAAAAATCTTTAGGGTTTTTTAAATTCGGGAGGTTCTTGGCTAAATTTTGTTTAAAATGATTTGCCCTTTTCCTTTTTTTTAATTCACGCCCCCAAGGATTGTAAGGGGATGTGTAAAAGGGCTTTCTTTTCCCATCATGTGGTTCCCCAAAGGAAATCAAAAACATCATAATCTTCTTCGGGCCCTGTTTTTAAATAATTAACTTTTTATTTTGTTTTTAAAAATAAATTTGTCAAAAGATATGGTTCGATTCTTGCCCCGAAAGAAGTTGAAGGGCCCCTTTGGGCCCGTAAAAGGGAAAAATAAACGAATATTATTGTTCCAAAAAATCAATTACTATTGATTCAGATCAAATTCTTACTGTTAAATTTCCACCCCCTGGGGAGCGGGATAAAATGTTTTGTGCCGGGATTTTAAACGGCTTACTTTCAAATAAAAACTTGATTCAGAACGACGTAAACAGGCAGTTGTACAAATTTTGGGAAAGGGCCAATCTTTAAAAGAAAATTTTTAAAAAAATTTGGGGGGCAAGAAATATTTTTTTACACAATGCGCATTTTCTAATCTATTCTGTTTTTGGCTAACGGAATAAAAGGGCCCGTTTCTTGTGTTTCAAGGAATCAAAATTTAACGAAGCCCTAAACACAAAATAGCGCCAAAGTTCCCTTAAAAAACGGAAAAAAAAGTATAAAACCCTGAAAGTTATGCGTTTGGAAATCGTTTTCATACCCTTAGTTTTTGGGGTTGTTAAAAGCGAAATGCGCCCATCTTTCAAGGAGCTTTAAATAGAAAGTTTGTTCTTAGAACTAACTTTTAATGAATAAAAAAAACTTTTTGTCATTAGTTTCGCAGACACTGTTTCCAAGTACGGGCATTTTCGACATTTTCGTTAGAGTTTGACATTTTTTAGCAACCCTAACTTAGAAAGGTGTTTTGAGCAAAAATATCAGTCAAAAATTAGCCCAAAAAAAAAAAAAAAAAAATTTTTTTTTTTTTGGGGGAAAAAAAACCTTTTTTTTTTCCCCCCCCCCCAAAAAATTTTTTTTTTTTTAAAAAAGGGGAAAAAAGGCCAAATTTTAAAAAAAAAATTTAAAAAAAAAAAAATTTTTTGTTCCAAAGGGCCCAAAAGGGTTTTTTAAATTTTTTTAAAAAAAAAAAAAAAAAAGGGGGGGGGGGGAAACCCAAAAGGGGCCCCAAAATTACCCTTTTAAAATTTTCCCCTTAGGTTTTTTAAAAAAATTTTTTAAAAAAAAAATTTTTTTTTTTTTAAACAAAGGGGGGGAAACGTTAAAGGGGTTAAAAAATTTTAAAAAAAAAAAAATTTTTTTTTGGTTTTTTTTTCCCCTTTTTTTTTTTTTTTAAAAAATTTTTTTTTTTTTTTTTTTTTTTTTTTTTGGGGGGGAAAAGGGGGGTTTTCAAAACCCCCTTTTTTAAAAAAAAAGGGGAAAAAAAAGAGGGGGGGGAAAAAGGGGAAAAAAGGGGGGGGAGGGGGGGGGGTTTGGGGGGGGGGGTTTTTTTAAAGGGAAAAGGGCGGTTTGGGGGGGGGGGGGGGAAAAGGGGGGGGGGGGTTTTTTTGGGGGGGTTTTTTTTTTTTATTTTTTTTTTTTTTTTAAAAAAAATTTTTTTTTTTTTTTTTTAAAAAAATTTTTTTAAAAAAAATTTTTTGGGTTTTTTTTTTTGGGGGTTGGGGGGGGAAAAAAGGGGGGGGGGGAAGGGGGGGGGGAAAAAAGGTTTTTCCGGGGGGGGGGGGGAAAAAAAGGGGGGGGGGGGGGGTGGGGGGGGGAAAAAAAAAATTTTTTGGGGGGGAAAAAAAAGGGGGGGGGGGGGGGGGGGTTTAAAAAAAGGGGTGGTTGGGTTTAAGGGGAAAAGGGGGGGGGGGGAAAAAAGGGGGGGGGGGGGGGGGGGTTTTGGGGGGTTTTTTGGGGGGGGGTTTTTGGGGGTTTTTGGGGGGGGTTTTGGGGGAAAAAAAAGGGGGGGGGGGGGGGGTTTTTTTTTGGGGGGGGGGAAAAAAAAATTTTTTTTAAAAAAAAATTTTTTTTAAAAAAAGGAAAGGGTTTTTTTTTTTAAAATAAAGGGGGGGGAAAAAAAAAAGGGCCCCCCCCCCAAAAACCCCCCAAAAAAAAAAAAAAAAAAAAAAAAATTTAAAAAATTTTTTTTTTTTTTTTTTTTGGGGGGAAAGGGGAAAATTTTTTTTGGGGGGGGGGGGGGTTTTTTTTTTTTTGGGGGGGGGGAAAAAAAAAGGGGGGGGGGAAATTTTTTTGGGGGGGGTTTTTGGGGGGTTTTTTTTAAAAAAAAAAAAGAAGGGTTTTAAAAAGGGGGATTTTTTTGGGGGGGGGGGGGGGGGGGGGGGGGGGAAAAAGGGGGGGGGGGGTTTTTTTTTTGTTTGGGGGGGGGGGGGGTTTGGAAATTGGGGGAAAAAAAAAAGGGGGGGGGAAAAAAAAATTTTTGGGGGGGGGTTTTTTTTTTTAAAATTAATTTCCCAAAAAAATTTTTTTTTTTTAAAATAAAAAAAAAGGGGGTTTTTTTTTGGGGGGGTTTTTTTTCCCCGGGGGGGGGGGGCCCCCCCCTTGGGTTGGGGGGGGTTTTTTTTTTCCCCCCCCCCCCCAAAGGGAAAAATTTTTTTTTTTTTAAAAAAAAATAAAGGGGGGGGTTTTTTTTTCTTTGGGGGAAAAGGGGGGGAAAAAGGGGGGGTTTTTTAAAAAACCCGGGGTTTTTGGGGGGGTTTTTTGGGGGGGGGGGGGGTTTGGGGGGGTTTGGGGGGGAAAGGGGAAAAATTTTTTTTTTTTTGGGTTTTTTTTTTTTTTTTTTTTTAAATTTTAAAAAATTTTTTTTTTAAAATTTTTTGGGAATTTTTTAAAAAATTTTTTTTGGGCGGGTTGGGGGGAAAGGGGGGGGGGCCCTTGGGGAAAAATTTGGGGGGGGGGGGAAAAAAAAAAGGGGTTTTTTGTTTTTTAAAAAAAAGGGGGGGGTTTTTTTAAAAGGGGGGGGGAAAAAATTTTTTTAAAAAGGGGGGGCCTTGGGGTTTTTTTTTAATTAAAAAAGGAAGGGGTTTTTTAAAAAAAAAATTTTTTTTTAAAAAAAAGGGGGGGGGGGGAAATTTTTTTTTTTTTTTTTTTTAAAAAATTTTTTTTTTTTTTCCTTTTAAAATTTTAAAATTTTAAATTTTTTTTTTTTTCCCAAAAAATTTTTTTTTTTAAAAAAAAAAAAAGGCCCCCCAAAAAAAAAAAAAAAAAAAAAAAAAAAAAAAAAAATTTAATTTAAAAAAATTTTTTTTTTAAAAAAAAAAAAACCCCCCCAAAAAAAAATTTACCCCCAAAAAACCCCCCCAAAAAACCCCTTTTAAAAAAAAAAAAAACCCCCCCCCCCAATTAAAAAAATAAAAAAAAAAAACCCCCCAAAAAAAAACCCCCCCATGCGTGGCAGAAGTTAGAGTGTAAAACAATGGGAGACTATCATGATTCCTATTTAATGGCGGATACCTGTTTGTTGGCGGACGTCTTTGAAAATTATAGGAAGACCTGCATGAAACATTACAGCCTGGATCCTGCGCATTACATTTCTGCGCCCGGGATGAGCTGGGACGCTTTCTTAAAATTTACTGGAGTACAAATTGATTTATTGTCTGACCTGCCAATGCTTCAGATGATTGAAAACGGATTGCGTGGGGGAATCAGTAGGGCGTCGCACCATTACTGTAAAGCAAACAACAAATACTTGGACGACTATGATCCAAGTAAAAGGTCTAACTATCTCATGTATTTAGATGCAAACAATCTGTATGGATGGGCAATGGCGCAATCACTTCCATTACGCAACTTTAAAATGTACACAGGTGATGGTGTGGATAATATTCAAAAAGCATTAAAGTGGTTGGGCAGTTTGACGCCAGATCAACAGTGTGGATACATTCTAGAAGTTGACTTAGAATATCCTCAGGAACTCCATGATTACCATAATGACTATCCATTAGCGGCAGAAAGTCTAAAAGTGTCAATGACAGAACCACCTAAACTTGTGCCTAATCTTCGTGACAAAAAAAATTATGTCTGTCATTACAGACTTCTCCAATTTTATTTAAGACATGGTTTAAAGTTGACAGCTGTTCATCGTATAATTGCTTTTGATCAAGAACAGTTCATGAAACCATACATAATGAAGAACACTGATCTCAGAACTAAATCCACAGATGCTTCAGAAAAAGACTTTTTCAAGTTGATGAACAACAGCTGTTTTGGAAAGACTATGGAGAATCCGCACAAGCGTAAAGATGTTAGATTGGTCACCAGAGAAAACGTTGCAATTAAGTTGACTTCAAAACCTAATTATCAGGACTTCAGAAGATTTCATGATCAGCTTTTTGGCATAATGATGAAAAAAAAGAAAGTCAAATTGGATAAGCCCGTTTTTATTGGGTTTACTGTTTTAGAGCTGTCGAAGCTTTTGATGTTAGAATTTCTTTACGACTACTTTAAACCCTTGTATCCAGAGTCCAGAGTTCTGTACACAGATACAGATTCCTTTGTAATCGACATCCCTACTGAAGATATCTATAAAGACATGGAATTAGAAGTAGCTAAAGGGCATGCGGGATGGTACGACACATCTGATTACCCTAAAGATTCGCCTTTGCATTCAACTGTTAACAAAAAGGTTTTAGGTAAGATGAAGGATGAATTATCTGGAGAGGTGATCAAGGAGTTTGTTGGTTTGAGGTCGAAAATGTACAGTCTTTCAAGCCAAAAAAAAGTTGTTAAAAAAGCAAAGGGAATATCTCGCAGTGTTGTGCAGTCAAGCATATCCCATGACAACTATAAAAAAGCATTGTTTGACAATAAGACTTTTCATCATGACAACGTAAAACTACGATCTAATCTACATGAGATCAACACAACTGTTGTAACAAAGAAATCATTAGATAGAACAAACACAAAACGTGTGTTTGTTAATCCAGAGTTTTCATATGCAATCGGGCATTGGAGAATAGTATAATCATATGTCTTCATGGAGTTTCTGTTTGGTCAAGTGTTATCAGAAGCTCAACTATATCATTATCCAGTATAGCCAAATCATTATTATTCTCATTCATTACTGCTAAATGTGCTTTAATTTTTTTTATCATTTCAAGATTTTGATTTTTCCATATCAAAATATCAGAATCTAGGGATTGGGGTAGTAAGCGATTGTCTGGCTGTTTTAGCATAAGATTGTCAATGTTCTTAAATATTTTTTTGATAATAATATTATAAGCAGATAATTGACGTATTAATTTTGAAAACTCTTTTTTCTTTTGAGCTTCCATTTTAAACTCAAATGTATTTGCCTAAATTAACTAAGCGACTGGAACTGTGTCTGGGGGGATTATCTGCAGTTCTTCCTTCACAAAAGATCTTCGGGGGGCTGGTCGTTTTGTTGTGTCAGTTTCTCGTAAATAATACACGGGTGGATTCATTTTCACAATTTTTTTTATCTCATATGGATCAACACTCCAAACTGGATCTGTTGCCCTGATGCGAGTGTCCCCTTCTGCTTCTCCCGGCGAATAAAGGTACCTTACTTTCAAACCAAATGGCAATAGTTTGCTTGATGAAGACTCTCCTTCAACAACATTTATTGTTTGTTTTCTGATTGCTTGTACTGGTTTTAGACCTTTAAATTCTTCATTATTCATTGCGCGCAAAACTGAGGGCAGCCTTCTAACCCATTCTGTGTTGCGAGAATTGTCAATCAGCTCTCTGTGATACTGGTAGGAGAAAAGTCTTTCAGATAACTGTTTGTTAAAGTTTTCAACCAAACCCTGTGATCTGTGAACTCCCGGAATGCCTCTTTTAATGGTAACTCTATGTTTTAACAATAATTGATTCACTTGACCTTTAAATTCTTTTCCATCATCGACTTGAATCATGCGAGGATAAGTTAATGGGCCTCGTTGATATATCAGTTGTATAGCGACAGCAACAGCAGAAGCACTCTTTTGTGTTAATGGTTCCGCATCTTTGTATCTTGAAGCTATGTCAATGACTGTAAGCGCGTACTTAAATCTTTTTCGTCTAATCGTATCATGGGGTAAATATAGAAGATCCATTTGATGGGTGTCGTTTGGAGTTATATTCACAAAGTGTGGTCTCTGTATTTGTTTAGGCGCTGGTAGATAAATTTGCCAAATCGCTTGTTTAGATAACCATTCTTTTGCTGTTTGTTCACTGACTCCAGCTGCTTGGCTTAGCTTTTTAATTGCTGTTATTCCCTTCCAATATCCTTTTGGCGAATAATAGATCTTGTTCATTTTTTATTCAGCCAATACTTTGTGCAACAAAATACACAACGGTCATGCCAAAGGCAATAAACAATATTTCTTGCATCTTTTGTTTTTCTGATGGTTGATAAAAATCGCTGAATTTTGGTGGAGGCAATGTCTCAATTGGCTTGCCTGTTACAAGATAATATTCTTTTATTGCTTGATCAACATCTTTAAATGTGTAAGCTGCATGTCCCTGTTGTTTAAGTCTGTCGTTAATAAAATCTAACTGCTCCATTCTTTGCTTTTCATAGGTGTCTTGTGCAGCGGCTAGTTGCTCCATAGCTCTGTTATGTCTTTTTCTCTCATCGTTATTTTGTAGTTTACTAAACGCGTAATTACTTCCGCTAAAAGCAAGCGCATTAACCACAGCGCCACCAATCATCATTACGAGTGAAGCCATTTTTATAAATGTATTTTTTTAATTTTACATATTGATACTGTCTGGAATTATTCCTTGCTTAACTAGAAAATCTTTCGTAGCAAATGAAGCTGTAATAACAGCAATCAGCTTTGCTGAGTCTTCAAAGTCTAGTTTGCCAAGATCTGCTGGTTTTATTCTTAACAAGCTTTTACCAAGCATTGTGTATCCTACACTTAGACCTCCAATAACAGCAGAATGGTATACGAGGTTAGTAATAGTTTTTTCGGTGCTCATTTTTAAAAAATAAAATAATATTTATTCATTAATAAAACATGAACTGCGATGATTTACTTCCTGAACTTACAAATGATCAAGTTGATGACCAAGCTATTATGCCCAAAAAGGAAAGGCTGTATTCTTTAGCAGCATGTGGAAAAACAAAACAGTACCTCGGAAATGAATTCAGCATAGAACAGATTCAACAGATGTCAACGCAAGACATTGTAAAGTATCACAACAGGTATGAAGCGCAACTGGGGTCAAGAATGGTAAAAAGTGTTGGGCAAACGGTTCTTAGTTTGTACACTAAACTAGTTAGTAGATTTGCTCCCATTGATTCTGAACAAGATTTTATGTATGATTTAACGCAGGATCCAGTTTTAACAAAGTCATTAGAGTCTCTAGGATGTGATCTATATTACAGATTTGGAACATTATTGTCGCCATTAATCATGGGATTAATTACTTTTAATCATATAGATTTTGTTTCCCTTCAAAATGACCGAGCCAGAAAATCAGCAGAAAACATTGATGGAGAAAGTGACCAGTAAAAAGCCTCCTCATCCTGGGCGTGTTGCAGCAGGAAAAAAATTAGCAGAGCGGAACAAACAAAAAAAATTAATGTTGCAATCACAGAATATAACTCATAATGAAAACATAACACCGCCAACAGTTGTTTCAATGCCAGCTGTAAATACACAAGTTGATTCAAGACCTACAACACCAAAGTCGACATGGATTATTTGGATTAAAAGAGTTAGCATTTTTGGCGTCATTGCTGTTGGTGGGGGTGGTTATTACGTTTATAAAACATATAAACAACGCCAGCAAAAACCAAAGCAGTCAAAAAAATCACAGCCACTAAATACAGAAGCCAAACAAAAAAGCATGCCAGAACCGCCAACAACAAAAGATCATTTTGATCCATTTCAGATGGAATAATATTTCAAGAACTTAATAAATAATTATAAGTGACTTGAATAAGAACTTAATAACGACTTGATGACGACTTAATAAAACTTAAATAAGAACTTAATGACGACTTGATAAGAACTTAATGACGACTTGATGACGACTTGTTAAGAACTTGAATAAGTACTTGAATAAGAACTTGTTAAGAACTTGATGTTGACTTGTTAAGAACTTGAATAAAAACTTGTTAAGAACTTAAATAAGAACGTGATGCCGACTTGAATAAGAACCTAGAACGACTTAATGACGATTTTTTTCACAATTAATTGTTACATTCTTTTCCGGGGAGACAACTCCCTTCTGCCTTTATGTAGTATCTAGGTCAGACATGTCTAGCCACGGCTTACTCAACTGCACAATAGCCGAGTCGAAGCGTCGCACTGTTTCCGGGTTCGTGTTGAGTTACACATAACGGATGTAAGGGCGTCGTTTACTGCAGGCCGCCACGCGGCATTGTATAAATTTAGACGGCGTCGTTCAGTACAGGCGTTAGACGTCATTGTATAAATTTAGGCGGCTAAATTTCTAAACATATCAAAACATGTTTCTTACCTTCCCCCAATCACAAGACTAGATAGAATCAGCTGATTAGTAACAGTGACGACATTTCCGCCCAGCACTTGTGTTGTTAGCAACTAAACCTAGCTGTCTTGTCATTTGCGGGTGTGCAGTGCAGTCGTGTTTTCAGTGTTGTGTTATGTCGCAAGACAGTATCTCTTCTGAAATAGAACTTCTTGAATCACAAACCGTTCATCAAGAATTGCTATTTCATTGAAGTCTACTCCATGAGAAAAGAACTAAAAGCAATGTTTTCATATAGTGAGGAGATAAGGCAGTATTGGTCCACTCCCATTCAACTACCAATGCAGCTTGAAACACGATCTTCTCAAGAGCCACAGCAGGGAACGGCCGCGCTCTAGCTAGAGCGCGTGAAATGAATATTAAACAGGCACACGTCACAGCCTATAGCAGAAAGCCAAACAGGCTGCCTTTTCAGGCGGCCGCCGGGTGTACTTTATACAATTGTCTTGTTTGTTGAATCAAGCTTTTGATAAGTGCACTTGGTGGCTGCTTAGAATAATCTTCAACAACGTGCCACGATTCTACGCTTGTGTAAACACACATCCCACCCCTTTTCAGATAGCTTTCAATAGCCAGTCATTCCTCACAATAGAATGAAATCCCAACTTGGTTGACAAATAGCCCTCCTAAGAATAAAGGCATGGTTAACCAAGTCCCCATTGTTTTGTTTGTTTACTTCTTAATGGTCCAGTGACAGAGAACTATAAAACAGATAATCCTACACATTATGTATGTTTGTAAAGTGTTTACTATTAGAGAACTATAAAATAGGCATTCTGGGTAAGCCGCCGGAGCAGCAGCGAAACCGGCTTTAGCCGGTTGGAGCTGGCGGAGGTGGGTGAGCCAGAATGCCTATTTTATAGTTCTCTAGAATTAAGACCCTTTTCTTTATTGAGTAAAGGGAGCGTTTTATAGAAAACTCAATTCAATTGTGATAGTGCTCCTTTGGGTGAATGGAGTGATTGCGTGTTGTGTACGAAGTAAGCATACTGTGTTTGTGAATGCAAGTGTGTATGTGCACAAACATGGGTGTGTGACAGTTGGACTGCACGTGCTTTGACAATGTCCCTTCCGAATATTGTTGACCGATCAAGGTCAGGTTCAAGGTCAAGGTCATATGACCTTGAACACCAAAAATATATTTTTTAGCCATACATCAAGCACCAGTCAACGTAGGATATTCAAACTTAGTGTGAAGGTGCTTTGGCACATGCCCCTCCGAATACGGTTGATCGATCAAGGTCAAGGTCAAAGTCGTATGACCTTAAACACTGAAAATAAAACCTTTTAGCCATATTTAAGCACCAGTCAACATAGGATGTTGAAACTTGGTGTGAAGGTGCTTTGTCTCATGTCCCTTCCGAATATTGTTGACCCATCAGTCTCAAGGCAAAGGTCATATGACCTTGAACACTGAAAAAATATTTTTAGCCATATCTCAAGCACCAGTCAACATAGGATGTTGAAGCTTGGTGTGCAGGTGCTTTGGCTCATGCCCCTTCCGAATATTGTTGAACGGTCGAGGTCAAGGTCAAGACTGGACCCTAAAAATATCGCTGATATAAAGGTTTGACTAAAGAAAGAGTAAAAAAAAATCCCAGACTTGACTTTTTGAGGCGTAGGCGAACTTTCGTACTTTTGGCTTGTAGCTCAGGGTATTGTGTGGACGGCCTGTTCGCTGTAGACGATTGATTTTGTTAAACGCAACTTCGCGGGTTATTCTCGAATGCTGCATTCGAAACTGTACATCCAGTATATGAATGTTTTAGTTGGAATTTATTTAAAACGCTACTTAAATTCACAAATAGAACAGATTTTTGTTTATCTGTTCGTTTTTATGTGCGTTATTGAATGACCAAGGAATTTCTTTTTGAATTTTAGTGTTTTGTTTGAAATCTACATTACTTAGTGACTCACCTTTAAAACGGGAACAAATCGAGGACTGACCAGCCCGGCAATAGCGGACCTCCCCAATAAAGGGTTCGGTGAGTTGTTCGACATCAAACTTGCATAGTTGAGCTGTAGTGTTTTAAACTCTGTTCATTCCACCGATATTGAGGTCAAGATCCCCAAGAAAACTCTTCGTGTGTGTGTGAGTGTGGTGATGTGTTGTCTTGCGAGTGTGCATCAGTGAGACACTTGAAGTGCGTGAAACCATTATGAGGGTGCATGTTGGGTTCAATTCGCAGCGCCTTGAGCCAAACTGTGTTTTGGTACAATGTTCTTTACTTATTCATCTACTTATGTATATATTTTTGTCTGTATTCATTTATTTATTTATTCATTTATTTATATATTTATTTATCTATTCTTTATTCATTTATATATATACTTATTCATTCACTCATTCATTCGTTTGTTCGTGCGTTCATTGATTGATTGTTTATCTATTTATTTATCATTACAGTGTTTATTTATTATGTATTTATTATGTATTTATTTATGTATTTATTATGTATTTATTATTCATTTATGTATTTATGTATTTTATTTATTTATTTTGTTCATTCATTCATTCATTCATTCATTCATTCATTGTTGCTTGCTTGCTTGCTTGCTTGGTTCATTCACTTACGTAATAATTTTTTTGTATTGATTCATTTATTTATTCATTATTTTTGTGATTTAATTAGTTATTTTTTTCATTTATTTATTTATTGAGAGAGAGAGAGAGAGAGAGAGAGAGAGAGAGAGAGACAGACAGACAGACAGACAGACAGAGAGAAAGAGACACAGAGAGAGACACTGAGACAGACAGATGGACAGACATACACAGAGAGAGAGCGAGCGAGCGAGAGAGAGAGAGAGAGAGAGAGAGAGAGAGAGAGAGAGAGAGATTGATCGGGGTGGAGAAGGGGGGAGTGGAGGGGGGGGGCAGTATGAAAGAGTGAGGATCAACAAATTGTGTTCGTTTGCGAGCACCTGAAAGAAAGTGTAGACTGCGACAATCCGTGCTGTTGCGACAATCCGTGCCGGGAGGCCAGGCACAAATTGTCGCATAAGACAATCCGTGCTGTTGCGACAATCCGTGCCGCCAGGTCCGGGACGGATTGTCGCAACAGCACGAATTGCAACAATCCGTGCCGTTGCGACAATCCGTGCCGCCACAGGGGTGACTCCGTTGTGTGTGTGAGCAAACAAAGAACAGGAAGTTTAAACAACACACACACACACCACACACACACACACACACAGACACACACACATACCCCCCCCCCCCAACACACACACACACACACACACACACACACACACACACACACACACACACACACACATACACAAATAAACGTACACAGACATATTGACACACAAATCGAGCGATTGACAAATGGACAGAGCCATAGATCGATCAACCCACGGACAAAGAGACAGACAGACAGACAGATAGACAGACAGAGAGACACGCGAACGTGCACCCAGAGAGAGAGAGACAGACAGACAGACAGACAGACAGAGACACGCGAACGTGCACCCAGAGAGAGAGAGAGAGAGGGAAAGAGAGTAACAAACAGACAGACAGATACTCACCAGCAGCCAAATGTTTTGTTGTTGTTGTTCTTTGTTCTTTATCCACACTACCCTGTAATGGCACCCTTGGTGTTTTTTTGTTTTCACCTCTGTGCAATCAGAAGGAACCTAAGACGACTCTCAACGCACGCACCGCCTTTCTTGAGCAGAACCACTTCCTGAATTGTTGCTGAGAAAACCCGCCTCGCGTGAAGGGCTTTGGGCTGTCTGTCATTGGTCGGTCGCAGCTGGCTTGAAGGGTGTAAGGGTTCCTAAGGTGTCAGAAGGCTTAGTGACAAGGACAAGGTGCCTGTGGGTTATATATATATGTCATTCCGTCAGTGCTTTGTATGGGTTTCTTGGAAGCTACGGGTTGGTTCGGTGTAGGCGAAATAAGTGTTGGCTGGATTCTGTCTGTCTGTCTGTCTGTCTCTCTCTCTCTCTCTCTCTCTCTCTCTCTCTCTCTCTCTCTCTCATTACAAACGCAGCGACAGTCAATGGAACCGAGCCCTGCTGAGACCTGAGTCGAATCCCCACACTGATATGCAAACACTTGGAGTATAGCTGGTTTTCCATTAATTCAACCGTATGTTCGCTGTTGATTCTGAAGCAGCAAGTTCATGCACCGCCTTTTCAAATGCTAACTGACAAACATCGACAGAAATAGGCAACTTTCACAATCAGCAAAATTTCCTTTCGCCGAACATCAGTTCCACCGCTTCTACCACATGAATAGGCCTATACCGACCTCGACATTTGACCGAGAAGGCTATTGAATGTCATTCGTGTCTGTTAGCGTGAAAGAGATATCTAGAAGCTTTGTATCTCTAAATAGGGACCTAAACTAAAAAATAAAAATAAAAAAATCCTGTTGCCTTTTTCAGCAAATCATTCTTAGTTGCTTTATTTTCGGTTTCTACGCAAGATTTCCTGGAAATGTCGGAGAGCTTTTTCTTTTTATTTCTTTTTTTTTTTCTCTCAGGCATAATCCTCACTCAGCTTTATGCGTGATTGTGTGTCTGGTACGTGTTGGTGGATGGGTGGAAGAAAGGAGAGAGGGAGAGAAAAAGGACCGTCACGGGTGGTACCCGGGCGTATCGCTTGGGTGCTTGAGTAGGTGTCGTGTGTGTGTGTGTGTGTGTGTGTGTGTGTGTGTGTGTGTGTGTGTGTGTGAGTGTGAGTGAGTGAGTGTGAGTGAATGAGTGAGTGGTGTGTGTTGTGTGTGTGTGTGTGTGTGTGTGTGTGTGTGTGTGTGTGTGTGTGAACACATGTCTATAAGTTTGTGTGTGAGCTGCATCCATAGGCTCATACATGCGTGTGTGTGCATGCGTGAGCGTGTATGTGTGTGAGCGTGCGTGTGTGCAGATGTGTGTGTGCATGCATGTGAGTGTGAGCGTGCGTGCGTACGTGTGTGTGTGTATGAGTGTGTGAGTGTGAGTGTGTGTTGTGTGTGTGTGTGTGTGTGTGTGTGTGTGTGAGCGTGTGTGTGTGAGTGTGTGTGTGTGCATGTGCGCACGCGCGCATGAGCACACACTGGGCATTTGTGTCAAAGAGACACATCAAAATTCTCACGAGTTCATATGTATTTATTGACTTCGCCTGACTGCCGACTTCTTGTTCGACCAAATCCCAGAAATCCTGTTCGTCCTTTTTAAAACGGACAGCCACTGCAACACAGATTTAGAATGCTCTGCTATATTCGCCATTGAGACGTATGATAACAAATATTCATTTGGCAAATTCATCTACGTGAATAAATCGCCCTTATATTTTCCATTTCGTTCATATCAACACCTCAAAATGGCACAATATCTAAGTCATTCAAACGGATCAAACCCGTCTGTATACCAATACGAGAGCGTTCCCCGTCCCTAACATCTTTCACAGTAGACTATATTATATATATATATATATATATATATATATATATATATATATATATATAATATTAAACGAATGAAACAATGAAAATTATCCAAGCTTGCCCTACTTCCCGTATCGGCACCAGACGTCAAGCAAATGTGAGCCATGACGGTCACACTCCAACATTAGGTAAGAATCTAGGATAAGAGTGGAATCATGCCGTAACTTTACCATTCTATATTCCAGTGTCTGAAAAACAGTGTGCACACGTGCGAGCGCGCGCTCGCGTGTGTGTGTGTGTGTGTGTGTGTGTGTGTGTGTGTGTGTGTGTGTGTACACGTGTATGTGTGTGTGTTCCTGCATGCATGCATGCTTGCATGCATGCATGTGCGCGTGCGTACGGGTGCGCGTGTGTTGTGTGTGTGTGTGTGTTGTGTGTGTTGCGTGCGTGCGCGCGCGCGCGCGCGCGCGGGCGTGTGTGTGTATGTGTGAGTGTATGGAGAAGACATAGGCAAGTAAAGAGGGAGGGACAGGGAGAGACACTGACACAAAGACATTAAAAATAGACTGACAGACAGCAAGACACAATGTGGCGACAGGCGCCCGGTGAATAATACAAAAAGATTGTGTTCGTTAAACTCTACACACTGCATCACCAGCCAGCCACATGGATTGTCATACACACACACACACACACACCACACACACACACACACACACACACTCTCTCTCTCTCTCACTCTCTCTCTCTCTCTCTCTCTCTCTCTCTCTCTCTCGCACGCACGCACGCACGCAAGCATTCATGCATCCACGCGCGCGCGCACACACACACACACACGCGCGCGCGCGCGCGCGTCACTACACAACCATCATCATCACCACCACACAGAACTGCGTAGCGTATTAAACCTAGGCACCTTTCCAAGTTATGATGTTCTGGTTCTTGCAGGATGGAGGACAGAGAGGTCGGGAGGGGGAGAGAACGAGCGGGGTGGGGGGGGGGGGGGGCGGACATCGATGGGGATGAGGGGAGGCATGGTAAGGTAGGGAGGATGGAGAAAGGGGAGGGAGGGGGTTGTTTAGTGTGTGCGTGTGCGTGTGTGTGTGTGTGCGCGCGCGCGTGTGCGTGTGTGTGTGTGTGTGTGTGTGTGTGTGTGTGTGTGTAAAACCATCTGGATCTTTCAGGTGATTTGAAACAAAGGGAACACGTCCATGTGCTGTTTCTCTTGA
>CM065731.1:66774528-66809528 GCA_033310375.1 Conus canariensis | reverse complement strand
TTAAGCTTAGTTGACGACCGTCCCACATTCAAACAACTTCTCCACACATGTGTTTAGTGACAAGGGATTGGGGGAAATGGGTTGTTTGTTTGCTTGTTTAATGAGCAGGAAAACTGAAGAGAAAGAATATCTCAACAACAAAAATAAATGGGAAAAAAAAAAATCCTACATACAAACCCAATGAACGTCAGTGGAACTGAAATAGACATTCGAGTCAAGTTCACGTGTCGTTTTGCGTCAGTCGCTATCCTTTTTGACTTCAATGATCGCCACCAGGTAAAGCAGTGGTGGGTCCTCGATCGCTCACAGGTACCGCAAAGCCAGACCAACTTCGGTTTGCTAATGCTGAGTAGGACGCCGCAGCTTACCGGCAAGGCAAGAAGAAGCAAGCTCGCGCTGCGGCGCACGCACGCGCAGCGAGACCCACCCAGACGTCATACTCATGAAGGAGGCGAGGAGAGAGGGCGGGGTAAGTGGGTGGACGCTGGGGGGTGGGGGAGAGGGGGCAGGCAACTTAATGGCGGCCTGCCCTATACAGGATGCCGAAAAAGTTGGTAAGGTCAGTGGCCGGGGCGTTCGCTCTGTCGGCGATTCTTGACCGGCTTTGCGTGATGAACTAGTAGTTCACGACACGATGACAAAGAAATTCGATGTTTGTTTCGTCCTTTGTTTGCAACAGTCATGTTTGCCTCTATGACCAATTAGACCTGTCTCTCTCTCTCTCTCTCTCTCTCTCTCTCTCTCATGTAAGGAAAATGAATCTCTAGCTGTCTTTGTTGTTCCTAGGCTGCTTGTACACAACTTCACAAACAAACCGAGTTCCCTGCGCTGACAGTCCGAACGTGACAAAACTGATGTTTTTCCCTGGAGAAACTGGGTCAAACTCACACGTGTCTTTGTTTGTCGGTCCAAGGTCGTCGAGTTTGTTAAGCTCCGCCCATCGACCTACCAGTTCGGCTTGACCCAGTTCTTAGGTTCCGCCGGAAAACTCGGTTTTTGACACTAGCCTGACCTAGTTGTCTTCTTCTTGTATCACAATGATAAGATCTCGAGGTTTGCTTCCCGAAGAGTCCAGAATTCACGAAATAAAAGCCGTTGGTTGGTGAAAAAACAACAGGTAAAACTTCGAAGCGAGCTTCCGCCAAGTCCTTGGCATTCCGGTTCAAGGACACAAGCCCGCGTGTTTGTCGAGTGAGTGACAGCCCAGGCCGAGCAACTTTGCATATGGTCTCGCGCACAGTGGCGCTGTTCGATTGGCCCGTCCCACGCAGCAAGCTATACATAGTGTGCACTTACTGCTTCGTGCGGGGTTGAGAGGAGAATTTCACAGTGACCCTCCGTCAGTTTTGAAGTCGGCTGTTCCAAGTGATAAGCAAGAAGCCACCCGGACGTCAGATTAAAATCGCTGCAGTCTACATTTCTCTAGTTCTTCCAGCCGGTCTGAATGGTAAGTTCTTTTTGAGCCTGTTGGTGTGTACGACAGTGGGGAGATGTTGAAGTCGTTGGTCGTTGACTCGCGAAGCCCAGTGAACCACTGCCCCACATTTCGCTCCTTGAGAAGACCGATAGGCCTTTAAAAAAAAAAAAATCGCTTCGCCGCCGCGATGTCTGTTTTGAATCGTCTGTCCTCGCCGTCACCGATTTTAATTGTGAATCCAACGCATCAGTCGGCGCCTCCGAATTTCCGAGACAAATTGTAAAAGAAAATGTCTGTTCTTCGGAAGCGGAAGATAAAGAAGATAGGTGGGTTAATATTTTATTCAGCTGGGGTCGGATGTTGACTGGATATCAGATTTATTGAAATTGAAATTCAGTATAAGAAGACTTAATATGTTCGTCGGTTTGTATTTGAATCACAGATTTACTCCTGCTACTCTCTCTCTCAATCTCTCTCTCTCTCTCTCTCTCTCTCTCTCTCTCTCTCTCTCTCTCTCTCTCTCTCGCAAACGGAGCTGTCCCTCTATGTATGCAGCAATTTACGTGGTGAGGATGCCATTATTTATTTAAACCATGTAGACTAGAAACCACGGCTGTGGTTCTGTCCAGTGCACTGCCCGTTAGAAGCTGTGAATATGAGTGAGCGTGATTTTCCCCCTTTATTTTATGGTGCTATGGTGTGAATGATGTGAGCTCACATAATGTTCATTTTTCTCTCTCGACTCTTTAGGATAGACCTGTTGAACAGTGCTTCTACCTACATCAAGATTGTGAGAGAGAGAGAGAGAGAGAGAGAGAGAGGAGAGAGAGAGAGAGAGAAGAAGAAGAAAAAAGGTAATAAAGTTATTAGAAATGCTTCAAATTGCAGAAAATGTTAAAGCCACAAAAGTGTTGTCAGATATGAAGAAATTAGTTCATGAAGAAATTAGTTCAGTTGGAATGGTCAGTTTAACTCTGACTGCAGGTGGAAATGGATGACACTGACCAAATCAAACTGTCACGTTTGACCACTTATGTACTGTGTATGAAATCAGCTCATGACGAAAGCATTTTGTTAAGTTTTTTTTTTTTTAACTTTGTTCGCCTTATCTGTCCAGCATCTTCCAGATTCCTTGTGATTTTGTCTTTCTGCAGACCATAGAACTTTATTTTTTGTTTGTTTAAAATGCTCAGAAAGAATGTTCTCGAGAAAAAAAAAATCATGGAAACAAACTTTCGTATTCGCTTTTGTATCTTCGCTTTCCTCCTGTCTTGCTTCTTTTCCCTCTTCCTCTCTTTCTTTTGTCCGCTACCATCTCCTTGCCTTCACCTAATGAATTGTTACTATTTATAATGATTACCAAAATCATGTTTTGACATCTAGCTGCAAAGGATATGCTGCAAATCTTCTTGACAATCAAGGAAGTTTTAGAGCTTCACTGCATAGATGTTTTGATGGTTACACAACTTGTCCATGATTGATGGTGTGTGTCATGTGGCAGAATTACAGAGGATGTCACTTTCATCAACAAGGATTTTGTTGTGAACATTACAAAACGGTACTGGTGAGATTTTTCTGTGAATTGTAGCTTAGTTCCTGGTAAACAAATGACGTCTAACAGTGCAGACTTGAATGCCTTTGGATAGCGAGGTGTTTGTGCCTTGGCCTTGGAGGCTTCTACCAGTGTCTTGTGTGTTTTCTGTCAGCAAGAAAGAGGGAATATGGTCCACAGAGGACCTGATCCACAGTTCCAAATCAGAGGAGTGCTCCAGAATCCATTTGGCATCAGTAGAAGTCTGTGTTGTCTGGAACACCTTTCCAGACTAAAAGAATAAAACAGTCGAAGTCTCTCTCTCTCTCTCTCTCTCTCTCTCTCTCTCTCTCTCTCTCTCTCTCTCTCATGTTTTCTTTTTATTATTTCGTTTGGATACTTTAATATTTTCTAGGCTTTTATTTAATTGGTAGCCCGCATCGATCAACTAGGATACTTAAGTAATCACTAGTAGAACAATTCCAGAGGTTGTTGACTTGGACAGTTTGTGGGGGGTGGAAGGGGAGGGAGGGACAGCATAACAATATCCACCAGCTGTTAACACAGTACAAGTGCATCATCAGTTATGTTGACTCGGGGAGGGAGTAGAGGGAGAGAATAAAAGGTAAACCAGGGAAGGGCTTTTGATGGCCGCAATATCGGTCGTCCGCACGTTAATGATGCAGAAAGGGGGGGGGGGGGGGGGGGGGTGAGGGAAAGGGGCCGTTAAGACAATATTTATGATATGCAACAGTGACAGTGGGTGTAATTCGTACAGAATCATCTTCGCATTGATTCACTGTCGACGGAAAACAGTATATATCCGAAGCAGCGGGCAGTCGCCTTTTTGTAAGTGACGTTCGGAAAGGCGGGATGGTCATTGGCACCTACCGCCTGCCAGATGTGGAGGGAGGAGGGGGGGGGGGCGGGGGGTGGAAGAGGGTAAAGACCTGAACATGGCGGTTGTACGTACTGTCTTCATCCACCACCGGTGTGGCGGTCAGTCCGATCGGTCAGTGACCTTTGGGCTTCCGTCGCTCTCCAGCGAGCATGTGGTCAAGCACGCCTCGCGTCTGGCTCGTGTCTCCCTCCTTTCGGTCATTCCCACGACTGCATGCACCGGTGGCTACCGACGTTTTAAGTCGGTTAGTCCCTTTTTTTTTTTCTTTTTTTTTTACGCGAGTCACAAATGTAATATGATTATGCATGTGGATCCTCCGCCCTCCGATCACCGTCAAGGGGGAGTAATGTTAGGCAACGACCGAAAGTGTTACTTTCCATATACTATATATATCTCTTTTTTTTCCCCTTTCAAATACAAGATGAACCATACGAAATGTGGACGTTCTCATCCCCAGCCTTGTAGTTGGAATGACTTGCCAACTGCTGAATCAATCAAGTCGAATGTCGTAATTCCATCCCCCCCCCCCCCCCCCACACACACACACACACACACACCCTCCCCCATCCCTGTTTTTTTTTTTTTTTTTTCCTGTTATTGTTTTTTCAAGTGTTTGCGACAGAATTTAAAAACAGTCAGTTGTAACTTTCATTTTCAAAGAAATTCCCGTAGTGTTTGGGGGAACAAGGCAACGCGACAAATCGCCAGGAATCGACTCAACGTGACGCGTGATTTGTTATTATAGTAGATATGTGTGAGTCAGCCACCGCTTTCCCTGTTTCTGTCATGCAGATAAGATGACGTCATGTCTGATCACACACTTGAAAAACAAAAAAAGAATGTGCGAGAACGTGCACCTTCTTTTCTCACACGTCGACTGCACCAGTGTATACACCGAGTCCCATAAACCACAGTGAAACGCAGTATGTGTGTGTGTGTGTGTGTGCGCGCGCGCGCCCGCGTGTGTGTGTGTTATCTCTCTCTCCCTCACTCTCTACATCTCCGTCTTTCTCTCTCTCTCTCTCTCTCTCTCTCTCTCTCTCTCTCTCTCTCTCTCACACACACACACACACACACACACACGATCGGCCAATAAAATGGTATCGATTGCCTCTTAAAAGAACTTGCTTGAACCGTTACCCACACCTGTTTAGATGTGGCCCGGGTGGGGAAAAAGTCTGTAAAGGGAGAGCAATGGGGGGAGGAGATGAACATGAACGTTTCCTTCGTCCACCCGACGGTGATAATAAGAGAAGAGGAAAAGGTCCACGTTTGTGCGATGTTTTGTTCTGCTGCGCGAGATATGTGCGGCTGATTTTTAAGACCTGGGTAATGGAGTCTTAATCATTGATTGTTTTTTGGGGGAAAAAAATGCTAATGAAAAAATGGCCCCAGGAAATCCAACATTTCAATCTTTTTTCCCCGCAATGCTAGACGGTTGGATTCTGTATGATCATGATTTTTATAACTCATATCTCATTTGTTATAAACAATTTCCTCAACGCGGGTAACCACAGAGACTGAACGTACAGAAAGAGAGAGACAGATGGTGGGGGGAAGAGGGATGAATGGGGAGGTGAGGGGTGGGGGGAGGCGCAAGTGTGCTTTTGGACTGAAAGTTAAACTAGGTTAACGCCACCGGAAAAAAATAATACCTGACCTACTTTTAAAGTTAATGGTGAGAACGACTGCAGGGCAGTAGAGGTGAGAGTGCTGTGCCCCCGTGACCTACGAAATGGGGCGCTGTTTACCACATTCTTTCTCCATACCACCCCACCACCCTCTCTCCTGCTCGTCCCCAGCCCCCGTCCCACCGGGGATAGGGGAAAAAAATAGGTTAGGGGGAGTGGTGCAACGTTACCCACTGTTACCAACAAAGAGCCAGTCGCGCGGCTCTCTCTGTCTCTCTGTCTCTCTCTCTCTCTCTCACCAGTCCCGTACCACACAAAACGGCCGGCGTTGCAAGAGTAGGTGGGGCTTGGAAATAAAATGGAGAAGGAACGGGGAGGGGAGGAGGGGTGGGAGAAGGGAAAGAAAAAAAACAGAACTAGGTCGGTCAAACAACCTCTCCAACGAATCGAGCCGCCCGATTCGTCGCCTTTTGACGCAAGCGAGATGCACTAAACGCGTGCGAGGTCAAGCGCCTAACTCGCAGCCAATCGCGAGGCTTCACTCTCGGAAACGAAGCTCGAACGGGGACAGACGGAGATGACCGAGCAGGAATCGGGTGAGGTCTTTGCACTCTGTCAAGGTTTCCTTGGATGAAACGGGCGCTATTTTTACCGCCCCGTGCCGCGTGCTTGCTGACGCAAAATAGCGCGGCAGGTCAGTCGTCTGCTTCATTCACATACATAGCTTCGGCGAGATCGGTCGCTCTTGTTCAGCTGCGCGAAAAAACTCGAGTTAGGTTTTGGACTGGAAGTGGTGAGAGTGTTTGTCAGTGGTGATCGTCCTTTTGGGATGAGAAGTGTTTTGAGCCTGTGCCTTTTGCCTGCCGGATCCGCTGTACACTAGACTTTTTTTTTCTTTTTTTTTTGCTGCATATCGGAGGTAAAGTTTCAAGATAGAAAACCAACTAAAAGTATTTGTGAAAACTTTAAAAACAGTGTTGTTACCCAGATACTTGAACTAACAAAAAGAAAACACTTGAAATGGTGTCGTACCTGTTTGTTTGGTTGTTGTTTTTGTGTGTGTGTGTGTGGGGGGGGGGGGGTTGTTTGTTTTTGTTTTTTGTTAATTGTAAATCTTTAACTTTTTTATGAGTCTACAGTATACTCTATGAAACTTGGTTGCCGTTTTCTTTCTTAACTTCGTCTGTTTGTCGTTATTTCCTTGAATTCTTTTGGTTGCTCCCAGCCTTGAATGTTTGTGTTCAGTTTGTTCCTTGCCCATTCTATAGATTTTGTTGGTGTTCAATGCCCATGTGTAATGTTTTTTTAAATGTACATTTGTGTATTGATTTTAATGCCATTGCGCACATTTTTAAGTGACGTTATAAATCTAGTGATTATGTACTGTGAAGTAGATCTTACACTTTGGAGTATTGATAACGGAGAGGCCATAATTTTTTTTTTTTATAAAGTAGCTTTACTGAAAGTATGTGTTAAGCAGATGGCCATAACTCTTGAACTTTGCCTGTGAACACTGCACTTGATTCCATTTTCAGTGATTGAGGAATTGATGTTGACATGCCTCTTAGTTTGAGGGCATACAAAACCATTATTAATGTAAAATGATTGTATCTCATTTTCTTTCTTCTTTTTTTTTTTAAATAACCTTGAGTTCAGCAGTGATTGGATTCATATACCATTTTTTAGTTTGATTTTTATTATAGTTATTCTTCTTGCATAGCTGTTCCTATTGCAGTGTGTGTGTGTGGTGTGTGTGTGCTGACAGGACCCCTGAAGGGAGCCCATTGTGGATGGAGGTGTTGTACCGAAACCAGCCTGTCTTTGGAGCCCAGCCCGCTGCCATGGTGTTTCCCTCTGCCAACTGCCCCACGCTGTCCTCCCCCATGTTCGCCGCCCCCTCCCAGCCTTACACCTGCTACTCCTTCCAAGCCAGTCCCTCGGCGCTGTCGCCCCACCCCCCTTCCCGCCACCCCACCCCGGAGTGCCCTGTCCGGTCCAGGAGCAACCAGGAGAGCATGATGAGCGAGGGGACGACGCTGAAGTCGGTGCTGAGGGGGGAGGTGCCAGAGGCCTATTCCCACTTCCTGTCCTCGTCGCAGAGTCCCCCCCGTGCTGACCAGCAGCCCAGTCCCCTGGGGAAGAGGAAGTGTCCCTTTGTGGAGGTGGAGCCGTCCTGTTCCCCGGCGTTCATGGGCCGGATGACCACCACCGTGCTGTCTCCGCCCCCTGAGGACGTGCAGACGGAGCCCATGGATTTGTCTTTCAAGCGCCCCTCCTCCACATCCTCGGACGCCTCCTCTCCGGCCTCGTTCCACCACACCTTCCCTCCTTCCCCGGCCGAGGACAATCACGGCCACAGTAGCGAGTTCTCCTTGCTCCGAAACCTCCTGCAGGTGGGCAAGTGCCCGCAGCCTTCCTCCTCCAACGCCTCCCCGTTCCACTCCGCCTCCCCCACCACGTCCTCGGCCAGTGACCGAAGCTGCGACTCGCCCTGCAGTTCCGAGTCGGGGTTCCCCACGCGCCACTTGTGCGGGTCCACCCGTGTGACTCTGGCCAAGAAGAACATGTACCCCGTGTCCGCACGGGTGTCGGACTGGCTGGTCAAGTTGGTGCAGTTCGCCCACTCGGTCCAGTACTTCCGGGAGGAGCTGAACCCCAACGACAAGTTCACCCTGCTGCTCAACTCGTGGAGCCGGCTGCTGCTGCTCTTCATGGCGGAGAGCAACTTCCAGTTTGTGGTGACGCCCCTGAGGACGGAGCCCGAGCCCGAGTCGGCTGACGTGGACGCTCTGTTGCCTTCCCCTGACGAGCCCACCATGAAGTCGGTGGAGGCCATCCAGACCTTCATCCGCAAGTGTCAGCACATGGGCGTGGAGGCTGAAGAGTACCACTATCTCCGCATGCTGGTTCTCTTTAATTCTGGTGAGTATTGGGCGGCTTTGTGTGTGGTTGGGGGGGGGGAGTGCAGGATGGGAAGTTCGCTTGTTTGAAGAAGTGCATGTTTTTGTCTGTCACTGGGTGATCATGTATGTATGTGTGTTGGTTGGTTGCCCTGTGTGGTGGTGATGCTGTGGTATATTATTATTAGCTTGAACTCTGTCTTCTTTCCTTCCTTCTTTCTCTCACTTTGCCATCTCATACATGCACATGCACACACACAACACACACACACACACACACACATGACACTTGAGTATGAAACGCCTAGACTACTTAGATTTTAGAGAGAGAGAGAGAGAGAGAGACGGTGCATAGAACATGCATTCTACACAATGGCCTTTCAACGTGTTAGACAGTAGACAGACTTTGAGGTATGGTGTAAATATAAAGGAGTGTTTTCCACTCCTAGTGTTGGTCGCATTCTCTCTCTCTCTCTCTCTCTCTCCCACTTGTTCTGGTTTGACCTTCAGCGGGATCACTATCCATGGCTTGCAGTGCCCGCTTCCTCCTCTGGTCCCCCACCACCACCTCCCCTCCCCCGCGTCCCCTCCCTCCCCCCATCCCCTCCCCTTCCCTTAAATCTCTCGGGGTCCGGTCACTAGCCTGCCCTGCCAGGGGTCCTGGCCAGGAACTGGAGAGGGCAAAAGGTGAAAGGTCGGCGAGGCAGGACACAAGTGGTCAAGGCAGTGAGCGAGCGAGCGGTCAAGTGGAATTGGAGAGGAAAAAAAATCCGAGTTGGGGTGGGTGAGGGGTGGGGTAAGGAGAGAGGATGGAGTGGGGGGGGGGGGGGAGGGGAAGGCAGGTCAAGTCAGGACAGAACGGACACGTGGTAGACCTGAAGAGTACTTTGTTCGCCATCCACTCTTTGGGGAGTCCGCGTTGATATTTGTACTTCAGCCCCCTCCCTCTTCCAGCCTCCTGCTGTACGCGCGCGCGCTCGTGCCTCCAACCTCCCCCCCTCCCCTCTCCCCCACCCCTCACTTTCTCACTCTCGCCCTCTGTTCTCTTTCTCCCCCCTTGCACGCACGCACGCACACACACACACACACACACACACACACACACACACACACACACACACACACACACCCCTAACTGCCTTCTTCTGACCTCGTGTTACCCTCTGTGGTTTGACCAAGGAGGTTGGGAGGAGGGGGGTGGGGAGGTAGAGACGCATAAAAGAAGGGCAGAGGCGGAAGCTACTGGTGCTGCCGACGTCAACAGGAGAGAATGTCATGAAGAGGTCCCCCCCCCCCCTCCCCCTTACCTCTTCTCCCCATCCATTCTACTGCATCTCCCAATCAGAACTTCACTCGCTCTTTGAATAGGAACGAATGGCAACGGTTTGCTTGTATACGAGTCTTCGATTTTTTTGTTCCGTTACTAAGCAAACGAACGCACCCCCAACCCCCATGTTTAGTGCTACACGTCTACAGACAAATGTATTCACGAGAATGAAATAAGAACGCCTCCGAGCATTTGTTTTTCAGTGAATCGTGTTTTTTTTCCCCCAGAGTAATTCTATAATAGTGAATGACTGATGCCAGACGGTTTTGTCGTCAGGCCTCTTCTCTTCCACATGCATGGTGAAATTGAAACTCGCTACCACCGGCCGTAGCGGTAGGCAAGCAAGCCTATCTGTCGAGTCGTGTTACATAGTGTTTGGCTCGTAGTGGCCTTGGGAGTACTTTGGCACTGGCGTTCAGTCGACGTACCCTACGTTCGGAAACTACTGACGTCAGTAGCGAACGTTCCCCTCTCCACTCCCTCCCCACCCACCCCCCAGTGGGTGATGCTGATGTCGCCGTGCGGAGGTCTTGTCTTGGATTCTCTCTCTCTCTCTCTCTCTCTCTCTCTCTCTCTCTCTCTCTCTCTCTCACACACACACACACACACACACACACGCACACACACACGCACACGAACGCACGCATAGAGAACACGGACACGTGCAATGATGATGATGATAATAATAATAGAAATGCGCGAGACGGAACAAACAGCTGGGCCGGCCGGTCAGCCGAGCAAGCGGCAGGCTCGTCGCCGTTTGAAACATAGTCTTCTGCACACATGTGATCGATCACGCGTCTCAGCTGCTGCTGCTGCTGCTGCTGAGCTCTCTTCCAGCAGGGCTTGGCTGTCATTGTTTTGTCTTGTGTGCGACATGCTAGGCCTCGGCGCAGCAGAGTGCAAGGCCGAGCTGTCGTTTGGCTGTAAAATGTTCTCCACTGCTTGGGGAGAAAGTGATAGGCGCATGCAGACGGAGTCGACATTTCGCTCGAATTCGTGTACTGTATAATTATTCTCTTGTGTCATCTGAAAGAGTATAATGGTTGTCGTATGTCATGTGGGATCGAATCGCGCGTCGACGCGTTATGACTCAAGGACAGGGAGATCATTTGTGCGTTTTGTTTGGTTCATTTATTCGTTTCCTAAACAAACCCATATATACAGAAAAAAAAAAGAAAAAGGAAAAACTTAAAGTGCTGCTTGCGGTTTAGGCAGATAGGCAGGGGAGCTCGCTTGCAAAACAAACGTCGCATAGACCACGAACCACCTCTTCCATCACCTCTCTCCCACCGTCTCTCTCCCACCGTCTCTCTCTCTCTCTCTCTCTCTCTCTCTCTCTCTCTCCTCGCAGGCACATTTGAGGTCCTCTTATCATACTTTATAAACACTATATTGGTCTGGTGATGTATTCAGAAATCATCGCAGTAAACCATGCCGTTGACAGCTTTACGGGTTGCCCCCACCCTCGTTCCCACCGCTCTCGAGACAGGTTTATCGTCACTTTTTTTTCTGGGCACCTCTCGCAATGTCTGCCGAACCCCCACCCGCCTCTTTTGTTTGTCTTTTAGAGGAAGGGTGGGCGTGAGAGGAGGGGGGCGGGTGGGGAGGGGGTAGTGAGAGATTCGGTTTAAACAGTTGCATAACATGTCATATTGTTTGTCACAACTTGCGCAGTTTTATGTAAGGCAAGTTCTTATGTAAGATCTGTAACAACTAGAAAAAAAGAAAAGAAAATGTCTCGGCGACTGCATTATATGGCATGAAAGAAAGAAAGAAAAAAAACCGCACAGGAAAAGGCACAGCAAAAATATTTCTTTCTGAACGGTTGAAAAAAAAAGGTTAATGTGACATGTCACCTAAGCTTAGAGGTAAATCTATTCATGGTGGGCTCGGTGAATTATTGATTTACCTCTAAGCTTAGTTCTGTAACGTTACCTTAAGGCGGTGGGGAGAGGGATGGGGGAGAGAAATGAGGACTGGAGGTGGGGGGGGGGGGGGTCACAGTGTGCAAGGGGGACCCTTCGAAGGCAGAAGCCGACACTTTTTTTTTTTTTTTTTTTTTTTTTTTTTGGCGCGGAGATCGAGAGGACGTTCACACGAAACCGCGAGGGGTCAATGACCTAGCTCAGCAACTGGCGCCGCCCTTTCCCACTTCCCCCCGTCTCTCTCTCTCTCTCTCTCTCTCTGGTCTCGTCAAAGGCGCGCTGGCTGTGTGCGCTGCTGGTGGTGGTAGATTGGTTTGGCGAGAGGTAGCTAGCAGCCGCCTGGCTCTTTGTCAACGATATATATACTAAGTTGGTTGACCTTTTCCACAGGCAAAAACCGTTCGTTGGTCTTTTTCTTTTTAAGCTCCCCCCCCCCCCACCACCACCACCACCCTCCACCCCTGCCGCCTCCCTCGACCCCCCAAGACAGAAGAAGAAAGGTCGGATACCTTGCTTGGAAGCCGTGACTTCTGCTCTCTTCCTACTTTTGGACACCCCCTTCACCCCTCCCTCTCTCTCTCTCTCTCTCTCTCTCTCTCTTGATGTCATACACACACACACACACACTCGCATACACATGCATGCACACAGACACACACACACAGACACACACACACACACACACACATGCACGCGCCCACACACGCACGCACACACACACACACACACACACACACACACACACACACACATCGTCACACACACACACACACACACACACACACACACACACACACACACGTCGCTCACACACACACACACACACACACACACACACAGAGGATACACTAGGGGCATGCACACTCACTCATCAATCTCTCCACGCCAACTCCTGCCTGACGATTAACCCGATAAATGTGTGTCGGCCCAGCAAGGTTGTGTGTGCCTTCAGAAGGGGGGGGGGGGGGGTATGGAGGGACTGCGGACATCAACCTCGGGTGTTGCATACTTTTCTAATCAGCCTTAACCGCCATGGAAATAAACAAGGCTGTTTGTTGATTAATACAGGTGATGACGATGGTGAGCGCAGGCTGGATAATTAAATTCCATGAAGAATATATATATATATAATGTCAGGATTTAGTCCAGAAAGGGGAAGAAGTTCGGCGATGAGATGGTGCTGAAAATGGTTGTACAGGGGAGGGGGCGGGGTAAGAAAGGGGAAGGGGGGGGGGGAGATGACATCGAAAAACTGCTGTCGATGATAGAACAGGTGTTGGATGGATGATCAGCATGCCTAAGAAGGGGCTATACAGGTGCAACATTTATAGTGGCAGTATGCAAATATACCCGTTTATGGGATTGTTTTTAATCAGACACAGTATGTACAGGTATATTCCAATAATTGTCTCGGAAATAAAACGGGTTTGCGTGTCTCTCGGTACTGTTACCCCCCTCCCTCCCCCCCTTCCCTTCCGTCCCTCCCTCGCCCCCATCTCGCTCCCATCTGTGTGTGTGTGTGTGTGTGTGTGTGTGTGGCCCGTCCATCAAAGAAGCCTTTGGAGACTGTTTGAGGTAGAAGGGCCGGGGATGAAATTACTTGCCCAAGGTCGACCCAAAAAGCAAACGTGTATGCGCGTGCACAGCACGCACTCGCGCGCGCGCGCACGCACACACACACACACACACACACACACACACACACACACACACACACAACACACACACGCACACACACACGCGTTTGCTTCAGACTGCCTTGAAACGTCCAGAGCAAATGTATGTCTTTCCTCTTTCGGCGGTTTGTTTGAAGGGGGGAGTCAGGGCGTTGACGAACAAAGGCGGCAGCGTTTGTTTGTTTCCCTCTTTTGTGACGGGAAGTTTGCTGTTCCGTTTTCGGACCAGGAGCTCTTGCGAAAGCGTCAACTCTTGAAAAGAAAAACAAGTTTTGCCTGTCCTCTCTCTCTCTCTCTCTCTCTCTCTCTCTCTCTCTCCTCCACACCCCCAATCCATACCACACACCCACCATTGCTGTCTTCTCGCTCATCTCATACTCAACGCCCCTTCTTTGTTTCTGTGCTGTGTGCAGGTAACGCGGGCGTGAGCGAGCCGTCCAAAGTGGACAGCTTCAATTCCCAGATCCAGAAGTCGCTGCAGTTGCACGTGCAGAACACGCGCCCCCGTGACGTCATGCACTACTCTCGGCTGCTCATGTGCCTGCCCTCGCTGTACGGCATCAGCGCCAACATGGTGGACCGCCTCTTCTGCCGCCACGTCGACCGCAAATCCTCGGCCTCCAGCATCCACACGCTGCTGAAGGACCTGATGAACAACATGGACAGATGAAGGAGGACGTGCAAGGAAGGGAGAGATGGTCTTTATGACAGATACGTTTGATGCCAACTCTTCAGTTTGGGACTTGAGATTCTTCTTCTCTCTCTCTCTCTCTCTCAGGCTCTGATAAGAAGAAACTTGCCGGGATGGAGAACGAAGGAAGGATGTTGTGGGAGACTCTCGTGTTGGCGGCGGGGCTGTTGGACACATGACGAAGGTTGTGGATTCTGACACAGCTGATGGTGGTGGCTGTTTTGAGACAGTAGCAGACAAGAGCCTGACTCATCAAGCAGCGGAGTTGCAAGAAAAAAATTGGAGGGGGGAAAAAAGGTTCATTTGTGACATTAGCTGTTTTCCCCCCTGATCCTTAAAAGCTACTGCATCATTCTGGTGATGATTGAACATTTGGAAACTTGAATGACCTGCTGGTGATTCTGTTTGAAGTCGATGTGAAAGTAACAGTAACATACTCATGACCAGTTCTGGGAGACTGGCAAAAGGGTATTATTTTGTATGATGGAGGATGGTTTCTCGTTGATGGGGAAACAAAAATTGTCCGGGCTTTCTCCTCTTTTGACAGTCTGACAATGTGTATTGTGTTGCCACTTAGTAGCAAGTCTCAAAGAATCTCATTCTTATTTATTTTGTCAGGTTTTTTTTTTTTTTTTTTGAAGCATGAACATGTATCCTTTCACACACTTGATTTGCACACACTTTCACACACACACACACACACACAAGGACACTGTTTTAGGGGAAATGATTATATTGTTGTCTTTGCATGTATGTTTTTTTATCACTTTATCATCCCATTCAGCTTCAAACATATCAACTTCATAATCTCTGCTCAGTTTGATTATTGTGTGACAGACATACATGTTTGGATTTTTTTTCTTGGCGAATGGGGGTGATCATGTTTCCCGGGGTGGGGGGGGGGGGGGTAATGATAATTGGCGTTACAAAAGTAGAAGAGTTAGGAGAAAAAGTGAAAAGTATTGCCAGAGGAAAATACTATAATTACCAACATCTGTGATTTTCATATATTTTATTGATGTATTAACGATTGTTCATTGACCATGCAACACAAAAAAAGAATGGCATGGAACTCTCAAGTTAAAAGAAAATAACCCCCAAAAAATGAAACAAGTACCTTTTTGATGAGGTTGGATAGCCTTTTTTGTGCTTGATCTTGCCATGTTCACAGTGTCGGCCATGTAATATTTGTACAGAGGCTAGGCATATTTATGATCATGTACAAACTGTTGTGAATCAAGTATTTCATGATGTGGATGAATGTACAAAGATTGTATAAAACAAAGATATTGAAAGTCATCTGCACTGCCTAGCTGCATTATTATTCTCTTTTTTTTGTTTCCTTTTTTGTATATTTATACATTTATTTTTGGATGTAAATTATATTTTGAATGGAATCAATGATGCCTATAATTGCTCCTCTGTCCTTTTTCCTCAGTTTGAGGTTGTCTCGGCTGGGTCCCCGCCCCCCCCCCCCCCCCCCCCAAATATGTAACGTATGGGGTTCAGATCCATCTTTACCCCCACCAAACTATGGACCAATTTAAAACAAACATCACCATTATCTTGAGAGGCTACATCAATCAGCGATGCTTTGTTGAAATCTTTGATGTGGCGTGTAAGTGGATACATCAGTGAGTGTAAGCTTGGATTTTCACGGTTCCTTCCTCTCTCGACCCTTAACCCCCCCCCCCCCCCCCACCCCACCCGCCTCCAGTACTCCTTGCCCAGTTATCTTAGGAAATCTATCTACAACATTGAAATTCAAAAGTGCACGAAAACTATGTGGAATTCAACAGCAGACATTGATTAAGCTCTTTCTGTCATTAGAACTTCTCTTTCATGAATGGGGAAAAGAAAGTGCAAATGGCAATGAAATGTTTAGTAGTATTACCGTGCTCCTGTAGAGAACATTGCCCACAAATGTTACTGCATTTCCTGTACATTTGTGTTGGTTGATATTGGAGCTGTTCACGAAGTTGGGTCATGCAGAAATATATGACTGAGCTGCTATCAGTGTAAAATAACGCTCAGGATTGTTAAGTCAGTTAAGTCCATGGGAAAAAAGATGTGCATCATCATACTTAATTAACAGTGGGATTATTTGGCCTGGGCAAAATGGTGGGGGTTGGGGGGAGGGATTTA
Organism: Conus canariensis; assembly: GCA_033310375.1. NCBI lineage: Eukaryota > Metazoa > Mollusca > Gastropoda > Neogastropoda > Conidae > Conus > Conus canariensis. Next base: position 66,793,381 of record CM065731.1, on the reverse strand, counting down.
AGATTGATTTGCCAGAATGCAAGATGTTCATTCTGTTTTTGTTTTTTTTTCATCGTGTCTTCATTCACATAAAAGTCAAAAAGCGCAATGTGATTTTTTTTTTCTTTCAGAGGAACATCAAATTAAATTGTTATGCATACAGAACTGTGTTTATGCATTCATATGAAGATTTCTCTATCAGGTATGCATTTTAAAGAAAAAAAAATTATTACTTTTTGGAGCAATCGAATGAATTAGAATGAGACATCAGTGTGGTGTGTGAGGCTTTTCTGGTGGTTGCGAAGGTCCATAATAATATTACTGTTCTCAGATGATGGGAGTGTTTTTTCAGGTAGAGTGAGCTGAAGTTAGTATGTCTTCATTTCAACAGCAGTTTTCAAGACTCCAGAGGCTGTGCCAGGTGGAAGTTTATCATGTTTGTCATTCATCAGAAACAGTAAAGAATCTGGACCGTGACAGAGAGATCACACAGAGATTGTTGTATATGTATCTAAAAAAAAAGATAACTGCTTTGCAGACGATGATGGTAAATTGTAATTTATTAGTATGTATGTCAAAGAGTGCTTCAGCAATGATGAGATTGACGTTGATGCCTGAGTATTTATTTATTTATTCCTTGTTCTGGCAGTGTTTGTGGTGGTGCTTGTTGGAAAGGCCACAGAACATGGACATTCTTTGATGTTTTGTAGTCAATTGGATTGTGTAATTTATTGGTGAATAAATCAATTGAAGATGATGCGGGCGTTCAGGCTCTTCAACACTTGTGTATGTATGCTGGTACGTGTGAACATGGACAGACGTATCTTCAAAAACACACTCTCTCTCTCTCTCTCTCTCTCTCTCTCTCTCTCTCTCTCTCTCGCACACACACACACACACACACACACACACACACACATGTGCATGCTGCGTTCACACTCGTAACAGGCGCATTTTCAAAGTACATATAATGCCGGCACTCAAACAGATACATGCTCAAAGCAGATCATAATTCCATTCGCACTCAAACAAGTGCACGCTCGACACGCTGCAGACTGATATTCACAAAGCAGTAGCATGCTCATAAAAAGCAAGTGTGTTATGCTCGCACACATACACCAGTGCACATTCAAAGCAATGCCTGTTACGTTCACGTTCAACAGAAGGTGCGCGCTCACAGCAGAGTATAATAATATACATTAGAACAGATGTACGTTCAAACGTGCATGTGTTTCCGCCCACTCACAAACAGGTGCACGCTCAATGCATTGTATATTTCGCTCTCACAAACACTAACACACGTTTGCATTCAAGCAGGTTACACGCTCAAAGCAAGACCCCTGCTACGCTCGCAGTCACAGGTACACACTCACGAAGTTCTGTATATTATGCTTACACTCAACTGTCTGCACGGTCTAAGCATTCCTACACAAACAGGTGCTCACCTAAAGCAATATGCATCATTGCGTTTACACGTGTGAACCCGAAGCAATGCCATATAATGCAAACACTCAAGTAGGTGTACGCTCAAAGCAGTGCATATTACATTCACACACAAACGCTCCAAGCGAGGCAAGTCCTGGCGACGTTCATTGCTCATTCGATAACACCTTTCCCTGCGTCCTCTTCTGTCCTCCGACCACAGAGCGTTTGTATTCCCACAAAATAGTGGCTGGGTCCCTGGCAGTATTCCCACGCTCTCCTGCCAACACTTAGCCTACATCCAGAGTCACCGTATTCACAGCCGCGGCACGCCGAGTACACAGACATCCATCAATGCTGGGTCTTCCAGAGGCTACCCACTGGAGGAGACTCTGCGCTGATACTACTGCGTCACCTCAGTGAAGTTCAATGGCGCCTCTTCTGATTTATCTGATAGGCTAAAATGAACAAATAATTATGCATCCAAGTTTGACTATGACCATGTTAAAATGAACAAATAATAATGCATCCAAGTTTGACTAGGACCACATAGCAACCTAAAAAATGATATTAATACTAAAAAGCCCTTTCTTTAAAGTCACCAACTTATGAGATCCATTGGCTCTCCTTATAAGTTTTTTTTTTTTTAAATATTGAAATTAACTTCGTCACTGTCCTATGAGTGTTGGAGCTAACGGTGCCATAATGGACGTTTGAGTGAGGAATCTGCACAGCCCTCTGGCCTCAGTCCTGTGCAACAAGTTAGAGGCAATCCAACCAGCCCAACCAATCTTCCATGCTGTCCTAACAAGTTAGAGGCAATCCAACCAGCCCAACCAATCTTCCATGCTGTTCTGTGCAACGCGTTAGAGGCAATCCAACCAGCTCAACCAATCTTCCATGCCATCCTGTGCAACACGTTAGAGGCAATCCAACCAGCCCAACCAATCTTCCATGCAGACCTGTGCAACAAGTTAGAGGCCGTCCAACCAGCCCAATCAATCTTCCACTCTGTCCGCGTAGGATTTCTCTGGTTCCATCGATCCAGAGAACATGAGTTTAGTTCATCACCGTAAATAAAGACATTATTTTTGATGACAAGGCTGCGGAGTTACCTGTGACCACAGCTGGAACGAACTTCACTGGTTCAGTATTTCTTCTGATAGTTGCCCAACCAATCACTCTGTGCCGTTGCCACACAGGAAAAGAAAATGTCCTGAAAAAGAAGGCAACGAACGGGCTGGGGTTTGCCAGAATATTTACATCAGTTCGTAATAAAATTGCAGTCTAATGACATCCCTGAGACTGATCAAATTTGGCTGTATACAGCAGAATGTCAGACATTACGGTTAAAATCACCGCCAACATTAGAAAAAGAAAGAAAGAAAGAGAAACAGGGGAAAAATGGAAAATTAGTAATAGATATAGTACGCCTCCGTCGGTCACAGCTGACCATGAGCATAGTATATCCGACCTAAGATTTATATCTGTCCGGGCTGTCTGCTCGCCCCGAGCAGCGTCGCCTGTGGCTGTAGAGACCGACACGAGAGTGGCAGTCTCTGTCACAATGGTCACACCTGTATGTTGACACTGTTTTGCTGGCTGTCATCCCCTTTCTGCGGGCTCGCTTTTCTGCTGCTGCAGCCGCTGTCAGTTTGTCTTCGCCAATTTGCAGCTGTTTCTTGAGAGTGCTCAAGCTGTTGCGATCTGCTGCCAAGTCCTCCCAGGACTCAGTATTGATCTCAAGCGCCTTCATGTCTCTTTTTGCAAACGTCTTTGTATTTCAGCTGCGGGTGGCCAATGCTTCTCTGCCCTGCAGCAAGCTCTCCATGGAGGACGTCTTTTGGGATGCGACCATCCTCCATGCGACGAACATGGCCCAGCCAACGGAGTCGACGCTGTCTCCGCAGGGTATACATGGTAGTGAGGCCAGAGCGAGACAGGACTTCTGTGTTGGTGACCCTGTCTTGCCAGCGGATGCTGAGTATACGCCGGAGGCTTCTGAGGTGGAAGGAATTGAGCCTTTTCTCCTGGCGAGCATGCGTGGTCCATGTCTCACTGCCATACAGCAAGGTGCTGAGAACGCTGGCGTTATTCACGGCCATCTATGTCTTTTTGGCCAGCCTGGGATTTGTCCACACTCTTTGTGTGAGGCGAGCAAGTGTTGTGGTTGCCTTCCCGATCCTCTTGTCGATCTCGGTGTCAAGGGAGAGGTTATCGGTGATGGTGGACCCAAGGTAAGTGAACTGATGGAAGGCATCAAGCTCATAGTCATCAATGGTGACGCCTGTGCTGACGGCATGTCTTGAGCCAGGACATTTGCCTTCTTTGGGCTGATAGTCAGACCAAAGTCTTATAGATATAATGGTATAACAAAAATACGTAACAAGCTAGGTGGGCTATTAGAGACTCTATAAGACAGGCAACAGGCGTAATGCTCGGGACGGGTTTTCCAGAAATTACAACAAACGAAACATCCTGCATGTTAGAAATTGAAACAAGAGGGAAAAGAGAACATATTTTCCAGAACAAAGACAGGTGAATCGGCCACAAAGGCAGAAAAATAGTGGACCACAGTAAAGAAAGAATGCTGACCACAAAACGAAAGTAACAGAAAAGAGGAAATCACACGCAGAGAATTTCCACCAGGCGGGAATACATTTCATACCGAAAGATCCTCTGCCATCTGCAAACGGGAGAAAATCCAGTCACACAAAGGTGCGATGCTTGTGCTTTTACACTTTAAAAATCTCTGAAATGGTGATAGACCCACGCATGTAATCGAAAGTGTTAGCATTACGATAAGTAAATACACCGTCGAATAAAGGCATCCCAAGGAAATATGATTTTTGTCTTATTTTGACTCCATTACCGCGTTATCGTAGTAATTATCATTTAATACGTCTCTCCAAAGGAAGAAAGTCTAAAGCAATGATTATGCTGAAGCTGGTTATCATGGAATGCATGATTGCTATATGTACATTTTACGGATTCAAGTCAAGAGGTGCCATGGCCTAACGGCCGCCGGTGCAGAGAACTGTTTCAGGTGCGCCGTGTCTATGGCTCGGCATTATGGACCGCCGAGCTCAATCTTCCTCTGTCTGCCCCCGTTAACCATCCCTGAAGTGAATCAGATAGTTATTTACGACCGATTTATTGACGGATGCTTGTGCTGACAAGGGTCTAAGAATCTAAGATGTGAATGTATGCCAGAGTACGTATGTGGAGAATCGTCGGAAGCATTGCTTTCTTGAATGCCCGGGTGTTTGCTCAGATCTTTTATCACTGTCCAGCTGTCACATTCATGGAGAAAGGTGAAGATCATCCGTGACTTGTATGGGAAAGCAAATGGCTTTCCTGATGACATTGACACCTGCCATGGCAAAGCAATGGCGACTCTCAATTGTTGCTGTTCTTTCTCAAAATGGACCCAATTAAGATACTTGCTGCTGAATAATTCTGTATCTTCCTGGTGTCTGTTTGCTTACCCTAATATTGACTCTGAATATTTTGTCTGGAACTGCTGATGAAGGTTTTTGATTTTCTCTGAACTGACTCACATTCAGTATGTAGTTGATCCTTCCGTTCTGGTAATAAACTTAACAAAGTGCTGCTTCGCTGGCTCCCAGTATGTCGATGTCACCAGTGAAATGCAGGCTACAAAAAGATGGCCCTCCAATGCATATTTATTTGTTGAAATCTTAAGCTTTATTATATTATTTTCTCCAGCCAGGTAAATGTGGAACAGTCATGGAAAAAGGAGAAGCCCTAGGCACACTCCCAAGATTATTCGGAAGGTGTTTCTGACTCTGTTATTCGAAGAACAACTTTTTGTATCTTCGTTTTGTGCTGCAGTCTAACTTACGTGATGTTGTCGTAAGAACAGCAAAGAGTCGGAAATCTTTAGAAACAGCTTCTCGAGACCCGCCACAGACCTATACACGGTCAAAGGCTTCCTTGAAGTCAATAGAGTTATGGCAAAGACTGAATTGGTGCTGAAGTAATTCCGTCTATAGACTGGCCGACCACGGAGGCCACATCAAGGCCGCACATTGGTGCTGAAGGCTTTTCTCTATCAGTGGTCGGATGTGGAAGATTTGTTCAGATGTGTTTCTTCTCGGCCTGAGGCTATCATTGAGGGTTTCGTCTGTCTTTCCTTTTGGGTCTTTTCTCATCAAAACTGTCAGCATCCTTTTACTAACTTGGATGTTTAATGAAACTGACTGTAACAGACGTCGGCAAGTTTTCTTCTTTTCTCTCTCTCTCTCTCTTTCTTTTATTTATCTATTCATTTACTTATTTATCTATTTCTTTACTCATTCATTTATTTATTCAGTTCTCTATTCATTCATTTATTTATTTTGAGCAGAGAAAATCCGCCGATTCTGTTGTCCATTCAGCCTTTCTGAGAGTCTGTCCCTCTAACCTTCAAGGTAATTCTGCTGACAGACACATTTCATGTCCACCTCTGGTGGTGGCTATCCCACTCGCCGCGAGTGTATGAACTTGACGTGGACAGTTGAGGGCGTCTTTTGATGAAGCGTGGGTCACCTTTGCGCTGTGTCCTATGTCCCATGAGGCTCATAATCTCTCCCGTCAATCAGAAGGCCTTCTTCCGCACAGGTCACCGAGTGAAACGCGTCCTTCCGTATACGCACGCCACTGGTAGGTATGACAGACAGATGTAGTAGAAGCGTGCGATGCGATGGAGATGGGTTTACTGACGTCACATCGGCCGGTTTGTCCATGATGAGGGAGTGTGGCGACTGAGTCTAAATTCGGTGTGGGAATGACTTGTCCTTCAGGCAATAAGACGTTCATCTCACCATCCACTGCGCTGCGATTCGAGGACTCGGTCACGAGGCTTGGCTATACACGTATGTACATGCATGAGGTCCCTCAAGTCCACGTTTTAGCAGTATCTTTCAGCAATATCTTTCATCAATATCTTTCAGCAGTGGGCCTATCTTTCAGCAGTATCTTTCATCAATATCTTTCAGCAGTGGGCCTATCTTTCAGCAGTATCTTTCATCAATATCTTTCAGCAGTGGGCCTATCTTTCAGCAGTATCTTTCATCAATATCTTTCAGCAGTGGGCCTATCTTTCAGCAGTATCTTTCATCAATATCTTTCAGCAGTGGGCCTATCTTTCAGCAGTATCTTTCAGAGTATCTTTCATCAATATCATTCAGCAGTGGGCCTAGCTTTCAGCGGTATCTTTCATCAATATCTGTCAGCAGTATCTTTCAGCAATATCTTTCAGCAGTAGGCCTATCTTTCAGCAATATCTCTCAGCAATATCTTCATCAATATCTTTCGGCACTAGACCTATCTTTCAACAGTATCTTTCATCAATATCTTCCTGCGGTGTCTTTCAGAAGGACATTTCATCAACATATTTCAGCAGTATCTTTCATTAATATCTTTCATCAATATCTTTCAGCAGTATCTTTCATCAATATCCTTCGGCAGTATCTTTCATCAATATCTTTCGGCAGTATCTTTCATCAATGTCTTCCAGCACTATCTTTCGGCAGTATTTTTCATCAATATCTTTCGGCAGTATCTTTCATCAACATCTTTCATCACTATCTTTTGGCGGTATTTTTCATCAATATCTTTCATCACTGTCTTTCGGCAGTATTTAGTCAACAATATCTTTCGGCAGTATCCTTCATCAATATCTTTCGGCAGTAGGCCTATCTTTCAGCAGGATCTTTCAGTAGATCTTTCATCAATATCTGTAAGCAGTGTCTTTCAGAAGGATAATTCATCAACATCTTTCAGCAGTATCTTTCATCAATATTTTTCGGCAGTATCTTTCATCAATATCTTTCGGCAGTATGTTTCATCAATATCTGCCAGCAGTATCTTTCATCAATATTTTCGGCAGTATCTTTCATCAATATCTGTCGGCAGTATCTTTCATCAATATCTGCCAGCAATATCTTTCATCAATATCTGCCGGCAGTATCTTTCAGCAATATCTGCCAGCAGTATCTTTCATCAATATCTTTCGGCAGTATCTTTCATCAATATCTGTCAGCAGTATCTTTCATCAATATCTGCCAGCAGTATCTTTCATCAATATCTGCCAGCAGTATCTTTCATCAATATCTGTCAGCAGTATCTTTCGTCAATATCTGCCAGCAGTATCTTTCAGCAATATCTGTCAGCAGTATGTTTCAGCAATATCTGTCAGCAGTATCTTTCATCAGTATCTGTCGGCAGTATCTTTCATCAGTATCTGTCGGCAGTATCTTTCAGCAGTATCTGTGAGCAGTATCTTTCATCAATATCTGCCAGCAGTATCTTTCATCAATATCTGTCGGCAGTATCTTTCATCAATATCTGTCAGCAGTATCTTTCATCAATATCTGTCGGCAGTATCTTTCAGCAGTATCTGTGAGCAGTATCTTTCATCAATATCTGCCAGCAGTATCTTTCATCAATATCTGCCAGCAGTATCTTTCATCAGTATCTGTCAGCAGTATCTTTCATCAATATCTGTCAGCAGTATCTTTCATCAATATCTGCCAGCAGTATCTTTCATCAGTATCTGTCAGCAGTATCTTTCATCAATATCTGCCAGCAGTATCTTTCATCAATATCTGTGAGCAGTATCTTTCATCAATATCTGCCGGCAGTATCTTTCATCAATATTTGTCAGCAGGATGCTTCATCAATATCTGTCAGCAGTATCTTTCATCAATTTCTGTCGGCAGTATGTTTCTCAATATCTGCCAGCAGTATCTTTCATCGATATCTGTCAGCAGTATGTTTCATCAATATCTGCCAGCAGTATCTTTCATCAATATCTGTCGGCAGTATCTTTCATCAATATCTGTCGGCAGTATCTTTCATCAATATCTGTAAGCAGTGTCTTTCAGAAGGATATTTTATTAACGTCTTTCATCGGTATTTTCCAGTAGTATCTCTCAGCAGTATCTTTCATCAATATCTTTTATCACTATATTTCGGCAGTATTTTTCATCAATATCTTTCAGCAGTATTTCTCAGCAGTATCTTTCAGCAGTATCTTTCAGCGGTATCTTTCAGCGGTATCTTTCAGCAGTATCTCTCAGCAGTATTTCTCAGCAGTATCTTTCATCAATATCTTTTATCACTATATTTCGGCAGTATTTTTCATCAATATCTTTCAGCAGTATCTTTCAGCAGTATCTTTCAGCAGTATTTCTCAGCAGTATCTTTCAGCAGTATCTTTCAGCGGTATCTTTCAGCGGTATCTTTCAGCGGTCTCTTTCAGCAGTATCTTTCAGCAGTATCTTTCAGCAGTATTTCTCAGCAGTGTCTTTCAGCGGTATCATTCAGCGGTATCATTCAGCGGTATCTTTCAGCAGTATCTATCAGCCCAGCCAGTGAGACAGGGCTGTTTGAGGGCTGCCACCCACGTATAAAAAAAAAACCTGTCCTAAAAGAGAAAGCAAAGTTATACAATGAACACAACCTCGTGAACAAAGTGTACACAAACACACAGCCAGTCAGTTTAAAACACGACGAATAACATACTGACATATCAGTCCTATAGCTGACAAGACTGCAGATTGCCATCCATTTCGTATGATTACTAATACTAAACGACCGCAGTTTGAACAAAGATGAGCAGTAAATGTGCCATAAATCGTGTTATGCAACGAACACACAGAAAAGGACCATCTGGTCAAATAGACATCGCAGAAGGGGCAGCTGCTGTATTCATATTATGTGACTCGCAACTCATTGTCGGAAGATTCAAAATGAAGAAGAAGAAGAAGAAGAAGAAGAAGAAGAAGAAGAAGAAAACGCAGAAGAAAACGCAGAAGAAGAAAGAGCTGACGTTTTATTCATCGTAACGAATGATTGGGCGAAAAAATACATAGACTTTTCTAGAATAGTAGAAGGTCAAAATTCTAGTCACAAAGATGTAAAAACAGTGACAAAGTGAAGAGAATGTTTTCAAAGGCAAAGTTAATAAAGACTGACAGGGAAACAATATTGGTACAGTATTGGTATCCCCATATCCTCCCCCCTCCCCCCCCCCCCATCCCCTCCCACCCCCTCTTCCCCCTTTTTTTTCAGGTCACGAGCAGGTCGATCAGAGAGTGTAATATACATTGGTTTTCCTCTCTCTGTGAAGACACAGGCCGTGTTGTTTGGTGAGCGGGTCTCCACTAACCTTAACTTCACCCCTTGCTCTGCAAAACAACCTATCTTAGTAGTGGACCTTTATTCGAGCAGCTCTGACCCCCCACTCAACCCCAACCTCACCCCCACCCCCACCCCCACCTCCCCCTCAACCCTTCATTGAACCCCTTCTCGTCTGAACCATCCCCCACCCCCACCCACCCTAGGCTTACATTCCCCTTCCACCACTTATATCCCAAGCTCCTCTGCTAGTCGTCCACATCCTCCCTACACAGATACGCTTCATCCCTCCCTCAACAACAAGACTCCATCTCACGATGCTCTCCCCCCCCCCCCTCCTCATCTTCCCCCATCCTTCCTCCTTTGTCGCTCCCCCCCCCCCTCCCCACCTTCATCCTCATAGCTCCCTCCCCCTCCCCTATCTTCCTTCCTCCCCTTACCCTTACTTACCCTTACCTGGCCTCTCTTCCCTGTCCATCTAGACCTTGGCTCCCTCTCACTCTCCGTCCCCCCCCCTCCCCGCCCTCTCGCCACCGGTCAGTCCTGGCAGGCGTGTTACTCAATTTCTTGCATCACCCTTGTTTTGCTCAGGGCCCAGGGGTCGCTCTGTCCTGACCAAAGGTTTATTATTGACTGCTTCCCTCAGTAAGCTCCGGCTGCCCGCTCGGCCAATGAAGAGGCGGCGACCTTGGGAGGGGGGGGGGGGGGGGGGAGGAGGGGAGGGAGGGGCAGAGGTCAGCAAGGTCATGTCACGGGCGTTGTTTTGATGGTGATGTGTTTGTCGGCGTCTCTCTTCTCTCTCTCTCTCTCTCTCTCTCTCTCTCTCTCTCTCTCTCTCCCCTCAGTATCCTTGAGCCCGCGACCTTTTACCCCTCACTGACCTATGGGAGGTAGGAAGGGAGGGGGGGGGGGATTGCTGACCGGAGCTGGCTGGTAAACAACAGGCCCAGGGAGCGGATGTACTATTAGTAATTAGTAGGTTGGTTATAGCGTGTGCGCGCACGTGTATATGTGTGTGTATGAGAGAGGGAGAGAGGGATGCAGAGAGAGAGAGAGAGAGAGAGAGAGAGTATGTGCGTGCATACGTGTGTGTGTGTGTGTGTGTGTGTGTGTGTGTGTGTGTGTACTCTGATGCATTGTCAATAACATAGAGGTGTTCACGAGCATCTGACCTGTTTGTGTGTCGTGTATTTAGTATCTACATGTAATGCAATGCTCTGTGTGTGTGGTGTGTGTGTGTGTGTGTGTGTGCGTGTGTGTGTGTGTGTGTGTGTGTGTGTGTGTGGTGTGTGTGTGTGTGTGTGTGTGTGTGTGTGTGTGTGTGTGTGTGACCTGAAATGCAATGTAACACATACAGTGTGTGCTCGAGTATTTGGCTTGTTTGTATGTCGTGTATTTAATATCTATATGTAACACACCGTTGTGCGTTCGGGCGTGTGTGTGCGCGCGCGCGCGAGCGCGTGTGTGTGTCTAAATATATGTGTATTATCGTGTACGCGAGTATGATGTGAGTGTGTGAATAATTTGTGAATATGGTGTGTGTGTGTGTGTGTGTGTGGTGTGTGTGTGTGTGTGTGTGTGGTGCGCGCGCGTGCGTGCGTGCGTGCGTGCGTGATTCCGAGAGAGAGAGAGAGAGAGAGAGAGAGAGAGAACAATGCACAAGAAGAACAACAAGCTGGCTCTGGTTTTCCCAAATTTCGGCGAGCACACCTCACCTTCCTCAGGGGACTTTATTTGTCTTATATTCACACAGGTATCACAAATTATTCTGACAATTACTCAGTTAAACAAGAAAGAAGAAATAGGAAAGTGAAAAGCATAGAAAACAATCAACCGAATAGGAACACACACTCACAGGCGTGTGCATACAGTGAATATGTGAATAGTGTGTATTCAACGAGTGATTGAATGAATGCGTGCGTGCGTGCGTGCGTGCGTGCGTGCGTGCGTGCGTGCGTGCGTGTGTGTATGTGTGTGTGTGTGTGTGCACGCGCGCGCGTGCGTGCGTGTGTGTGCGTGTGTGTATGTGAGTGTGGGTGTGGGTGTGCATCAGTGCGTGCGTGTGTGTGTGTGTGTGTGTGTGTGTGTGTGTGTGTGTGTGTGTGTGTGTGTGTGCGTGCATGCGTGTGTGTGTGTGTGTGTGTGTGTGTGTGTGTGTGTGTGTGTGTGTGTGTGTGTTTGCGTGCGCGCACGCGCGCGCGAGCTTGCCTTCGTGCAGGTGTGCGAGTGTGTGTTTTGTCGTTTGCCGCTGAGATGACCCAGGTCTGTGTTAACTTTATTTCCTCTTTGATCCGACTAAGACTGGATGCACACCACTATTGACATTTTGTTCGTCGCCGTTAAATCTGGACCTGCATTAACTCTTTGTTGTCCGGGCCCCTCGTGCTAAGAATAGAGCCAGGCTAATTTTGTCCCGCATGTGGCCAAGAATGGCTGCAGTGCACCGGGCGTCTCTGAGGGTCACTGGTTCGAACATGGGGTGTGCCGGTCGAGGGAAAGCGTCGTGGACTTTGCCCTTCTCGCATGCCACTTCAGCATTTCTGTGTAAACCGACAGGTATCTGATTTCCACGAATTTCCTGTTCAAGTTTATAGATAAAAAATTAACCTCGCAATGGAGAGAGAGAGAGAGAGAGAGAGAGAGAGAGAGAGAGAGAGAGAGAGAGGAGAGGGAAGCGGAAGCGGAAGTTTTATTCAGTATAGGCCATAGCCCCTTCTGAAGGGGGTACAATACATGGACAATAACACTTTTGCATAAACAGCGAATAGGTAGACAATTATATCAAATGACATGACAGTTGAGCATTAATCCATTCTGACTGGGTAATCTAAGAATACTTTAACTGAGTAGTATAGTACGTCTTTTAAATGCTTTATACAAATATATGCAAACATTCTTCAATATAATTTCGTTCCGATTTGCCATGAGCAATACAACTTTAAACAGGCATGGGCTTTTTAGATATTTAGGGGGAATAAAATCATTTCGTAAATCTTGGAAGACAGGGCAGCACAGCAAAAAATGTTGTTCATCCTCTTTGGCATTCTTACATAATGGACATATAATAGCATCTTCATCAACATTAGTATACCGATTCTTCTGTGCGGATATATCGGCTATTCCAAATCTCATTCTTGCCATATAGGTCTTCAAATGCCTATCAATGTCCAGCAAAAGATACGCTTCACAATTCCTAGATGATTTAAATGTTCTATAAAAAGCATACCTGTCACTATCTTGAATGTGTTCCTCCCATTTTTGCCATCGGTTATCAATCAACCTTTGACGTAGTTCTTTTAAAAAGATATTGACATTTTCCACACCTTGATTGACCCAGACGAACCCGAACCCATTTTGATACAAAAAATCTCGAATGTCTGACGCCCAATTTTTCTTACCTTTTAATTCTAAACTAAGCAACATTTTATACGCCTTATATGGTAATCTTTTCTCATCCATACGTAGAATTTTCAACCAGTAACTAATACATCGTAAATAGGAGTTGATGTACATAGGATATCGACCTGTATCCCCATACACAAAATCATTTGGCGTTTTAGGTTGCACTCCCAAGAATCTTTTTAAAGCAAACAAGTGAACTTTTTCTATTTCAGCAACAGCTTTATCCATACCCCATAACTCTGCTCCATACTGAGCAATTGGTTAGACTTGCGCATCAAAAAGTTTAAGTAACACAACCAAAGAGTTGTTATTAAGCATATACAATTTTCTCAATATACATAGTACCGCATGTTTTGCTCTGCTCACAAGGTCCTGACAGGCAGGTGAAAAACTAAGACGGGTAGTGAAATAGATACCAAGATATTTGTAACAATTCACAATACCCATTGCCTCGCCATTTAAAAACCATCTCTCCCTTGCTGCCAGGTATCCACCTTTTCGAAAAACTACAACGCGGCTCTTTTCCATATTTATCTTAAGTTGAAGCCTTGCAGCTGCATTATGGAGGTTATTTAACTGTGTTTGGAGTCCAACAGGAGTTTCGGATAACAAAGCAATATCATCAGCTAGTAACAAGATAAATAATTCGAAGATTTCAGGTGACAGTGTGGCTCCATGACGTCCCTTTTCAATTATTTCTGTGGCCAATTCATTTATAAATAACGAAAATAATACAGGACTACAAGCATCTCCCTGTTTCACACCCTGTGTGCACAAAATACAGTCTGTGAGTTCACTGCCCGCTCTTACTTTTGCTTTCACATTAGAATACATACTTTTTATACACCGAAACAGCTTCCCTTTAACACTATTCTTTTGAAGAACTGGCCATAGAAGTTTCCTTGAAATAGAATCAAAGGCCTTCTCAAAATCAATAAAAGCAACGTAGAATTTACGATTTAATGAAAACTGCTTCTGTACAATTGCTAATAATGTAAACATGTGGTCCACTGTAGAGTATCCTTTCTTAAAACCAGCCTGATATTCGTCAGTGATATTATACTGTTCTACCCACATCTGCAACCTGTAGTTTATAATAGAACTATATAGCTTGCTGCCAATGTTACAAAGTGACACTCCTCTGTAGTTGCCAGGATCATTAACATTTCCTTGTTTAAACAATGGTACTATGATTGATTCCATCCAGCCTTCAGGGTATATTCCTCTGTCAAAAAGAGCATTGAAAAATCTAACAAGGAACTCAACAATAGTCTCGCCACCATTTTTATACATTTCTCCAATTAAGCCATCTGGACCAGCAGATTTGCCGTTTTTCAACTTCTTTATAGCTACTATAACTTCCTCTTTGGAGATTGGGTCATCCAGAAAACTAATTTCATCTGTGCTTTCCGAATAATTTACCGTTTCTGTTTCTATTGTGCTGTCAACATCTTTTTCAAGGAGGTTGAAATGTGTATGCCACTCGTTAACTGAAATCGCATTATGTGTGCGAGACACCTTGAATGACACCCTATGTACATTACGCCAAAACTCATTGGTATCATTCACCGAATTAACAAGATTATTTAATAAACAAGTGTTGTATTCTTTTTCCTTCTGTAATAGCTTCTTATATTCTCTTCGAGATATACAATAATTCGACCTGTCAGTGACATCCAATGTTATGCGAAATATTCTTAGAAGCTTTCTGGTAGACATTTTAGCTACTTGACATTCTAGGTCAAACCACGCATCGTTACGTGTTCTTTCATCAATTCTGATCCTTGTTTTCATACACTGTGCTTGTTTTCTCATACAGTTGTTAAACGTATTCAATGCCAGGTTAATATCCACATCTATGAGGTCAATTGCTGCTTCAAATGAAGATTTAGTACCTTCGTTGTTCATCAGTGCATGAAATAAATCAGCATTCTGTTCCCGCCATACAAATTTTTCAATAAACATACAATTTTCAATCACATTATCTTGATCCCTATGAAGTTTATCATCCTGATAAAAGTTCACATGAAACTCTAAAGGCAAGTGATCGGACTCAATGCGTTCTTGTACATACATAGAACATAATGACATAATACATAAATAAAGATCAACAGAGGCCAAGAAATAATCATTAACACTATTACCTGTATCAGAAACGTATGTGAAACGACCTTGGCGGTCGCCATTACATACCCCGTTTAAAATGCATAATTCTAGAGCTGTGCACATGCTTAGTAAACACTTACCATATTTATTTAATACTTTGTCTTCAGACTCCCTTTTAATACGAAAAGAATCATTTTTTAAACATGCACTATAAACATTGCTATTAGCATCTGTATCCTGACCGATATTAGAAGTTCTGCTGTTAAGGTCTCCGCTTAAAAGAATATACATATTAGGAAATTTAAAGACCTTATCTGTGAGAATATCTTCTAGTGCACGTATACCATTATCAACATCAAAATACGAGTAGTATGGTGAATTTTCCGGGGGTACATATGTACATACATACAAAACATCTTTGGTCAAATTAAGTAGACTTCTAGAAATTACAAACATAATAACATTGTTGTAATCAACATCAATTGCTTTCACATATTGCAAAAGTTCTTTTTTCACGAGACAAATTATTCCCCCTGATCGTCTTCCTTGATGTGTGAATTGTAAAGCTGGTTTACAGAAAATTTCATGGGTATGAAAAGAAAAAGGTTGTAAACAATCAACAAAAGTTTCAACAAGACAAACTATGTCAAACGATGTTATATAAGAGAGAAAACTAGGATCACCAATCTTCGATAACAACCCATTGACATTCCAATGTAAACATGACAAACGATTTCCATCCACACACACGTTACTCCTTTCTCGCTCTCGTACGCATGCACCCTTCCTCTGCTGTGTACAGTTCTCACTACCACTCTCAAAATACACATCAACATCGCTGGTGGAAGGTAACGTGTTCACACTATCCTCGCGCCCGCAGTCGGGAGCTGACATGGCTGCAGTGTCATCTTCTGTCACAAGCTCACGGGGAACAACGCCACTTGCACGTGAATACGTTCTGTCAGAACTAGAGGAAGACGGTGACTCTAATTTTTTTGTTCCCTCTGTGTTATGTACAACTTTAGTAACAAAATCTTTTTTAAGACATAACAATGTATACCGTTCTTTATGTATGCTAGGCCGGCCGTATTCCTATTGTATTGGCATTAGGTTTTGTTGATGATCCAACACAAATTTCTTCCCGTCAATAATCAGGTGGTCAAAAACCATTGTCGCCTTCTTATTTTCTTTTCTGGCTGTCTTTAGATGAGGGACAAGTTTCCGCCGAATCTCCCTAACCCGCGCTGAGAAATCTTCCCCAATGAATATGTTGCTGCCCCGAAGGTTACTTCTCTTACTAAGAATTCTTTCCTTGTCCTTAAAAAAGGTACACCGGCCAATAATAGGGGAATCTTTCTTTTTGTTGAGTCTGTGGAGTCGGTCAAAGTCAATGTCCTGTGTCAGGTCCAGTTTGTCTGTCAGTAGATCTCTAATCACACCTTCACATTGCTCTTTAGTTTCATTTTCATGTCGGGGGATACCATAAAAGATGATATTGTTTCTTTTGGACCGTCCCTCCAAGTCGTCAGCCTTCATTTCTAAGTTCTCAACCTTTTCCCACAGTCTTTCATTTTGTTCTTTCAGAGTTTGATTTTCACTTCTTAAATTTATCACTTCCTCTTTCAGTTCAATCATCTCTTCCCGTAGTCCAGCAAACATGTCTTTAACTTGTCGGATATCTTCCTTCACTTCGTTGAACTTACTGTGAAGGGTCGCCATGATGTCCTTCAGCGTCGGGTCACCGGCTGTCCGTGAAGGGGAAGAAGCTCCAGCAGAGGCGTCACTGGCACTCTTCAAGCGGGACTGCCGAAGACTTTCTGCCTTTCCGCCAGGTCCAGGTCCAGGGTTCAGCTCCACGTCTCCACAGCAATGTAGAAAAACGCCGGCGTACAAATAGGCCAGGAGCAAGCCAACCATGACACCGTGTACCCGTTTGCGTAGTTTTAATGTCCGAAAGAACATGGCTTTCTTCTTCAACGCTCGTCGAGCCATGAAATGTATGAAGACCGGCACAAATCCTCCGCACACTGACCGAAAACTTAAAGCAGCTTCCGGCATGATGACGACCAGGTACTCTCCGGGTCGATGTAGGGGCTCAGATCAGCGAAACTTCACTTAAATGTCGCAGCTCCTGTCAGTCAGTGTCAACACTTCGCCAGCCGGAAGTGATCCCCCAAGAGAGAGAGAGAGAGAGAGAGAGACTACGATTCTGATGAATAATGTCGCTAATAATCGCTTCCAGTATATTGCTCATGCTTCACTATTGAAGACTGAAGCTGTCAGTCTATTTTGTTTCCAGCGTAGCTCTTCTTCAGTGCCGAAGACCGACGTGCTCAGTATAAAGCTTTCCAGCGTAGCTCTTCTTTAACGCTGAAGGTTGAAATCGTCAGTAAACGTTTCTAGCGTAGGTCTCCTTCAGTGCTGAAGACCAAAGTCGTCGGTAAAGGTTTCCAGCATGTTCTCCTTCAGTGCTGAAGACCAAAGATGTCAGTAAAAGTTTCCAGCGTAGCTCTTCTTCAGTGTTGAAGACCGAAGTCGTCAATAAAGGTTTCCAGCGTAGCTCTTCTTCAGTGTTGAAGACCGAAGTCGTCAATAAAGGTTTCCAGCGTAGCTCTTCTTCAGTGTTGAAGACCGAAGTCGTCAATAAAGGTTTCCAGCGTAGCTCTTCTTCAGTGTTGAAGACCGAAGTCGTCAATAAAGGTTTCCAGCGTAGCTCTTCTTCAGTGTTGAAGACCGAAGTCGTCAATAAAGGTTTCCAGCGTAGCTCTTCTTCAGTGTTGAAGACCGAAGCGTAGCTCTTCATCAGTGTTGAAGACCGAAGCCGTCAGTAAACATTTCCAGCGTAGCTCTTCTTCAGTGTTGAAGACCGAGGTCACAGCTAACTTTTACAGCGTAGCTCTTCTTCTCTCATGTCGCCCCCCGCCTTCACTCAAGGTTTGACGTCTGGATCCTGATGTGACCAAACTGTTTCTTCTCTCTTCTTTCATTCACCACTTTGGCTTCACAAGGGAGTATTGTGCATGATTATGTCTGTATTTTTTTGTCGCTGAGGAAGGCATATTGTCGAAAATGTCTTGTCCTGTTTTGTGTCGTGCATTAAAACTGCGTTACTTCACACTTTGTTTTGTGTGCTCTTCTGCTTTTTTGTCGTGTTCCAGTAACGCTGCAGTTTGTTTCTTTTGCTGTTTCTTCTTTGCCGTGTGTGTGTGTGTGTGTGTGTGTGTGTGTGTGTGTGTGTGTGTGTGTGTGTGTGTGTGTGAGTACGAGCGTGCGTGCGCGCGCGCGCGGGTGTGTGTGCGTATGTGTGTGTGTGTGTGTGCGCGCGCGCGCGCATGTTGGTGTGTGTGTTTCAGAGAGAGAGAGAGAGACAGACAGACAGACAGACAGACAGACAGACAGAGAGAGAGAGAGAGAGAGAGGAGAGAGAGAGAGAGCTTAGATCAGAGAACTACCTGGTTATTTGTTGTTTTTTTTTACCTAAATTTGTTTCAGGACTGTGTAGATATTACACTTAAGCGAATTACACGTGTGTTGTGTGTGTGTGTGTGTGTGTGTGTGTGTGTGTGTGTGTGTGTGAGTGTGTGTGTGTGTGTGTGCGTGTGTGTGTGGTGTGTGTGTGTGTGTGTGTGTGTGTCGTGTGTGTGTGACAGAGACAGAGACAGAGACAGAGACAGAGAGAACTCATAGCTAGGGAAACCCTATCCAATCAAGGATTGAGATGTTAGGCAGAACCTGTTCTTCCCATCTGTCCTTTCTAAGCTAGATGATGCAATAAGATTGAGGGGAAAACCACACCATA
>CM065731.1:66754528-66764528 GCA_033310375.1 Conus canariensis | reverse complement strand
GGTGTTGATTTTGGGCGTACGTAGGTATGTATAATGCAATTAGGCCTAGATTTTAAAAAAAATGAAAAAAAAAAAATGAAAAAAACACACATATCTGAATCCAAAACTATAAAAGAAACACTAAATAAGCAACTAACACCAAGATGGGGAAAATAACATAGACGTTAAAGTAAATGTCCAATTGGGCTCTTAATCAGTCCTTGAACAACTTCAAAAATGTTTGATTCGTTAGAGATGACGTCTTCAAAGACTGACATCGACGGTTCGGTGTTCAACAACCAAGCAGGTAAATAGGGTTTCATTCTATCGCACAAAAAAAGTAGATGGAACGGAGTGATTTGCTGGCCACAAATACAAGTCACATGTTTACAGAATTTTGTTTTAAAGGCATCAAGCCTCAATCTAAAAATCAAACTTTTTAAAATCCTCTCTTGGTAGAGATTCTTGATACCTGTTTTATTGTCTGATATCTTGTTAAATAACATCCCTTTTTGTTTTTAGTGCCTTTTCCCTTATTTAAAATAGTATTCCAGGCTGCGTCTTTTAAAAGACTATAACTCTCATGTAAGGATAAAGGAATGTATATCTTTGTTAAATCAGTTTCAGTGATAGCGCCTTTTTGGCTAATGTGTCTACCCTTTCATTAGCAGATAATCCACAGTGAGATGGAACCCAACAAAAATCGACATAAGAACCACATAAATGCAAAAAATGAATTAGGTGGTACACTTCTGATATAAGTTCTGCTCTCACACTTGTATTCGAAAATTTCAGAGCTTGTAGGACTGATTTTGAATCAACACAAAGTAGTATTTGAAATACAGGAAATCGAAAATCAAGAAGAAAGTTTAATGCCATAATAATGGCAACAAGTTCCGCAGTAAATATGGAAATATTCTTACCAAGGTGGTAACCTTTCTCTATTTTTAAGGATGGAATTATGAATGCTGAACCAGACAAATGATTGTCTAGTACGGAACCATCTGTATAGATTTTAAGGTGATTTACATAGGTTTCATTTATATGTGACTTAACATACGTTGGCAGCAAGGGTCCATCACTTTTTCTTAAACTTGTATAGTCTATGTCATAATTTGCTCTACTAAGTTCACATTCCGGGATAGTGCTAAAAGACACCCGAGGAGCTACGTTTTGAGGTGCAGTGCTTGCTTTTGTAAATAAGTCAGATGTGTATGAGGCTATCGATTTTAGAGAATCAATTTTTTGTGCCCGTTTAGGAAAATTTATTTCTGATTTTAAATCAGTTTCACTGGTATTAAGATTTTGTAGTGTATGACTTCTTAAGATATATTTGCAGATGCAAGTTTCATATTTTCTTCAAAAGGCAATATTCCGATCTCCATATAAGTTCTTAAAGTTGATGTATGAACCGGGACACCAAGAGCTATCTTGTAAGCTTTACTATCGATACTCTGCAACTTTTTGATTAAATATTTTGGGGCTGAAAAAAATGTCTCCTGGGCATAGGATAGTTTTGATCGTACAAGCGCAGTAGCTAAATGTGTTAATACTTTACTGTCTTTGCCCCAGGATTGTTGACTCACCATTTTCAAGAAATTTAAAGTTTTCTTAGCTTTTGTTAAAATAGTTTGTATGTGATTATTCCAGCTCAATTTAGAAGATAAATTTACTCCTAAAAATTTTACAACTTTTTTATATTCAAGGCACAATCCGTCTATTTGAAATGAAGGCAGAGGATTAGGATCATAACCAGTATTGAACAGAACCATATGCGATTTTTCAGCTGAAAGGGCCAATCCATTTTCAGTCATGTACTTACTAATTTTATCTAGTTCATTTTGATATATCTTTTTAATATAGTTGATTGATCTAACTGGTGTGTGACGTTTTAAAGTAACTTTCATCCATATGCAGATATCATCCGCATATTGTGCTAGTTCAACAGCTTTTGATAATGATTTAGGAAGATCATGGATCAAAATATTAAACAGGATAGGAGCTATCACAGCTCCTTGCGGGATTCCCATCTGGATATGTCTTTCATTAGAGTATATATTTCCTACCTTCGTCTGTATTGTTCTATCACTTAAAAAGGTTTTTAAGTAATTGTACATACATCCTGAGAGACCAATTAACTTCATTTGTTCAGAGTTTTGAATTCCAGACTTGGTCATATGCCTTTCTAATGTCAAAAAACGTGGCAAGAACATTTTTTTCTGCGTGCAAACTGATGTTTAACCTGTGTTGTAATTTTTACAAGATGGTCAACTGTAGATCTACCCTTTCTAAAGCCCGCCTGTTGTATTGGTATTATACCATTTTTTTCACAATGATGTTCAAGTCTTTTTAGAATAATTCTTTCCATAAGTTTTCCCACATGTGAAGTGAGAGCAATTGGCCTGTAATTATTTTTGTCTGATTTTGACTTGCCCTCTTTAGGGATAGGGGTTACAATTGATTTTTTCCACAAAGATGGTTGAAGCCCTTCAGTCCAACATTTCTGAAATAATAAGTTCAGAAACATTGTGAAATTAACTGGCAAATGCTTTATCATTTCATTGGAAATCGCATCTGGTCCCACTGACTTTCTTTTCGAACCAATAGAGAAAATGACATCCTTTACTTCTTGAAATGTAAGGGTAGCGTTTGTATAGTGACTATTATTGGGACTTTTTTCATGCGTTTCCTTATCCTCCATTTTCTCTCTGTATATCTTTTGCTTTTCTGTCAGGCCCTCCCTATTGCTATTTTTTGCAAAAATATTTGCAAATGCTTCAGCTTTTTCAGATTTTGAAGGAAACTCATTAATTTCTAATGTTATGGGATATTCAGGAAGACTGATTCCGTTTTTCATGTCTTTTAATTTTGTTCATGTTTTCTGAAGATCTTTGTGGTCATGTATTTCATTTTCACAGAAATTTTACCAGTATTGCTCCTTGACTTTTTCGATTACTCTGTTACTATGATTTTTTGCTCTATTCTTTTCAGCAATTTTGTCAGGGCCTTTCTTATCTTTTAAATATATTTTATAGGCCTGCATCTTTTTTTCTCTTGCTTCTTCACAAGTAGCATTCCACCATACATTCCCTGCATATTTGTTTGATGCATCAGAATTGCACCTTGGTATTGAGAGATCAGCTGCATGTAAAACAATATCAACAAAATTCGCGTAGCTTGTGTCAATGTTATCAGACATTATCTCTTCACAATTGCAAGTAGAGAGTATGTTTTCAAATTTATCCCAAACTGCTTTATTATAATTATATTTTGGGATCTTATCTTTAGCGCAGTTTTGAACGGATTGTTTACCCTTAATGGTAATAATTATTGGCAAATGATCACTACCAAGAGGATCTTTGAAGGTAGACCACTCACAGCTTGGAGCTATTGCAGGAGATATAAGTGTTAAATCAATTGCTGTTGCTCGATGGTGTGAAATATCAGGTATTCTTGTTACACTGCCATCATTTAGCAGACTCATTGAAGAGTCTACTATATTTCCAACAAAACGATTGTGTTGTGTGTGTGTGTGTGTGTGTGTGTGTGTGTGTGTGTGTGTGTGTGTGTGTGTGTGTGTGTGAGAGAGAGAGAGAGAGAGAGAGAGAGAGAGAGAGAGAGAGAGAGAGATCAACTGCAAGCCAAGTTGAGATTTATTACTTTAACTTTTCGACATAAAACAAAATTTGAAGGACGGTGGGAGAAAAATTCAGAAGTCAAAACTCAAAAAACGTTTATTCAGTCAAGGAGAGAGAGAGAGAGAGAGAGAGAGAGAGAGAGAGAGAGAGAGAGAGAGAGAGAGAGAGAGGCTAGGGGTTTAAAAGCAGAAAGGAAAGAGCGATTCTTGTGTCATCTTTGTCCTTGGCGCCGGGGTTTTTGTAGTCATTAGTGTTGGCAGTCGACGGAGAGTGGATGGATAAGGAAGTCCAGAGAGACCATATTAGCATTACGGTCTGCGGAAGAGGAGGGCGGAGGGGGTGGGTGGGGGGGGGGGGAACTAGTGCGTGACAAAGCACTGGAAATAGCAATGGAGATCATTTTCAACGCAACATGAACGTTTATCTTGCTTAGATCGTGTCGCAAAATTAAGATGATTTTTTGTTGTTGTTGTTAAATTAAGCTCCTAAGGGGCTTGTTTCCAAGGTTACATAGGACAGCCAATGACAACAGTTTCTGTCCTGTGCCCCGGCAATACGAACTTCCTGTTCAGTCATTTCACGTTCTTGTTGCCCCGGATGTAATAATCATCGTGACTCATGTTGTGTGTCACTGTATTTTCCGCGCGGAATTTGTCGTGTTGTTCGTCGTCACGGTGTATACTCAGAGACTGTAAGCTCCACCTGCGTGTAAGTCGTGGGACAAAGATGTTAACAAAGTTGTAATGTCGTCGTCAAGCATCCCTGACATGATCATCAGTCGTTCAGCATCTTGGCTGTTTCAGTGGCGAATTTGTACGAAAGATGCATTGAGGTAGGCAGTTTGGGTGCTTCCCAAGAATAAAAAGCAACGCATAGATATGCCACGATAGCAGAATTGGGATAGACAGTGATGAAAAGGGGGGGGGGGGGGGGATAAAGATGTTCGTGGCTAAACTGACGGATAGTCACAACAGACTCCATGGTAGTCAAGCTACAGAGATGAGGGATCTGCATTTGGTTCGAAACAGTTTTGCTCAGAGTATGTTCTGAGCGTTTTATCATAGACAAGATGAATCTACCATATGAAGCAATGGTGGTGGTGGTGGTGGTGGTGTGTGTGTGTGTGTGTGTGTGTGTGTGTGTGTGTGTGTGTGTGGGCGCGCGCGCGCGCGCGCACGCGCGCGTGATTGCGTGCGTGCGTGCGTGTATGTGTGTGTGTATGTGTGTGTGTGTGTGTGCGTGCGTGCGTAAGTACGAGTGTGTGTGTGTGTGTGCGCGCGCGCGTGCGAGTGTGTTGTGTGTGTGTGTGCGCGCGCGCATGTATATATATATATATATATATATTAAAAACAAGTATTAAAAAGGAATGCTAAAATTATCTACAAATTGTTTCTAGCGCTCGGCTATCGTCCTGACGATAGCCAAGCGCTAGAAACAAATTTGTAGATAATTTTTGCATTCCTTTTTAATACTTGTTTTTACTAATGTTGCTCCCCAAGGGGTTGAGCACTTGTAGAATCAATTTAGGCTTTTTAACTATACTGATATATATATATATTTATATATATATATATATATATATATATATGTATGTTGCTCTCCAAGGGGTTGGGCACTTATAGAATTGTTTTAGGCTTTTTAAATATACTGATCTTAATCGCTCCTCACGTTGAGCACTGTGGCCTGAAGGATTTTAAAATGGAGGAAACCCAATTTTAGGCAGTCAACAAAAAATATACCGTTTTCTAATCCGCAATCATATATAAAAAAAAAAAAAGAACAAACAGAAAAGTTTGTACACAATATGAGATGGAAAGCATTCTTTTTTCTGAACCCAAACACAAAAAAAGAGGACAAAAACACCTACGATTTCAAATCATGGCGATCACCACCAGCCATAGACGAAATGAAACCCTTTGAAGATAAATGAAAAGAATGATAACCAATACTGAATTCAAAAAATCTAACAACGATTTCCAAACAACACTAAAAAAAAACAAATAAAACAAGTACAAAATGACAAAAAAATATTTGTGAAGGCTGATAAAACTAGCAATTACTACAAAATGGAACCAAAGGAATACTCTCAACTCCTTGACAAAAACATCCAGAAAAACTACAAAAAAGCCGACAAAAATATACATGACAGTATCCGCACTAAAGAAAAAGAACTTGCACAGTGCGTAGACCTAAGTGACAGGATAGAAGCGACAGCAACAAAAGAAGCTTTCATAACACTCAAAGACCACAAGCCCAACTTTCATAACAATCCAACATGTAGACTAATAAATCCATCCAAATATGAATTAGGCAAAATAAGCAAGAAAATTCGGGAAAAAATAACAAAGAACGTAAAATCAAACTCTGAATACAACCTCTGGAAGAACACATACGAAGTTATCCAATGGTTCAAAAAACTCAATAAACAAAGTAATACAGTATTCATCACATTTGACATAGTAGACTTTTACCCATCTATAGATGAGGAACTACTCACCAAAGCCCTGAAGTTTGCCAGTAACCACACAGACATAACAGGGTCAGAAATGGAAATCATTCTCCACACCAAGAAAACATTACTGCACAGCAAAAATGAAACCTGGATCAAGAAAACGAACAGAAACTCAACATTTGACGTAACCATGGGATCATATGATGGTGCAGAAACATGTGAACTGGTCGGACTATTCATGCTATCCAACATCAAGAAAAAACTCGGAAAACAAGTCGGACTATACAGAGATGATGGCCTCGCTGCACTAACCAACAACCCAAGAACCATCGAAAATAAAAAAAGAACTATGCAAAATCTTCCAAAACCACAACTTAAAGATTACCATTGAAGCAAATAAAAAGGTAGTGAACTACTTAGACATAACACTGGATCTCAACAATCACATATATAAACCATACAAGAAACCCAACGACACACCTCTTTATGTACACATCAAAAGTAACCATCCACCATCTGTATTAAAGACCATACCCCACAGCATAAACAAGAGACTATCAAATCTGTCATGCAGTGAGAAGTGTTCAACAATGCAGCAGCAGAATACCAGGAGGCACTACAAAGAATGGATACAATTACAAATTACAATACAACCCAGACAACAACACAAATAAAAGCAAGAAAAATAGGAAAAGAAAAATCATATGGTACAACCCCCCATACGACGGGAAACTCAAAACAAACATAGGGAAAGAATTCTTCAAAATCCTAACAACTTCATTTCCAAAAGAACACAAACTGTCCAAAATATTTAACAAAAAGACTGTCAAACTATCGTACTCATGTATGCCCAACCTCAAAAACCTAATTGACGCATCCAACAAAATGAAAACCAACACAGCAAAGAAGGGTGAAGAAAGGAAATCTTGCAATTGCACCAAAAAAGAGCAGTGCCCACTAAACAATAAATGTCTTCACAACAACATGTATACCAGGCTACTGTGACATCAGAAAATGAAAAAGAAACATACATAGGGATCACTGAAAACCACTTCAAAACCAGATATGCAAACCACAAACAGTCATTCAACAAAGAAAAATACAAAAACCAAACTGAATTGAGCAAATACATTTGGAAACTTAAAGACGCAAAAATAAACTATAACATATCCTGGAAAATCATAAAAAGGGCATCACCATACAGCAATATTTCAAAAAGATACAACCTATGCCTAACTGAAAAATGGCTAATACTATGTAAACCACACTTAGCAACTCTTAATACTAAAACAGAAATAGTAAATAACTGCAGGCATAAATGGAAATCGTTGTTAGTGAACACACCCCGTACAACAACCTGAAAACCCCAAAAAACACGTGCAACCAACACGCACGTAAAAACAGCTGCAACTGGGCCCCACACGCTATATAACACCGGCGGTGGGCAACCCAAACTTCATCCTGACGATAGCCAAGCCGCTAGAAACAAATTTGTAGATAGTTTTAAGATTCCTCTTAATACTTGTATCAACTAATGTTGCTCCCCAAGGGGTTGAGCACTTATAGAATTGTTTTAGGCTTTTTAAATATGATCTCTCTCTCTCTCTCTCTCTCTCCTCTCTCTCTCTCTCATATATATATATATATATATATATATATATATATATATATACACATACACATACTACACATACATACATACGTGTGTGTGTGTGTGTGTGTGTGTGTGTGTGTGTGTGTGAAAGAAAGTGGACATGTTTTATGGTAGTGAACTTACTGAGACAATGGGAAATTCTTTTGCCGCACAGTCGATCAGTCTGACCCCTTGTACCAAATCATTCAATATGCCATTATGGATGTTCGCTCACTCACAAATGTGAGTGGTGTGTGTGTGTGTGTGTGTGTGTGTGTGTGTGGTGTGTGTGTGTGTGTGCGCGCGCGCGCGTGCGTGCGTGCGTGCGTGCGCGTGTGTGTGTATGTGTGCGTAACTCTTTTGTGTGTGTGTGTGTGTGTGAGAGAGAGAGAGAGAGAGAGAGAGAGAGAGAGAGAGAGAGAGAGAGAGAGAACTTGTCATTGCAGGAAGAAGAGGACTGTCAGAGGGGAGGGAGGACGGGGTGTAAAGGTCATCTTAATGTGAACCCTTAGAAAATAGTGAGTGTGTGAATGGGGGAAAGGGAGGAAGGAGAGAGGAGGGGTGAAGGGCGTGCACGCGTTATGCCCAACTGTCAGAAGGGAGGATGGGGAGGTGCACGTGCAATCTTAGTGTGAACGCTGAGAAAGTAAAGAGTGTGTGTGTGTGAGTGGGGGGGGGGGGGGGGGGGGGGGGGGTTGGGGGAGAAAGACAGGAGGGGTGTTGGACGTACGTGCGTAAATCCTCAACTAACTACGAGGGTGTGTCTCTATTTGACGCCAGGAGCACAGACACAATCAGCCGTGTCTCCCTGATGAGTCCGATCCAGCGGACGAAAGGCCTAGAAGCAGGCAATACATATTTTATAGATCTGCCTTCGAGAGGGATTGCGATGGTTCCCTCATGCAGCTAGTGAAGGGTTTTCATATTCATAATATATATTTTCCCATTTTCTTCATCTTCAACACACACCCCCCCCCCTTTTTTTTTTTTTTTTAAATTTCAAATCTTTGCCAAGTCATTACTTTAATGATGGAAGAATTGTTAACCTGCACTTGTTTTTTCCCACTACTTAATTGTTCAACTAACTACGAAGGGGTTGAGAAATGGGTAGCGTGAAGATGGAAACTTGGTCAGGAATGGAGACGGAGAGGGGGGTGGGGGTGGGGGTGGAGAAAAGATTGTGTGCATGTGTAAAAATGTTAGAAAAGACAGGACCAAAAAATAAATAAATAAACCTTAAACACGTGTTCTCTATTATTATCCTCCAAATTAAACACTTAGTCCCCCCCCCCACCCACCCGCCTTTTTTTAACCAGCCACCCATCCAAACGCTCTTGGCTTTCCTTACCCCCTCCCTCCCCTGTCCCAGTTTCTAGCCATTCACTGAATCAGTCGCCATGACATGCACTAAGCATCTACATTTTGAGTATATCTCCCGCGTAAATGTATGTGTGTGTGTGTGTGTGTGTGTGTGTGTGTGTGTGTGCGTGCGTGCGTGCGTGCGTGCATGCGTGCGTGCGTGCGTGCGTGCGTGCGTGCGTGTGTGTGTGTGTGTGTGTGTGTGTGTGTGTGTATGTGTGTGTGTGTGTGTGCTTGAATTCAGAGAACTTGTCATTGCACAAGAAGAAGAGGACTGTTAGAGGGGAGAGAGGTGGGGGTGCAAATGTCATTGAACCCTTAGAAAATAGTGAGTGTGTGAATGGGGGAAGGGAAGGGAGGAGGGGTGAAGGGCATGCGCGCGTTCTGCCCAACTGTCAGAAAGGAGGATGGGGAGGTGCACGCGCAATCTTAGTAAAACGTGTGTGTGTGGTGGGGGGTTGGGGGAGAAAGAGGAGGGGAATTGAGCGTGCGTGCGTTAAGCTCCAACTAACTAGTCTACGAGGGGGTTGAGAAATGGGTAGTGTGAAGATGGAGACTGGGTAAGGAATGGAGAGGAAGAGGGTTGGGGCGGGGGGGGGGGGGGGGCTGAGAAAAACTGTGTGCATGTGTAAAAATGTCAGAAAAGACAGGACCCCCCCCCCCCAAAAAAAAAAAAAAAAAAAAAAAAAAAACAACCTTAAACACGTGTTCACTATTATTAACCTCCTAATTAAACACTTAGTTCCCCCCCCCCCCACACACACACCTTTTCTTAACCAGCCACCCATCCCAACGCTCTTGGCTTTCCTTCCCCCTCCCCTCTCCTTCCCCCTCCCCTCTCCCTCCCCTGTCCCAGTTTCTAGCCATTCCCGAATCAGTCGCCATGACATGCACTAAGCATCTACATTTTGAGTATATCTCCCGCGTAGAATGTTTTGT
>CM065731.1:66744528-66747028 GCA_033310375.1 Conus canariensis | reverse complement strand
TGATGAAGATAGTATTCTGACAGCATCAACAATCATTTCTAAACGTCATCCTTCATTTAGTAGTGTTCATAATGAGGGATTTTTGTGACAAGTTGGCGTCAAAATGGCTGCAACCATCAGTCGTCAAGTATAATCAAGCTACTTAAGTACATGTAAAAGTGCAAGTAAATGAAGTACATGTGATCTTCAGTACCTGCTTTAGGCCAGAAACGAAGTTTATGAGCAAGAACACTCTTCATACTGCCATAGTTAATCAGAGTTATGTGATACAAGCCAATCAACTGAATCCCACACTTCCATGAGACCGGAGGACGCTGGCAGGTTCGTCATGCATGCAGCACCCCTTACTTTTGTGGTGTACCCTTACTCCCCCCTCCCGCCTCCCCCTATTCTAACCCCACCTGCCCCTTTATCTCAACTGTCCCACCCCTGATTCTCACTCCCTGTCTCTGTGTGACATGACATTCACAGCCCTCACCATCCTCTCTCTCTCTCTCTCTCTCTCTCACACACACACACACACACACACACACACACACACACACACACACACCACTCACACACACAAATACGCGCGCACACACACACACACACACACACACTCTCTCTCTCTCTCTCTCTCTCTCTCGTCTGTCTCTCACGCACACACACACACACACACACACACACACACACACACACACACACACACACACACACACACACACACACACTCCGAGTTTTTCAGTGTGCGTTTATCCACGACAGCCAAGCTTCACTCCCCCACCCCCATCACCCCCTTCTCCTCTCACTCCATTCCCTCCTTCTGTCTATCAGACTCTGTTGCAGGCTGACACGCCCTGTGCTGACGACAACAGAACAATGTTAGTGCTGGTCGTCGCCACACCTCTTTCCCATCCCCCTTGTTATCTATCTGGTAGTGACATGAATCTGGTGAACTGGTGGGAAGTTTTGTTGCCATGTGTGGTCCACGTGTGTGGTACATGTGACTGTACAAGTGGCAGGACAAAGTCCCAGACACTGAGGTCTTGGAAAGGGCCAGCATCCCCAGCATCTACACTCTCCATCAGAAATCCCGAGCCAGATGGGCTGGCCACATCGTCAGAATGCCAGATAGTCGACTGCCGAAACAACTGCTGTACGGAGAACTGAGTCAGGGCAAGCGCAAAGTTGGTAGGACAGAAGAAACGTTTCAAGGACTGCCTCAAAGTATTCCTCAAAGACCTGGACATCAGCCTCAACACCTGGGAGTCGCTTGCACTGGACCGCCCAGCCTGGCGAAGCAGCATCACAAAGGGTGCATGTACATCAGAGAAGAGACGCACAGCAGAAGCTGAGAGAAAGCGAGCCGCGCGCAAGGCCAGAGCTACCTCCACCTCCACTTTAGCATCCACCCACATGTGTCCCACATGTGGTCGTTCCTTCCGGGCCCAGATCGGCCTCACCAGCCACCTGCGGACCCACACTCAGCCATCGTCTATCTGAGATTGAAGTCATGGTCATCTTCGAAATCGAAGGACGAACAACAACATGTGACTGACTCTACCTGAGTCCATCATCACACAGGCTGAAAACCACCAACATCTGAGATGGTCATCTCTGATCCCAGGTGTATTATGTCACATCACACGTGTTGGGAAGTGACCGTCTCCTTTCAGATGGCTAACACATACATCCCTTCCCCTTTCCTTTCCATCATGTTTTTTTTTAAATTATTATTGGCTGTCTTGTTTCTCTGACAAGTTGTCAGTCAGACAAGCATCAGAGATTTGAGGGGTAGCTTAAAGTTCTAAAAAAAGGGAGATCCCCCATTTCATTGATCCCCCATAGGCCACGAGATCGAACACAGTCAAGCTTGGGAGTGTAAAAACTCAACACTGGTGAATGCCAGAGAGGGTAATATTCATCTCTCCTATTCAGATCCTGTAAATATGAAGTGAGGTAGGGAACAGTAAATGATAAACAATAAACAAGTGCGGTAACTCTTGCTCCCACAAGAAAACATATCCAGTTCTCCAAAAGGAATGCTGCTTGCGACACCGAATCGTCTAGCAGACATGACAGCACAGAGCACACAGAACAAACAAGGAAACATCCCCTGTTTGCTCTGTGCTGTCATGTCTGCTAGACGATTCAGTGTCGCAAGCAGCATTCCTTTGGAGAACTGAATGTGTTTTCTTGTGGGAGCAAGAGTTACCGTACTTGTTTATTGTTCAGATCCTGTGTCGAATTTCACTGATTGTCCCAGTAGAATGTATGCTGAATCTAGTTTCTAAGTCTTGAGACCACGCATCACTTGTGTTTATGTCTTATATTTCAACAGGTTTACTTTATGCCAATACTTGGTAAGATATGTTGTTACGATAATTCATTAATATTGTTGATTGTCTTTATGCTTTGCTATAGGTGACTAATGAATACTTCTGTTTGCCTTAACTGTATGCAAATAAGTAAGTTCACCCCTGATTATTTGACTGCTGTTGTTGATTGTCTTTATGCT
>CM065731.1:66712028-66739528 GCA_033310375.1 Conus canariensis | reverse complement strand
AAAATGAGCGAGCAGGAGAAGAATGTCCCACAGGAGCAGAATGCCCCACAAGTGAATTCTCCACAAGTGAATTTACAGGCGAGTGCCCCACAAGTAAATATGCAACTGAGTGTGCCGCAAGTGAGTGTCCCGCAGGTGAGTAGTGTTACTAAGTCTAAAATTGCTGGTCGTGTTGAGGCCGGCCGTAAACTAGCTGAATGGAACAGACTGCAAAAAGCAAACCAAGCAGCAAAACAAAAATTATTAGATAGTAATACAACAACAGCACCAGCACCGCCGCCGCCACCAACAACAACGCAATCAAACTATAAGATGTATTATTATGTGCTGGGGGGCATTGTTGTTGGTGGAGGGCTTTTAGCATACAAGCGCCTAAAGCCATACTTAGCAACAAAGTCACAAATCCCCACAAAAAACAGTAAAAGAACCAACTTCTGCAAAAAAAGTACAACCTCCTGCTGTAGACCCATTTTTAATAAATTAGTTTTTTTAAATGTGTTGTTAAGTACTGGCTAAGTACAAGCTAAGTACTGGTTAGGTCAGTTATAACAAGTTAAGTGTAAGTTAAGTGTAAGTAAAGCGCAAGTTAAGTGCAAGTCATGTTAAGTACTAGTTAAGATCTTAAGTACTAGTTAAGTACTAGTTAAGATCTTAAGTTAAGTACTAGTTAAGTACTAGTTAAGATCTTAAGTTAAGTACTAGTTAAGATCTTAAGTTAAGTCGGACAAATCAGTTCTCCGGGGGCCTATAGCGTATGAAAACTCGGGGCTAACGGAAGTTCGCTTGCTATTGGTAGAGTCTAGCGACTTCTTATTAACAGCAGTTGTGTTTACTTGATGAAGAGTAGAGCGCAGATTAACATTTGTGTGATAAAATACTTCGCGTTCAAAGAGAGCCTGCTTGTAGTTGTTGTGACTTATTTCTTTTTTTACAACTTCTTTATCTATGCCCTTAGCTTTCTTTGTTACAGAAGTCTGGGTAGCAACGCTATACATCTTCGACCGCAAACCAACATATTCTTGTATAACCGTCCCATTAAATTCGTCCTTCATCTTTCCAATCACTTTCTTGTTCACGGTTGAATGTAAAGGCGAATCTTTTGGATAGTCGCATGTGTCGTACCATCCGTCAGTTCCTTTAGCTACCTCTATTTCCATGTCCTTATAGAAGTCTTCAGTTGGAACATCCAGAATAAAACTATCAGTGTCTGTGTAAAGGACATTTGATTCTGGATACAGCGGTTTAAAGTAGTCGTATAGAAATTCAAGCATTAATAACTTTGACAGCTCTAGCACGGCGAATCCGATAAACACCGGCCTGTCTAACTTCACATTCTGTTTCTTCATCATAATGCCAACCAGGCTGTCGCTAAATATTCTAAAGTCTTGATAGTTAGGTTTAGAGGCCAGCTTAATTGCTTGTTTTTCGTTTGTAACTAATCTTACGTCTTTACGATTGTGTACGTTCTCCATCGTCTTGCCGAAACAACTGTTGTTCATCAACTTAAAGAAGTCTTTTTCTGAAGCGTCAGTGGCCGCAGTCCTAAGATCGGTGTTCTTCATGATGTATGGCTTCATGAAAGGCTCTTGGTCGAAAGTAATTATTCTGTGAACGGCGGTAAGTTTCAGTCCATGTCTTAAGTAAAACTGCAACAGTCGATAATGACAGACATATTTAGTTTTGTTAAAGAGGTTAGGCACGAGCTTGGGCGGTTCGGTGGGACTCATCTTTAATTTTTCTGCGGCTAGGGGGAAATCATTGTGGAGGTCATGCAACTCTGCGGGATAATCTAAGTCCACCTCTAAGATTAATCCTATTGGATTATCGGGTGTAAGCTGTAATAATAGTCCTACCACCCGATCAACATCATGAGGCCCGTTTATCATTTTAAAGTTTCTTAATGGCAGTGCCTGGCTCATAGCCCACCCATACAGATTGTTGGCGTCTAAGTACATCAGATAGTTGGATGGTTTAGTTGGATCATAATCGTCTAAATACTTGTTGTTGGCTCTGCGGTAAGGATGACAGGCCATGCTAATGCCTCCCCTCAGCCCATCCTCAATCATCTGAAGTGTATCTAGATCCGATATTAAGTCAATCTGAATGTTTGTAGACTTCAAGAATGCATCCCAAGACAGCCCCGGGGAAGAGATGTACTGTGACGAATCCAGACCGTAGTGTTTCATGCAAGTGGATCTGTAATTCTGAAAGACGTCAGCTAATAAACACACGTCGGCCAATAAATATTGATCGTGATAATCGCCCATCGTTTTGCAGTGCAATTCTGTCCAGGCTTTCTGGGCATATTCATAGTCGGCGTCAGATATGCCTCCACCTCTAAGGCGGCTGTAAAAGTCTTCCTTTGCTGGCAGCGCTGGCTCATCAAACCTCTCCCACGAGTCCATGTATTCATAGGGATAGACGCCTTTACGAACTAAAGATGAATCGAAATATTTTTTAGTGATTGGATAGTCTTTCAGAGATCCCGCCAATTTATCTAAACTTCCCATCAGATGTTGGGCAGAGTCATAGAAGGATAAACAGTCAATAGTAAAGGTAATGTACTTTTCTGATGATTGTGCAATACAGCTAACCCTCTTACATTCAGAAGTTACTGCTTGCATGATAAAGTGAGAATCGTAGCCTCGTAAGTTATGAAAGAAGATTGGTAGTTTCCATGTCTTGGGATCAACCTTAAGCTGAAGATTGCAGCCATTGTGTGCCGCCCCTCTAAATTTGCCAGTAATGTGATCATGGTCTCTTACAGTGTCACCTAAAACTTGCATTTGCATATCCAGCAGTGGGTGGCTGATTTATAACGTTCTTCATCTTCGGGGGTCATCTTAATGTCTGAAAGGTTCAGCTGATTGGAGAATTGATTGCGAAGGTGTTTCATCTGCTCCAAAAATCGGCCAGCTGCGTCGGGACCTCTGTAAATCTCTGGTTCTGTGTGTCCGCCATCTGACAGAACAACGACGAATGCATAAGAACAGATCTGATGACGGGACAATAAGGTTGTTTTTTGTTCTTGTTGTGGGCCATAGTACCGTAGCAAGATTGATTCAAAGTCAGCATAAACTACGTATGGGCTCATCTGCATTTTTCGTACATTCTTAAAACTAACCTTAGACCCTGGTTTTGGTGTAAGAAGTTCGATTTTACAGTCTACAAAACTTTTGCAATGTTTCTTATGGCTGGCTGCCGCCTCTACAGTGGGGATTCTGACCAAACACCTCCTACAAAGCCCTTGTTTAGCTGTATCCGTTGTAGTATAAGCCAGAAGTCTGCTTATTGATCTGATTAATACATAATGGCTCTTGGAACCGTCTGTAAACAGAATCAAGTCTACATGGTTCTCAAGTGATTCGCCTAAAGTGGGAGCATTGGGAGAGATCCTTAGAGGGACTAGATTGTCTGCTACAGACCATGTGTATACGCTCACGGTTATTGGTTTGTTTTGCTCTTCAAACTGGTCGATACTTTCTATGCTTACTGGAAAGGTTATGTTATCAAAGTTCAGCTCATTTATATACTGCCTATAATTGGAAACTCTCTCCGCATTCTTTTTAACAGGATGTAAGTGTGCCAAAACACACCACATGAAACACATATTGTCTGCATTATGTATGTTTAGGACTGCCCGTTTAAAAACTAACTCTTTTGGGAGAGGGATGTAAGAATTGCCGACTATAGGAAAGTATTTGGCTTGTCTTAATCTGATTTCAAGGACTGTTCCTTCAGACCAACCGGAGCCGCGCAATTTTGCTTCTTCACTTGCATGGTTAAACTGTGTGAGCATGTAATCAGCCCAGCCAGGTTTAAAGTCGTAATAACTGATTACTTCTTTCTGTCTAGTTGAAACCCAGACTTGCATACTACTATTATCGGAGGTTATATATTTAATCAGAATGACCAACAACATTTTTGCTGGCGGGTTAATTTGAAGAGACTCTGGAATTTTAGAAATAGCATGTATTACACTTTTCTGAACGTTTGTAGGGTTAATAATGTCCATGTCTAATTCAATGAACTTATTGTTTAATGATTTGTTACTACCTTCCAACTGTACGTTGTTGGGAGGTAGTATTTCAAACTCGGACTCACTTGCGGGGTTCGTTTTTTAACTCACAATATTTTACGTAAAAAAAAAAAAATAAAAGTAAGTAAAAGTAAGTAAACGCGTTTTATTCTTCACTCAAGCGTAGCAATACTTTAAGACACTCCAATTTTGCACGAACGACTGCCAATGCTTTAGCTTTTGAATCACTACAGCCAATGCTTAACTCTTTGATTGCTTCGTTAGATAGTTCACTATGATATTTGATTAAAATGTTTACATCATTCTCAAGCCAAGTGTCTAACACTTTCACCGCTCTGTCAAATAGTTCATTACAATGTTCTACTAAAAATCATTAGATCAGATTCGCTGTGTTTGGCCGCCATTTTTTAAAGCTCTTTTTAAAAGCAAATAAAAAAAAAAAAAAACCATGAGTATAACGCTGGTTAATTATACAGTGCCTATTGTTGGTGTTATAGTTTACTCAACCCTAGCAAAATGTTTGTTAAGAATAAAACCTCCCAACATAGGAAAGATAGAAGATTCGCCGAAACTAGTCACAGCCTTATTTTTAGCTCTAGCAACAAAAGATTATCTGATTAAAAAGCACATAGACAGTCTTTCATATTATGATTATTTTAATTATTTTTTTAGTTAATAAAAAATATGAGCACTGCAAAGATCATCAATACGATTTACCACTCTGCTGTAATCGGCGGTCTTAGTATAGGATATAGCATGTTAGCAAAAAACATGTTTAAAATGAGGCCAGCTGATCTAGGAAGGTTAGACATTGAGGATGTTGTTAAGGTTATAGCTGTAATAACGGCGGGGATTGCCTCAAAAGACTTTCTTGTTGCACAGGGGATTATCCCAGAAAACATCAATGCATAGAAAGATTAATGCATAGAAAGATTAATGCATTTAGGCAGATTGATTTATATAAAAAAAAAAATTCATTCATTTATAAAAAAGATGTCTGGAATAGTTCTGATGGTGGGTGGGGCTATTGTTAATGCATTGGCTTTCTCCGGCAGCAATTATATGTTTAGTAAATTGCGGTCTGATGAAGAGAGAGAACGTCATAACAAGGCAATGGAAGATTTAGCTAAGGCAAGAGACGCTTACGAGAAAAGGAGAATTGCTCACTTAGACTTTATTAATAAAAAGTTAAGAGAACAGGGGCATGCAGAGCACACATTTACAGACGTTGATGAAGCAATGAATGAATATTACTTAGTGACAGGAAAGAAGTTTCTAACATCGTCACCGCCAGAACTGTCTGACTTTTATGAACCATCTGAGGATCAGAAAATGGTAGAAATAGGCTTTATTATAGGCGCTATGGGAGCAATCTTTCTTCTTGCATATTCAATCTAAAAACATAGTTAAAAATGTAATAAAAACGGTCTCTTATGAACGATACAAAGTACAAAATATATTATTCTCCTGGAGGGTATTGGAAAGGAAAGGCCGCTATTGATAAACTGAGTAAAGCTGCTAGGGTGTCTGAATCAGAAGCGAAAGACTGGCTTTCAAAACAAGCGATCTGGCAAATATATCTGCCTGCCCCAGAAAGAATAATAAGGCCTCGATTTGTTAACTCAGTTCCTAATGACACCCACCAGATGGACTTGTTGTACCTTCCACATGACAAAGTTAGAAGAAAAAAGTTTAAGTATGCCCTGACTGTTGTTGACATGGCTTCAAGGTATAAAGATGCTGAGCCTTTAACGGATAAAAGCTCAACTGCTGTGGCTGTGGCTTTACAACAAATATACATGCGAGGCTCATTAAAGTATCCTAGGTTGATCCAGGTTGATGATGGGAAAGAGTTTAAAGGAGCTGTAAACCAGTTGTTTTTAAGACATCGGGTTACAGTTAAGAGGGGGATCCCAGGCAACCATCGCTCCCAGGCCCTAGTAGAAAACTTTAATAAGAATCTAGCTGAGCCTCTGTTTACCTATCAATATCATAGAGATCTTATGGACAGGACGCGCAACACAGAATGGGTTAGGAGATTGCCAGCAGTCTTACGCGCCATGAACAATGAAGAATTTAAAGCAACGGGTCTTAAGCCAGTAAACGCGATCAAATTAAAAAAAATTAGCATTACTGAAGACATTCAAGGTAATCAAAAACTCTTACCTTTTGGACTAAAAGTAAGATACTTGTATGCGCCTGGAGAGGCAGAGGGCGATGTTAGAATTAGAGCCACAGACCCCATATGGAGCGTAGACGTATATGAAGTTGAAAGAATTATGAAAACAACCCCTCCCGTGTATTATTTAAGAGAGACTCTTTCTTCTAGCGGTGCTACTACGTCTAAAAAGCCCGTCCCTAAAAGATCGTTTGTTCGCGAAGAGTTGCAAGTTGTCCCGCCAAACACAGTGCCGATTAGTTAAAAAAAAAAAAATAGTATTTATTTTTTGTTAAACTTATGATTTATTTATTTTTTTTTTTTTTTAGTTCACATCTTATTTTTTTAGTTCACATCTTATTTTTTGTTTAGTTCACATCTTTTTTTTTTAGTCTATTTTTGGGTTTAACTGATTGTTTGCTTGCTTTTCAATGTTCTGTTTGATTGTCTCAGTGTCTACCTGTTGCGAAGTAAAAGTCTTTCTCCACTCCTTTTGAAGTTCAGTTTTTTGTCGCCTGTAATCCTCACCATCAGCCATAAGATGCTCAAATTCTTCAGCTGTAATGTTTTCATCCTGCAATGCTTTGCTTATTCTCAGTCTTAATGAACAAAGTTTTGCTGATGCTAGGGCCACAATGGCAGTGTGCTTTTGTAGTTTAGGTGTTAATTTTTTTAAAACAGCACTCACAATCATAGACATAGCACCTAAACCCAAACCAATGCTCCCTAATGCTAAAGAGGCTGGCGCTCCGGTCCCAGTAGCTAAAAGAGCAACGCCGGACCCAGCACTTACGCTCGCTACGGCTGATGAGCCGGTGATTATATAAGAAAGAGTATTTAAAACTTTAGCATATTTCTTTCTAGTAACCCTATACTTATTCAAGTCACTTTCTATTTCTTCTTGAAGTTCAGTTATTTGCTCTAACCTAAACTTTTGAGCCTGATCATCCATTTTTAATTAAGATTAATTTTTTAATTAAGATTAATCTTGTACATATTTTCTTATTAACCCTTCTGACAGCACTTCATCAACAGAGTAAAACGCAATAAAATCAACATACTTAATGAAAATAAAATCGAGTACTGTTAGTTTGTCTTTGTCAACCATCACAGTGACTTTGTCAGATGATACAGAAGTGTTTATTTCATCCCCGTTTTTAGTAATAGCAATAACAAGCCTGAGAGGCCCGCCCAAGTTTTCAGACTTTATTTGTACGCCTCTGATTAACGTATGCTCTGGCAAACTAGGATCAGACTCCCTTGGAGTGATAAATAAGCGAAAAAGCATCGTCATTTTTCTAGGCAGTGATTCTAGTTTTGGGTTAAACTCTAAGCCGACGGTGTCGCCCCCCACTTCAGCTAAGGACTTCTTTCTCCGCAGCATATATACAGAGCCCTGCCTGGTTATTTCAATCTGCTTTTTCTGTTGTGTTCCTGGGACTAGGCTAGCAAGAAGGCGTCCTTCATTCAAAGCTTTTCTAAAATTGTATTTCTTATCAAAGTATACATGGGGGCTTCGTAGTTCAAACTTCAAATCCCAGTTAATGTCAGGAAGCAACGCCCAAGCATTCTCTCGTTTATGAAGTTTGTATTCGTGTTTGCCAAAATCGTTTGCCCTTAGATTTCTTATCTCTTCCAGGGCGGGATATTGCTGTCGTTTTTTATCTTCAATTTCTATTCGTTTGTAAACACCATCGTCGGTGTACTCAAATCCATAAACATTTCCTGTCACTCCTATTAGATCAAAGTCAGTTGTATCTGCTAGATCTTTTAGCTCTACTGCAACGCATTTAGGAGCTAACTCTGCTTTTGATTCAGGTCCTCGAGACATTCTTTTTAATATAAACAATTTATTATAAACAATTTATTATAAACAAATTGTTATAAACAATCTATAATGAGCAATCTATAATGAGCAATCTATAATGAGCAATCTATTAATGAGCAATCTATAATAAGCAAACGTATTGAACTGGCGGGTCAGTCCGTAAGCATAGTTTAGCGTGCTTAGATTTTTCTAGCTGCTCTTTTATTTTTTTTAGTTCATCCCTGTCCCTGATTATATAGTTTTCACTTAAACATTCTTCAAAACTGTCCCTGTCCTTAGTATAGAATAAGATGACTGATTTTAACTGCGATCTAAAGTCTTTTAAGACAGCATTGTATTTTGAGTTAAGAGCCAAACAGAAACTAATGCGTGTCTTCCGCTAAAGGCTAGCTTAGACAGAGTCCTTCTTTTTTTAACAATGTCTTGTTCGGCTGAACAGTCATCAATAATAAACAGCGTTTCGGTTCCCTCAAATAGCCTATAGTAATGTTCTAAACAGTCGCTTAGCTTGTCAGTAGGATCAACTAAAAATATATTCTCGTCTGTCCAAACAAACTGCCTTTCTTTGTAAGACTTGTTGTGCTTAATGGTTGTGCAGAATATAACAATGTACTCGTAATGAAACCTGTAGACTGTTTGTAACAAATCAAGTACGAAGACAGTTTTCCCACATCCAGTAATCCCACAAATAAGCGAACAGTGCGGGTCTTTAGGCAAAAAGTTCAAACTATCCATCTGTTTTAATAGGCTATTTCTTTCAGTCTATTTTCTTCAATGTTCAGCCGGGCGTCATAAACCACAAAAACGTGCATTTGTATCTGGCCATTCTCCTCCTCTTCCTTATTAATCTGTATGAGTATGCCATCTGACCCTACCCTTCTTCCGCTC
This sequence comes from Conus canariensis, assembly GCA_033310375.1. Lineage (NCBI taxonomy): Eukaryota > Metazoa > Mollusca > Gastropoda > Neogastropoda > Conidae > Conus > Conus canariensis. The sequence continues at coordinate 66,730,615 of CM065731.1, read as the reverse complement.
CCGTGCAGTCTGTTGTCATACGTGGATCTAAAATCCAGCCATAATCCATATTTGTCTGTTAGATAATCTTCAAGTCTTACATCGTGAAGGTGAAGTTTTTTACACACATGATCGGCTGTGGGGCTTGTCTGTCTGCCTCCAGCAAACAGTTTTCTTATTTCATCAAAGTGTTGGTCGGGTAAAAGTCCAGCTGAATACAGCTGAAAAGGCTTGCCATCTACTGTGCAAGACAGTTGCTCAATTTTTGGGTTGTAAAACACCTCAGATTCTCTCTGAAAAGGAGCTGAGGGTTTAGTAAATAGCAAGAGAACCCCCTTTAGGGACCTTAAAGAATTGCTTATAGCTATTTCCCAGACGGTGTCTTGCTTGTTTTTAATCGCTAGACTGTGGTGTAAAACTCTTTCAAAGTAAACAACCGCCCCACTTTTACACTGGTTTAAGATTGTTCTAGCCAGTTCGGGGTTAGTAACAACGTCAAAATTAAGAGAGATGTTGCTGACAGTGTATCTAGCTGTTGGGTCATCTGATAGAATAACAGACCCGCTGTCATTGAATGACAGTTCGTAAGTAAGTTTGTCTCTTAGAGCGCCTTGGTAATATGGCTGATGGGTTTTTAACAGTTCAAAATCTAGAGGGATGCAAAATCTGTTCTTAAATGCTCGCGCTATTGCCTGGTCTCCCTCGTCTTCCTTTGCATCTGCAGCATTAAGCCTGTGCTTAAGACCGTTTGGACTCTGGATTCCCTGAAAGATTTTGTCTTTTCTTTCTGTTCTGGGCAGCCACAGATCGGAATAGAGATTAAAAATGTCTGCGCTACTCAGTGAGAGGAGACTTCTCTACCTTCCAGTTTAATTACCATATTTTTAATGATGGCCCTGCCCAGGTTAGCAACGACAGTAGCATTAGGATCCGTCGACTCAATGTCTATTTTGAATGACAGCCTGGCAGTGCCTGGCATTATAACATCGTCAGGCCCAAGGTCACTAAATCTTACTGTTAACATTTCATTTGGCTCAATTGTTGATGGATTATTTACAACGCGCACAGTCTGTCTTATACCTTTTATGCCGTGGGGCTCTTTCGCTTTTCTGAATGGATCGAGGTCGCAGCCGTATGGGTTCATTTTTTATAAAACAAAAAATAATAAATATATAAATATGGCTGATGAAGATTTTGACGCGGTTGATCCTATTGAAGAAGAAGATGAAGAAACAGAGCCGAGTCCTTCATTGCAAGAAGAACTTGAAGGAGCAGCAGCATGGCAAGGAGCAGGATTAGGCCAAATACGATTGTTAGATAGAATTGAATCGTTATATGGCAGTATAGGGCGAGAGCAGCCAGAAGCGCTTAATGTTTCTAATTTTTTAACAGATGAAAATAATCATTTGTTTGTAAGAACTAGTAACAGAAAGCTTGTACGGCTTACTACAAAACCAGACCCAACCCAGTTTTTAAGCAGGAGCACAATTCTTAGAGAGCTCCCTATTTCTGACCAAAGGCAGTTAAACTTTATTGGCAATCTAAGACCTGAGGCTGTTAGTGCTTTACAGAACTTTGGGCAAAGGCTGCCAACACGATCTGAAATGCAAAACATACCTCTTCAAGAATTAAATCGAACAGCAGATGAACTAATAGCAGAAATTGAGACGAGTTTTAATGAGGAGACACAATTAAAAACAATTGATGATTCTCCATTGCCTATGCGTGAAATCATGGGTCTTAATACTGCTCTAAAGACTATAAGGGGTGAACTAACAAACAATTTGGCAAAACTTGGTGAGCTAGATAGAGAGATAGAAGAAGAAAGAAATAAACTGGCCGATGCAGATGATAACAATTTAGGGCGAGAGGAAAAGGCTAGAATACAGCAGAAAATACAAGATTTAATGCTAGAAAGAGCGGCCAGGTTAGAAGCGCTGTCTACTAACAGAGAAAAAATAGCGTCTCAAACAAACAGAATCAGAGAAACTATAAACAGACTCCTTCATGAAAATACTACGTTAGCAGAAAGAATAAGAATTCTGTTCAGAGAGCAGGGAATTACAATAGTTAGTATATTGACGGCTGTTGGGTTTGCTATCTCTACACTGGTTTATGCATTAACAGGCGGTGCGCCAACAGGGTCAGTAGCGCCTCCAACGCCTCAGCCCGGCAAAAGTTGGATTAGAAAACAACTGCATCATCTAGCAAACCTATTAAAGAAGTTAGCTGTTAAAGCGCTTGATGCTCTGCCTGGCATAATAGGCAGTGTTGTTAGTTGGGTTTTGTCTACAATAGGCAAAGTGGCTGGTTATATGGCCGACCATCTGTGGACTTTGGGGTGCTGGCTGCTGGTTTAATTTTTAGTGAAATAAAGTATGGCTAATCCAGTAAAAGTTAAAAACACAACAAGGGCTGTCTTTTCGCTAGTGTGTCTGTCGGGGTGAGGTACATCAACAGGTGGTGGACTGCTTTCTGGGCTGCTTATAACTGGCGGCGGTGGGTCGCTTTCAGGGCTGCTTATAACTGGTGGGGGGTCGCTTTCTGCAGGTTCTAGGCTAGATACTTTTTTTTAAATGGCTGGCGCGGGCCTTGTGTTTAAGCCTTGATTGTGTCCTAAGTTTTGGCCGTCTCCGGCTATGAGAATTTCATTATTATAATTCTGTATTATGCCAATCTGCAGTCTAAGGTCAGAAGGCAGCATGTATAATCCATGGCCCACAACAAAGTCAACCTTTGACCTAGCATGTGAAAGAACGTTTTGGTACCTTTGTATGCTGGAAGGCAAATTAACAGCAGAGTTAATAGCATCTTCTAAATTTGCTAGAAATTGTTTTCTGGCGTCAAAGCCTGTAGATTGATCCACTATGCTAGACTTGGTCTGTGCTTGCGCTCCTAAAAGGCACCAAACGTACGTGCGTATGGAGTCATTAATTGCACTCCTGGCATTGTTAGGCCTTTACTTTCATCTAAGATAAATGTTGCCCAAGCATTGGGGTGTTTTTGTTCTATTGACCCCAATCTAACTTGGGAGTTTGGCTTAAAAGTGGTGTGGCCGGGCCAGTAGTCAAAATTATATTCTCTACGCTGACCCCACAAATACAATGTGCCCAACCCGTGATTGCGGTCTAACTTTTGTCTAAAGTTATTTGAAGGGTTAATGTTAAATTCGTTGCAGATTCTTTCATATGCATTATTGTCCATTGGGCTGAGAAATGGATTAAACGCGTCGTCGTTGGGGAGGCGTACTTGTAGTTCAGTTAGTATACGCCTATACTGATAATAAACATGAAAGTTATATACTGACCTTACTAAGAGGTTGGGGTGGTTTAAATGGTTTGTATATGAAACACCGCAGCCAGTGGTTGAGCAGTAAACTGCAAAATTTAACTGATTCTGGTAAAAGGCCATGGGATGAGTTGACCATGCTGATGGCACTCTATCACTCTTTATTGGAGGATTTAAATATCTAGTTAGTGGGTTTACAAGCCTGACTAGAAAGCCATATGATTCATCCACTGCGATGGTTAGGCTACTAAAGTCCAAAGATTTGGGCTCATAAACCCCCCCTACATCGTAAGTAGCACTTTCATTATATTTAAAAGGTTCCATTTTTAAATAGATTTTTTAAAAAGGATTTAAAAAGGATGTTCCTTTATATAACCAAGCAAAACCAGCGCGTGTTCTTAAAGTATTCAGTTGACAATAAAGGCGGGAAGTGTAGGGCTGCTCTTAGAGAACTTAGGTTTAAAATAAGGTGGTTTAACATATCTGAAAAGACCCAAAATAATTGGATAGATATATATGATGAGGGGGACAATCGCTTAAAACGTTTAAAAATACCTGATGGTTACTACAGCTTTTGTTCTTTAAAAGAAGCATTTAACAAATTTGACATACGGTTAGAAATTAATGAGGCAAGCCTTATAATTACTATATTTTTACCAAAACATAAAGACAAAAGGGAGTACGTTTTTCCCAAGGGCCTTGCTCGAATTTTAGGCTTTTATGATAGTGGTAAAGCCTATCGTATTAATACACACGCGTATATAGAAAGCGGTCTATATGAATATGTAGGCAGTAGACCATCCGATTTTCTAATTAATCCAATGTTGTATGTTCATTTAAGTGAATTAAAAACAAACACTAATTTGTATAATGGCCAGCCATCTACAGTTCTAAGAGCACTCCCATCAACTAAGGTGGGGTTTTGCGATTATCAGTCATATACATTTGGTGAAAACAGTCAATTTAAAGAATTAGTTGAAGGGCCTATAAATTCAGTGTGTGTAAAAATAACTAACCAAGATGGAAGGCCGGTTGTTTGTTCTGATTTGTTGGTGGTGCTTGAGATAGACGATTAATCAGAAGAGGAGAGAGAAAGTTAATATCTTGGGCGCCATAGGGTCTCAAGTTAGACCCAGAGGTGATCGGTAATGTGGCCAGATGCGAAGAGTTTTGCACTTTTTAACAATGATTTTTATGCTATGGAGAGAGAAAGTTAATATCTTTTGTTCTATATCACCCATTTTTTGTTTTGCACGTAAGCCCCCATTTTTAAAATAACGATTACTTCGATTTTTGGAGGTTTTTGCATGTTAAGCTTGATTGTAAAAAAGGTGTTAATTTTGACAAAAAGTAGCATGAGATGGACGAGATTTGTTTGTGAAAAGGGGGTTTTCGTGCAAAATAAGATGTGGTGAGGGAGAACAAAGATATTAACTTTCTCTCATCAACCGCAGTGCAAAAGTCAGCGTCACCGCCCCTCCCCCCCCCCTCCGCCCCCCCCCCCCCCCCCCCATACACACACACCCAACAAGCACCTGTTACTCAAAGAATGACATAACGACGGGAGGATGGAGGGAGAGGGGAGAGGGAGGAAGGGAGGTGGGGGGGCTGAAGGTGGGAGGAGGGGAGAGGAGGAAGGCGGGTGAGGAGGGGGGAGGGTGGAGGGGGAGGGGAATGGAAGGTCAGTGGCCAATCACCTGATCTAATGGATCAATGTCAAGCCGGCACATTACAGCCGATCCACTGATCCATTCAGCGTGATCTGACTGACGATGGTCAGTCAGTGTTGGAACGTGACGATGAAGAAGAAAGTGAGGCAAAACAGGGTGCAGATGGTGGAGGAGGGGGGGGGGTGTAGAGGAGGAGGAAGTGTGTGTGTGGAGGGGGGGGAGCTCCATAGTACCAAGTGCCATTAGCATACCAAGTGCCATTAGCACACCAAGTGCCATTAGCACACCAAGTGCCATTAGCACACCAAGTGCCATTAGCAGTTTAGCCTGTGATCGACTGCCATGATCCTTGTCTCTCAGACATGAACAATTCAGTCTGCAACATTTTGCTTTTACTGTGACTATGACTCTGTGTGTGCGTGTGTGTGTGTGTGTGTGTGTGTGTTGTGTGTGTGTGTGTGTGTGTGTGTGTGTGTGTGTGTGTGTGTGTGTGGGGGGGGGGGGGGGTACGCATGTGTATGTGTTTTAGTGTTTGGGCATTGGTGCGGGCGAGTTTGTGTTTTATGTATTGTTTTTATAGTCTGTGTCATGTTTCATGTCTTATGGATTTAATGTTTATTTCATGTGTGTACGCGTGCGTGTGTGTGTGTGTGTGTGTGTGTGTGTGTGTGTGTGTGTGTGTGTGTGTGTGTGTGTGTGTGTGTGTGTGCGTGCGTGTGTGTGTGTGTGTAGGTGTGTGCGTGTGTGTGTGCAGGTGTATGTGTGGGGGTGGGGAGGGGTGTGTGAGTGTTGATGTATATACAAATACATATACTAACAGAAGCTTTTATGTAACGATTTATAATGTCTCTTAGTAAGGTCTTATGTACTTGTGAAATGATGTGGATCAGAAGAAAAATTTCCGACGGACAATAAAGTTGATTGAATTGATTGAATGCCACCAATGGACTATACTCACCCGAATTTAAAAAAAAAAAAAAAAGGTGATCTCTTTGTTCTCCTCCTTCCTTTTCTGCCTTCCTTCTAATTCTCTCATCTTCTTCCCTTACTTCGTCCTCCTCTTTTCTCCTCCTCTTTTCTCCTCCTCCTTCTTCTCTTCTTCTTCATCATCTTTCTCTTTCTTCATTCTTTTTAGTTGATTTTCTTTAAATTTCTTCTTCTTCTTTTTTTTTTTTTTTTTTTTTTTTTTTTTTTGCTTAGTTGGTTATCTGTTATGTGTTCCGGAATTACGGACAATGAAAGCGGCTGATTTTAACAACGCATCATCCAACTAACCAGTCACACACACACACACACACACACACACACACACACACACACACACACACACACCCACCACCACCACCACCACCACTTACAAACAACAAACAGCTGCAACGCAAAATCCTTTCCTGCACCGTATCTACCAAATTCAGCACCACAACACTCTTACACTGACGATCAACCCGTCCCTTCCCCCACCCCACCGTCCTCCCCCACCCTCTTACCTTTCCCCTTCCTTTCCCGTCCCTGCCCCCTGTCCCCTTCCCCCTCCCCGTCCCTCTTCTCCCTCCCTCAAGCCAGCCATCCAGAGAATGGACAAATCCTACTGTTTTCCATTACCAAATGAGTAATCCCCTCCACCCAAAAGTCCGTCACGACTCCGATCCAAGTCATGCCACAAACAACGCCAGCACACCGACCGACCAGACCACAGTCCAGTGGAGTGGTCAGCGTACTGCAGTAGAAATCAAACTCTTTCCTTGACCAAAGAACAGGCTCTGGCCTACCCTGTGTCTTCGCCTTGACCCTTGTTTGCACTTTTCTGTCCAGAGTGACCTTCGGACAGAGCCGTGACGTCACCCGGCCTCGAAGGGGAAGTTGTGGGGTGGTGGGTGGGTGGTGGTGAGGGGGGGGGTAGGAGTTGGAGGAGGGGTTGGAGGGGGTTGGATGGAGGGGTTGAGAGGGGGCGGTAGGTCGGTGGTGAGAGTTAGTGGTCACAAACGGTATGGGAAACGTTTGTAGGTAAGGGCCAGCTCCTTGTACGTTACCGGTGGTCACAAACCAGCACAATCTTTGATTGGCTCGGCTTATGTAGGTGGCGGCCAGCCCTGCTACCCGCCTACCGCGTGTGGCCAATGAACACCACACACAAACTTAATCTACGTCACAGTCCGTGCCGCGCGCCGCCGCCGCAATCACACACACACACACACACACACACACACACACACACACGACACACACACCACACACACACACACCACACACACATCGCACAACACACACACACACACCACACACACACACACACACCACACACACACACACACACACACACACACACACACACACAGCACGCACAACACACACACACCACACACACACACACACACACACACACACACACACACACACACACCACTTCGGTCGGTGAACAATAGATCGTGCCCCTCGCCCCCACCCCCACCCCGACCCCTTCCCTCTCTTTACTCAGACACACATCACTGCTGACTGTTACCACCCCAGTTTTCCTGATATGTTTATGCCCCGCTTATCATATAAGCTTTGGCGAATAAAAACGTTAAGACAGGAGGGGAACAGATGGCAAAGGAGGAGGACGACCTTGAAGGAAGAAGAAGAAGAAAGAAGAAGAAGAAAGAAGAAGAAGAAACAAAAAGAAAAAAAAACAGAATAAGAAGACCATCCTCTTCAATTTTCTCATCTTTTTGTTAATTCATTTATCCATCGGCTTAAAATCATGCGTGGTGTGGTCTCAAAACTTAACGTTTGTGGTGTAGCGTATTAGACTAGTCCGCACGCAGTGACGCCTCCTTGATGAAACTGAAACTTTCATTAAAGTTCAGATGTGTTGCGCAATATCATCTGTAATAATTCTGAGGAATGAGCCTGCATCCCCTGTTTGATATGGATGCGATTCAATTGGTTCGTGCTTGGGTCCCATTCGACTTTCATACCAAATTCGACTGAAGTAGGTCCAGTGGGTTCTTTTGTTTTTTGTTGTTGTTTTTTTTTTCAGTTCGTTACCCCGCTGAGAGGCAGGCAAGGAAACAAACGGACGAGGGTGAAAACGTATCTTACCTGCTGCAGGTAAAAACAACATCAAAGATGTTACAGTGCAGCATGTGACAACACAGCACAAAACGATACAGAATAATACGAAAGCAAACAACACAGCACTGCACAATATAAATCTCAAGGTACAATAATACAACACAGCACAACGCAACACAGCACAACACAACACAACACAGCACAACGCAACACAGCACAGTTCAGCAGCACAACACAGCACCAATGCAACGACACAGCAGAGTACAATGCAGGCAAGACCGTCAGCACAACGCAACACAGCACAACACAACACACACACAGCACAACGCAACACAGCACAGTTCAGCAGCACAACACAGCACCATGCAATACAACACAGCAGAGTACAATGCAAGGCAAGACCGTCAGCACAACGCAACACAGCACAAACAAACACAACACAGCACAGCACAACGCATCTCAACAACAACACAGCACAGCACAACACAACAACAGCAAAACGCAAACTCAACACAGCACAACGCAACAACTACAACGCAACACAGCACAACCAACAAAGCACAAACGCAAAGCAACGCAACGGAAAACAACTCAACAACCATACAAATGCGCAGTACAACACAACGCAAAACAACACAGCACAACACAACACAGCACAACACAACGCAACGCAACGCAACGCAACGCAACGCAACGCAACAGAACACAACAACGCCGTACAATATTGCACAGCACAACGCCCAACACAACACAGCACACACAACACAGTACAACACAGTACAACGCAACGCAACGCAACTCAACAATACCATACAATATTGCACAGTACAACACAACACACAAAATCAACAGCACAGCACAGTACAGCACAATACAACAGCACAGCACAGCACAACACAGTACATAACAAAACAACACAGCACAGCACAGTGCAGCGCAATACAACAGCACAGCACAACACAGTACATAACAAAACAACACAGCACAGCACAGTGCAGCACAATACAACAGCACAGCACAACACAGTACATAACAAAACAACACAGCACAGCACAGTGCAGCGCAATACAACAGCACAGCACAACACAGTACATAACAAAACAACACAGCACAGCACAGTGCAGCACAATACAACAGCACAGCACAACACAGTACATAAGAAAACAACACAGCACAGCACAATACAACAGCACATCACAGCACAACACAGCACATAACAAAACAACACAGCACAGCACAGTACAGCACAATACAACAGCACAGCACAGCGCAACAGTACATGACGAAACAACATAGCACAGCACAACACAACAACAAGAAAAAACAGCACAGTTCATAAGAAAACAACACAGCAGAACACAGCCAAACACAACAGAACAGCAGCACGATACAAGCTAGCACAACATCACATCACATCACAACACATCACAACACATCACAACACAACACAACACAACAGCACAGAACAATACAGTACAGGACAATACAAGATAGCACAACATAGTACAGCACAACACAACGCAACACAACACAACAGAAGGAAAGTGTACAGGGCACGAGCAGACAAGCACTCTACAGCTGCCTCTTCATCAGATGGCAGAGATGGTCATCACGTTGTCTACAGCTGCCTCTTCATCAGATGGCAGAGATGGTCATCACGTTGTCTACAGCTGCCTCTTCATCCGATGGCAGAGATGGTCATCACGTTGTCTACAGCTGCCTCTTCATCAGATGGCAGAGATGGTCATCACGTTGTCTACAGCTGCCTCTTCATCAGATGGCAGAGATGGTCATCACGTTGTCTACAGCTGCCTCTTCATCCGATGGCAGTGATGGTCATCACGTTGTCTACAGCTGCCTCTTCATCAGATGGCAGTGATGGTCATCACGTTGTCTACAGCTGCCTCTTCATTCGATGGCAGTGATGGTCATCACGTTCTCCACGAATCAAAGACAGGTTTTCTGCCGATGTCCTCTTAGCCCTGGCACCGAATGCTTCAGACCAGACCAAACCTGTCGAGTCTCACGCGTCTGAACAAGCGGACACGTTAAAGTGCACGCTTCTCTGGGAGGTCGTGGGTGTGCGGTTGCTTCATGCCCACTCCTCCCGTTGCCATGGTAAGGCGTGATGTCAGACTATGTGTGTGCGATGGTCAGTCAACAAAGCTAAAAGTACAGGCGAACCAGCAGGGTGGTGGTGGGGGTGGGGGTGGGTATTTATCCCTGTTTCAGTTTTCGTTAAAGTGCGAGGTCACGTTGTTATCCACGATCCTGTTAGTCGATCTGTTGGGTAACTGAACTCGTTAAGGATGTTTGGACATACACACGCATCTATCTTTGTACGCACACGTGCGCATGCACGCATATGCGCGCGCGTTAGAAGAAGAAGAAGAAGGGAAAAGTGTGACAGATTGTAAACGAACAACGAAGGAGAAGACTAACTGAAGACTAATTGATTCTGAACTGAAGACGAACTGACTTTGAACTGAAGACAAACTGACTGAACTGAACACAAACTGACTCTAAACTGAAGACTAACCGACTCTGAACGCACAAAGAATACTGCCAGACTCTGGACGAAGAAAGAAGAAGACTAAAAGACTCTGAACAATGAAATGGAATAAAATGAAATAAAATGAAATAAAAATATTACTTGTGAAAATGAAATAAAACAAAATGAAATGAAATCAAGTAAAATTATGAATAACAACTATAAAGAACACCAACTCGAACAACAAAGGAAAAGAAGGCCAAACAGACTGAACGAACAACAAGAAAGAAAACTAGCAGATCATGAACAAACAACAAAGAATAAAAAAAGGAGCATAAATGCCTCCAAACGAATGACAGGGGAAAAGTCGCACAGACTCTCTATGTAAACAATAGAGAAGACGCCTAAGAGATTCTGAATGAACCATGAACAGAAACTCTGGCAGACTCTGAATAAACAAGAATGACGAATTTTGACGGATTCTGAATAAACAATATAAAAGAAGTTTGACAGAGTCTGAGTAAACGAGAAAAAAAAGGTGTAACACACTCTGAAAAAAAAATATATATAAGATGAAGATTAATGCACTTGGAACGATCGATAAAGAAGTATAAGAGACACTGAGTAAACAACAGAGAAATGTAAGATTCGAAGCTGACTACAACGAAGAAGTCTACTACACTTTAAACGAACAATGAAGAAGAAATGAACAGACTCTGAGTAAACAATAGAGATGACATAACGACTACCGGATTTAGACAGGTCACTCACCTGGGAATAGCACTTACTTCGAGCTTTCGACAGACGTCCGTCCGTCTTCATCAGCGGTGGTGTTGCTACTAGGTGAACTGGAGTTCAGTGCACACAATCAGATGTAACCTACTGTAAGCCAACAATGACGAAGAGGACTAATACACTTTGCACGACAAATGATGGAGAAGTCTGACAGACTCTGAGTAAACAACGAAGAATAAGTCTAAGAATTTCTGAACGAGTCAAGTCATCATGTTTATTGCCCAGCACAGATCCTGAGTGAGTCAAGTCATCATGTTTATAGCCCAGCATAGATCCTGAACGAGTCAAGTCACAATGTTTATTGCCTAGCATAGATCCTGAACGAGTCAAGTCATCATGTTTATAGCCCAGCATAGATCCTGAGTGAGTCAAGTCACAATATTTATAGCCCAGCACAGATCCTGAGTGAGTCAAGTCACAATCTTTATAGCCCAGCACAGATCCTGAGTGAGTCAAGTCACAATGTTTATAGCCCAGCATAGATCCTGAGTGAGTCAAGTCACAATGGTTATAGCCCAGCACAGATCCTGAGTGAGTCAAGTCACAATGGTTATAGCCCAACACAGATCCTGAGTGAGTCAAGTCACAATGTTTATAGCCCAACACAGATCCTGAGTGAGTCAAGTCACAATGTTTATAGCCCAACACAGATCCTGAGTGAGTCAAGTCACAATGTTTATAGCCCGACACAAATCCTGAGTGACTCAAGTCACAATGTTTATAGCTCAACACAGATCCTGAGTGAGTCACGTCACAATATTTATAGCCCAACATAGATCCTGAATGAGTCAAGTCATCATGTTTATAGCCCAGCATAGATCCTGAACGAGTCAATTCATTATGTTTATACCCCAGTATAGATCCTGAATGAGTCAAGTCATCATGTTTATAGCCCGGCCGACCACAGAGGCCGTATCAGACCAGAAAGGAAATTAATAACAAAACTATAGCAGGCAATACAAATATATCTGCCTTCAAAAGAGATTGTGATGGTTCCCTATGCGGCTAGTGAAGAGTTTTCATATCTGTAACATATTTTCTTGATTTCATGTTCCCAGTTTCTCCATCTTCAAATTACCCCCCCCCCCCCCCCCCTCCTTAAGTCCAAATCTTTGCCAAGTCATTGCTGTGGGGATAGTTCAGTTGTTGGCCTGCGCTTGTTTTTTTCCCCCACTGTTAGATTGTTCGTCTATGTATTTGTCTGACTTTGTTCGGGTTTAAAAGGCTGTGCCAGTCTTGAATAAAAGTTACTCTGTGTTAGGTTTTCTTATGGGAGCAAAAAATACCCAACTTGTTTACTGTTTAAAACTATAAATAAGTTGAAATATCAGACCTAAAACTCAAAGCGAATCAAAAGCTGAAACTAAAGGACTGATTTACATCAAAATATACTTCCAACCACGCATAAATCAGATGAAGAGAAAAATATGTTTCCTTTTTAAAAAAAATCAAATAATACTACCCCAGGTGGAACATCCCAGTGCAATATCTTCATGGAATCCGCCGTGAAATGTTTGCATCTGGATTTGTACTGTTTTTACCTGTCAGCGAAACAGGAATGAGCGGGACTGTGGGTTACAAGCAGCAGTTCGCTTGGTGGTGGCATCTTTCACAGGTAGGGTCTGTGACGAAACGCTTGACAAAACCATCCATCGGTCCCACTAAAACCCCAAACCAAAAAAATAGATTTCAAATCTATACCCACTCCCCTCTCTCAAACCCCCTCCCCGCCCCCCCCCCTCCCCCCCCCCCCCCCCCCCCCCTTTCTCTTGTTTAGGACCACGCGAATCACCCGGCTGACACGATCTATGACGAAGAAAAAGATTGCGTCATGGGAAAGGCGCTACACCTCTGCCGTGCTCTTCCCCACCACCACGCACACCCCCCCCCTCCCTCTCTCAACTCTCCTTCCCCACTCCGAGCAGCTACGACACAGTAAAATTTCAATTTCATTGTGGCAATGGCCCGTCTCGCACTTGATTAATGCACTTGGAACGATCGATAAAGAAGTATAAGAGACACTGAGTAAACAACAGAGAAATGTAAGATTCGAAGCTGACTACAACGAAGAAGTCTACTACACTTTAAACGAACAATGAAGAAGAAATGAACAGACTCTGAGTAAACAATAGAGATGACATAACGACTACCGGATTTAGACAGGTCACTCACCTGGAATAGGGACTTACTTCGAGCTTTCGACAGACGTCCGTCCGTCTTCATCAGCGGGTGTGTTGCTACTAGGTGAACTGGAGTTCAGTGCACACAATCAGATGTAACCTACTGTAAGCCAACAATGACGAAGAGGACTAATACACTTTGCACGACAAATGATGGAGAAGTCTGACAGACTCTGAGTAAACAACGAAGAATAAGTCTAAGAATTTCAGAACGAGTCAAGTCGTCATGTTTATTGCCCAGCACAGATCCTGAGTGAGTCAAGTCATCATGTTTATAGCCCAGCATAGATCCTGAACGAGTCAAGTCACAATGTTTATTGCCTAGCATAGATCCTGAACGAGTCAAGTCATCATGTTTATAGCCCAGCATAGATCCTGAGTGAGTCAAGTCACAATATTTAAAAGCCCAGCACAGATCCTGAGTGAGTCAAGTCACAATCTTTATAGCCCAGCATAGATCCTGAGTGAGTCAAGTCACAATGTTTATAGCCCAGCACAGATCCTGATGAGTCAAGTCACAATGGTTATAGCCCAGCACAGATCCTGAGTGAGTCAAGTCACAATGGTTATAGCCCAACACAGATCCTGAGTGAGTCAAGTCACAATGTTTATAGCCCAACACAGATCCTGAGTGAGTCAAGTCACAATGTTTTATAGCCCAACACAGATCCTGAGTGAGTCAAGTCACAATGTTTATAGCCCGACACAAATCCTGAGTGACTCAAGTCACAATGTTTATAGCTCAACACAGATCCTGAGTGAGTCACGTCACAATATAGCCCAACATAGATCCTGAATGAGTCAAGTCATCATGTTTATAGCCCAGCATAGATCCTGAACGAGTCAATTCATTATGTTTATACCCCAGTATAGATCCTGAACGAGTCAAGTCATCATGTTTATAAACCCGGCCGACCACAGAGGCCGTATCAGACCAGAAATGAAATTAATAAAAAAACTATAAATAAGTTGAAATATCAGACCTAAAACTCAAAGCGAATCAAAAGCTGAAACTAAAGGACTGATTTACATCAAAATATACTTCCAACCACGCATAAATCAGATGAAAGAAAAAATATTTTCCTTTTTTAAAAAAATCAAATAATACTACCCCAGGTGGAACATCCCAGTGCAATATCTTCATGGAATCCGCCGTGAAATGTTTGCATCTGATTTGTACTGTTTTTACCTGTCAGCGAAACAGGAATGAGCGGGACTGTGGGTTACAAGCAGCAGTTCGCTTGGTGGTGGCATCTTTCACAGGTAGGGTCTGTGACGAAACGCTTGACAAAACCATCCATCGGTCCCACTAAAACCCCAAACCAAAAAAATAGATTTCAAATCTATACCCACTCCCCTCTCTCAAACCCCCTCCCCGCCCCCCCCCCCCCCCTCCCCCCCCCCCCCCCCCCTTTCTCTTGTTTAGGACCACGCGAATCACCCGGCTGACACGATCTATGACGAAGAAAAAGATTGCGCCATGGGAAAGGCGCTACACCTCTGCCGTGCTCTTCCCCACCACCACGCACACCCCCCCCCCCTCCCTCTCTCAACTCTCCTTCCCCACTCCGAGCAGCTACGACACAGTAAAATTTCAATTTCATTGTGGCAATGGCCCGTCTCGCACCCCCCCCCCCCCCCCCTCTCTCTCTACCCCGTGGAAACAAGGCGCGACGCCTCTGCCGTGCTCTTCCCCACCAACCACCACCCCCCCCCCCCCCCCCCCCCCCCCTTTTCTACAGTCCGTGCACTGGCTGAACTGGTGACTTATGTCACGGGTGGATCGTTCCGCGATAGTATGCATCTATACGGACGCATAAATTAAACTGGCCGCGGATGTCCGTGAGCTATGCCGATTAGGATCAAACGGTTCCCGAGGCGGCTAGTGGTAAGACTAGATCCCTCCCCCTCTCACCCCTGATGTGTGAGTGACAGGTTGTCAAAATCGAATCTGGCAGTTAGAATTCATATATACCAGACACACAGGGCTCACTTTCACTGACCCCTCAAGACTACCTGTAGACCAGACCAGAGGAAGACAAAGAGACAACTAGAGAAGGCGTGAGAAAATCTCGGTACCCTCGTTGATCTCCAGTCATTCACTGTTCATTCCCAGGAAAAGTGAGTTGGAACTCTGTTTTACATTTTTGAAACTATGTATGGATTTTATGTATGCTGTGTGTGTTAACATTGTAGATTTGTACAAATGCTTAGCAACATGTATCAAACTGATGAATGATTATTCTGTGTAGGAGTTGGCTTGCCATCATATGGCAAAAGCTCTCTCCCAGTGGTTATGATTCTTTGTTAACTAGCTGATCACTGTTCTTTGTATTCACCCTGACTTTTGCCAGTAGGCAATTCTGTCTGTTAAGATAATAAATGATTAATTTTGGTCAGGAAAACAGTATGCCTGTGCTAGGTTAAGAACTGCTACCCAGATTTATAAATACTGGTGATTGTTGGAATGATTTGTAGTGTATGACTTTAAGTCTACACCACATGTGTACTTGGACTAAGTGAAGTCCAAGTCAGTGTGATTTAATTCATAAGAAACATAGAAGAGTTGTCTGACTGAAACTATGTAACATAGTATTACTGTCTCCTACCCTTTTGTAAGCTTAACTAAGTCTTTAAACAAAAGTGGAGATTAATAGTTATAACAGAAACTCTACCATAGAGAATACTTTGCTGGCTGAGTCTCACACCTGTACTGAAAGTAAACAAGGGTAAATGTGGGCACTCGACAAACCAGCCATCAGATTCTCACCTACAGACCAAGTTCTCTTTATCGCAGAACTGGGATCCTGGACACGCGATCCTGGTCACCCTATCCTGGACACACGATCCTGGTCACCCTATCCTGGACACGCGATCCTGGTCAGGCTATCCTGGACACGCTACACATTGCGGCTGGACCAGAAGCTGGGACTTTGCCCAACACCAGGGCGACACCAGACAACCAATCTACACCAGTGGGGCAGTCACCAACCACAGGAGAGATCAACTACCCTCTCCGAAGCAAAGCTAAGTTACCTTACTACCTGGACTCAAACCCATCAGACCCTTGCCCTCACTTTATGATGACATAGGGAGAACCAGTCTATGAGTACCACTCTGGCTACAGTCACCGGGTGATTTGCAAGCGAAGTGGATGTATAATAACCATATACATTCAGTGTAACTTAGACTGAACCCCCCCCCCCCCCCCTATATGCCAACTTAAAACTTGCTGCCCTGAGTGCAAGCGAGTAAAGTAGGAGTGAGGAAGGGCCCCCTCATTGTGGTAGTCCAATGAGAACTAAACCCTAGCCTATTCAGAGGTGACATGCCAATACTTACCAAAGTGTAAGCAATAAAAGTTGATGTGTGAAAGTGCACTTAACTTGTGTCAGTTCTCTGTTGTTCAATCAAATGTTGAATGTTTGAACTTCTCTCTTCAATTCTGTCTCTCGGCGCTACAAGTACTTATAATAGTACAAGCCTAAGGAAAACTATCTCGGAGCCACTATTAAGTATTTTACACAGTCCCGGAAACAAATAAAAATTTCTTCGATGACTAGTACCGGAAAGTTGCTCCTTCCACCACTAGTAAGAGAGAGTGTGTAGGTGAAAAGTTAAGGTAATTTCCCATTGAGAAATTATCCCCAGTCCTTCCCCTAGAGGACCCACCTAACACATACTCATCTCGTCACAGGGTCTGCATCATGAAATACGGGCTGACATGCCCCTGGGGACGCTTCCATGGAGGTTCTGTTGCATGGCATAGAGTAGCCATCATACAATGGCATATGCCAAGGAGCTGTTATGTCCTTTAACGTCTTAAAGAAATGCCCTGTGTGCGCCAACACCCTATGCCAACACGACGCAGGCTTATAAGGATGGTGCAGGGCAGCTTGGTTCAACAGTGGAGAGCACTACTTCTCTAAGTCTCACTGGTGCCTTTGGGTGTATCTGATTGTGAAACAATGCCACCAGGTAGAACACTTCAGTCAACTTCTTCACAGAATCCGCTGTGAAATGTTTGCATCTCTCATGGCAGTCTAATAAACACTGAATGTACGATGAAGAAGAAGAAGTCTGTCTGTGGGTGAATGAAGAAAACAAGACTAACAGACAATGAACGAACAGGTCGGTGAGGAAAGCTAACAGGCTGAATGAAAAATGGAGAAGAGCACAACAAACAAGAAGAGTTCGCCAACACATTCCGAAAGAACAATACAGAGAAAGAAATCTAATAGACTTTGAACTTACAACACAGAAGTCTTACAGATTGTAGGTGAACAACAGACAATTATCAACAACAAAAAAGAAAAAAAAATAATCCTCTGAATAAACAACGATGAAAAATAATCACAGACTGGTTAAACAAACAAACAAAAACCCAACAGAGTCTGGACAAAAGAACCAAGAAGAAGCCTAACAGACCCTGAACAGTCAGAGAAGAAGAAGTCCAGAATATGAATGAACAACAAAGAAGCCTACATGACTCTGAACAAATATAGAAACATTAGAAAGCGTCTAACAGACGCTGAAAAAGCGACAAAGAAGTCTAACAGTGTCTGAAGTGTAAAAAAAAGAAAAGATAAATAGACTACGAAAGAATAACGAAGACGAGCACTATATCTGAACAAGACCTTTATGGAATCTATCGTAAAATGTTTGCATCACTGATGAAAAACGAAGAAGATACTTACAGATTCTGAACAAATAAATACGAAGAAGCAGAAGAACAGACTCTGAACGATTAATGGAGTAACAGACTCTAAATGGTTGACAAAAAAAAAGAAGACATCTAACACACTTTCGACCACGATGAAGAAGTCTAACAAACGGACTATTAGCAATCAGTGATGAACAATTCTAACAGACACCAAATGATCAGCGAAGAAGTAGAAGAAGTCTGACAGGTGTTGAGTGAATTTCAGAGAGTCTGGCCCTCTCTTAACTGAAGACGTGAAAAACAGTCTTCACGAACGACGACGATGTTCTGACTCTAGACAGAAAAGGTATCGTGATTATGAAAAAGTCCTTTAATTTCATTATCTTAGTACAGCCTGAATCTGGTCCAACCAACATGATCATTGCTATGAACAGACCCGCACAACTGAGAATCAGTTCATTTAAACT
>CM065731.1:66695901-66701928 GCA_033310375.1 Conus canariensis | reverse complement strand
ACTCTTGGTTAGATGCAATGGAAGAGGAAGAGCGTTTGTCAAAAGCTTTAAATGAGGTCGTTTTAGAAGTTATTGATCCAACAAACGTGCAGGCAAGCGTTGTACATGCTATTTCTCAAGTTCCAAGTAAACTAACAATAAACCCTCTAGTTAAAGTAAGGTTAGTTGTTTTAATCGACTATATAACAATAAACGAAGAAAATCTAGAAGTCTGGGTCTCAACTAAACAGCAGACTATTCTTTCTTATAATGACTTAACACACCCGGTTGGGCAGATCAACTTCTTACACAGTTTAATGAAGCCTCTGAAGCAGCTAAAATGAGAGGCTCTGGTTGGTCAGAGGGTGAAGTCCTAGACATCAGATTAAGACAGGCTAAGTATGAGCCAATTGTAGGCAAGTCTTACATTCCACTGCCTCCAACATTAGTTGCAAAAAGAGCAGTTTTGAACATAAAGAATTCAGACGACAAATGTTTTTATGTGGTGCGTTCTTGCGAAGCTGCATCGCGTTGCTAAAAATGCAGAGAGAGTATCTAATTATCAACCTTGGGTCAATGATCTTAACTTTGATGGACTCACCTTTCCTGTGGGTGTAGACAAAATTGATCAGTTTGAAGAACAGAATCCCCCAATAACTGTTAACGTATACACATGGTCTGAAGAAACCAACCTTCTGCCAATTAGAGTATCAAAGAACAGTCCAACAATAGGCGAACCAACCAAACACCATGTAGACTTACTCCTGATGCACAGCCATTCAGGATTGCATTACACGCTAATACGCACAATGAGTAGACTGTTGGTGCATACTACAAAAAATCGTGGCAAACAAGAATTCTGTAGAAAATGTTTAACAAGAATTCCGTCTGTTCAAGCAGCGAGTGAACATGTAAAACATTGTATCAGCCCAGTTTGACTGTAATACAGAAATAATTACGCCGCGAGAAGGCAGTAAGGTTTGTTTTAAGAATTACAAACGACTCCAGAGGTCTCCATATGTTGTTTACGCAGACTTTGAGTCGCTTATTGTTCCTTATGAAGGGCCAGCTCCAAAAAATTTACCAAAAACAGTTATAATGAATAACCACCAGATTTGTTCATATGCTTTTATTGTTGTTAGGTCAGATGGTGAACATTCAAAGCCAGAATTATACAGAGGACCACATGCAGCAAAACATTTCTTAAAACGCATGCAAGAAGTTCGTAATGTCTGTTCTAATAATCTAGTCCTATCCGATCTTAAGATGACCCCTGAAGATCAAGATCGCTATGACTCAGCCACTCACTGTTGGATTTGTGGTTTAGAACTAACAAGTAAAGAAAACCCAACAGTAAGAGACCATGATCACATTAGCGGAAAGTTCAGAGGAGCAGCACATAGTAAATGCAATCTTCAACTAAAGTTTGATCCTAGGACTTGGAGACTTCCTATATTCTTTCATAACTTGCGAGGTTACGATTCTCATCTTATATTGCAAGCAGTAAACTAGCGATTTCAGGGTGTCATGCATTGCGCAGTCATCAGAAAAGTACATGTGTTTCACTTTAAATAATTTATCTTTTTATGACTCTATGCAACACCTGATGGGGAGTTTAGAATCACTGGCTATGTCCTTAAAGTCCTGCCCAATAACGGAAGAATATTTTGACCCAACGGTGATTAGAAAGGGCGTTTATCCTTATGAGTACATGAACAGCTGGGAAAGGTTTGAGGAGACAGCCCTTCCGCCTAAAGGCGCGTTCTTTAGTAGTCTTAGAGGAAAGGACATCAGTGATTCTGATTATTCTTATGCTCAAGAAGCGTGGCAGAAATTAGAGTGTAAAACAATGGGAGACTATCATGATTCCTATTTAATGGCGGATACCTGTTTGTTGGCGGATATCTTTGAAAATTACAGAAAGACCTGCATGAAACATTATAGTCTAGATCCTGCACATTATATTTCAGCGCCTGGGATGAGTTGGGACGCTTTCTTAAAATTTACTGGTGTACAGATTGACCTGTTGTCTGACCTACCAATGCTTCAGATGATTGAAAACGGATTGCGTGGCGGAATTAGTATGGCGTCTCACCATTACTGTAAAGCAAACAACAAATACCTAGACAACTATGATCCAAGTAAACCTTCTAACTATCTTATGTATTTAGATGCAAACAATCTGTATGGTTGGGCTATGAGTCAATCACTTCCATTACGTAACTTTAAAATGTACACAGGAGGTGTAAAAGACATTCAAAAGTTTTTAAAATGGCTTCAGAGTCTAGAAGCTGATCAACAACAGGGCTTTATTCTAGAAGTTGATTTAGAATATCCTCATGAACTTCATGACCTGCATAATGACTATCCATTAGCGGCAGAAACCCTAAAAGTGTCAATGACAGAACCGCCTAAACTTGTGCCTAATCTTCGTGACAAAAAAAATTATGTCTGTCATTACAGACTTCTCCAATTTTTATTTAAGACATGGTTTAAAGTTAACAGCAGTTCATCGTATAATTGCATTTGATCAAGAACAGTTCATGAAACCATACATCATGAAGAACACTGATCTTAGAACTAAATCCACAGATGCTTCAGAAAAAGACTTTTTCAAGTTGATGAACAACAGCTGTTTTGGAAAGACTATGGAAAATCCGCACAAGCGCAAAGATGTCAGATTGGTTACTAGAGAGAACGATGCAATTAAGTTGACTTCAAAACCAAATTATCAAGACTTCAGAAGATTTCATGATCAGCTTTTTGGAATAATGATGAAAAAAAAGAAAGTCAAATTAGACAAACCTGTTTTTATTGGGTTTACTGTTTTAGAGCTGTCAAAGCTTTTGATGTTAGAATTTCTTTACGACTACTTTAAACCCTTGTATCCAGAGTCCAGAGTTCTGTACACAGATACAGATTCCTTTGTAATCGACATCCCTACTGAAGATTTTTATAAAGACATGGAATTAGAAGTGGCTAAAGGGCATGCTGGATGGTACGACACATCTGATTACCCTAAAGATTCACCTTTGCATTCAGTTATTAATAAGAAGGTTTTAGGTAAGATGAAGGATGAATTATCTGGAGGTGTGATCAAGGAGTTTTATTGGTTTAAGGTCGAAAATGTACAGTCTTGCTTGTCAAACTAGTACTATTAAAAAAGCAAAGGGAAATATCTCGCAGTGTTGTGCAGTCAAATATAACACATGACAACTACAAAGAAGCATTGTTCAATAAAAAGACTTTTCATCATGACAATTACAAACTACGATCTAATCTGCATGAGATTAACACAACAGTTGTAACAAAACGGTCTCTTGATAGAACTAACACGAAAAGAGTATTTGTTAATCCAGAGTATTCATATGCAATTGGGCACTGGAGAATAGTATAATCATATGTCTTCATGGAGTTTCTGTTTGGTCAAGTGTTATCAGAAGCTCAACTATATCATTATCCAGTATAGCCAAATCATTATTATTCTCATTCATTACTGCTAAATGTGCTTCAATTTTTTTTATCATTTCAAGATTTTGATTTTTCCATATCAAAATATCAGAATCTAGGGATTGGGGTAGTAAGCGATTGTCTGGCTGTTTTAGCATAAGATTGTCAATGTTCTTAAATATTTTTTTGATAATAATATTATAAGCAGATAATTGACGTATTAATTTTGAAAACTCTTTTTTCTTTTGAGCTTCCATTTTAAACTCAAATGTATTTGCCTAAATTAACTAAGCGACTGGAAACTGTGTCTGGTGGGATTATCTGCAGTTCTTCCTTCACAAAAGATCTTCGGGGGGCTGGTCGTTTTGTTGTGTCAGTTTCTCGTAAATAATACACGGGTGGATTCATTTTCACAATTTTTTTTATCTCATATGGATTCAACACTCCAAACTGGATCTGTTGCCCTGATGCGAGTGTCCCCTTCCGCTTCTCCCGGTGAATAAAGGTATCTCACTTTTAAACCAAATGGTAATAGTTTGCTGGATGAAGACTCTTCAACAACATTTATTGTTTGTTTTCTGATTGCTTGTACTGGTTTTAGCCCTTTAAATTCTTCATTATTCATTGCGCGCAAAACTGAGGGCAGTCTTTTTACCCATTCTGTGTTGCGAGAATTGTCAATCAGCTCTCTGTGATACTGGTAGGAGAAAAGTCTTTCAGATAACTGTTTGTTAAAGTTTTCAACCAAAGCCTGTGATCTGTGAACTCCTGGAATGCCTCTTTTAATGGTAACTCTATGTTTTAACAATAATTGATTCACTTGGCCCTTAAATTCTTTTCCATCATCAACTTGAATCATGCAAGGATAAGTTAAGGGTCCTCGTTGGTATATCAGCTGTATAGCAACAGCAACAGCAGAAGCACTCTTTTGTGTTAATGGTTCCGCATCTTTGTATCTTGAAGCTATATCAATGACTGTAAGTGCGTACTTAAATCTTTTTCGTCTAATCGTATCATGGGGTAAATATAGAAGATCCATTTGATGGGTGTCGTTTGGAGTTATATTCACAAAGTGTGGTCTCTGTATTCGTTTAGGCGCAGGTAAATAAATTTGCCAAATCGCTTGTTTAGATAACCATTCTTTTGCTGTTTGTTCACTGACTCCTGCTGCTTGGCTAAGCTTTTTAATTGCCGTTATTCCCTTCCAATATCCTTTTGGAGAATAATAGATTTTGTACATTTTTATTCAGCCAATACTTTGTGCAACAAAATACACAGCGGTCATGCCAAAGACAATAAACAATATTTCTTGCATCTTTTGTTTTTTCTGATGGTTGATAAAAGTCGCTGAATTTTGGTGGGGGCAATGTTTCAACTTGTTGGCCTGTTACTAGAAAATATTCTTTTATTGCCTGGTCAACATCTTTAAATGTGTAAGCTGCATGTCCCTGTTGTTTAAGTCTGTCGTTAATAAAATCTAACTGCTCCATTCTTTGCTTTTCATAGTGTTCTTGTGCAGCGGCTAGTTGCTCCATAGCTCTGTTATGTCTTTTTCTCTCATCGTTATTTTGTAGTTTACTAAACGCGTAATTACTTCCGCTGAAAGCAAGCGCGTTGACCACTGCGCCGCCTATCATCATTACGAGTGAAGCCATTTTTATAAATGTATTTTTTTTTACATATTTATATTTTCTGGAATTATTCCTTGCTTAACTAGAAAATCTTTCGTAGCAAATGAAGCTGTAATGACAGCAATCAACTTTGCTGAGTCTTCAAAATCTAGCTTGCCAAGATCTGCTGGTTTTATTCTTAACAAGCTTTTACCAAGCATTGTGTATCCTACACTTAGACCTCCAATAACAGCAGAATGGTATACGAGGTTGGCAACAGTTTTTTCGGTGCTCATTTTTTAAAAATAAAATAATATTTATTATTAATAAAACATGAACTGCGATGATTTACTTCCTGAACTTATGATTACAAATAATCAAGTTGATGACCAAGCTATTATGCGCCAAAAGGAAAGGCTGTATTCTTTGGCGGCGTGTGGAAAAACAAAACAGTACCTCGGAAATCAATTCAGCATAGAACAGATTCAACAGATGTCGCCGCAAGACATTGTAAAGTATCACAACAGGTATGAAGCGCAACTGGGGTCAAGAATGGTCAAAAGTGTCGGACAAACTGTTCTTAGTTTGTACACTAAACTCGTTAGTAGATTTGCGCCCATTGATTCTGAACAAGATTTTATGTACGATTTAACGCAGGATCCAGTTTTAACAAAGTCATTAGAGTCTCTAGGTTGTGATCTATATTACAGATTTGGAACATTATTGTCGCCAGTAATTATGGGGTTAATTACGTTTAATCATATAGATTTTATTTCCCTTAAAAATGACCGAGCAGAAAACGTTGATGGAGAAAGTGACCCGTGAAAAGAATCCTGGGCGCGTTGAAGCAGGGAAAAAATTAGCAGAGTGGAACAAAAAAAGAAAATTAGAGTTACAACATATAACTCATAATGAAAAAACACCAGTTGTGCCAGAGCCACAACAAGAACAAGTTGTTTCAAGTCCCGCAACATCATCATGGATTATT
>CM065731.1:66678401-66690901 GCA_033310375.1 Conus canariensis | reverse complement strand
CTCTCCTTCTCCTTCTCCACTTATGCCTTTTCCTTCGTGTGGTTAGTCTCCCCCCATGGCCCCTGCTCCTTTCCCTCATTTTCTTCCTTCTTCCCCTTCTCTTGCTCTACTTCTCTCTCTCTTTCTCTCTCTCTCTCTCTCTCTCTCTCTTCTTCCTCTCCCTATAGCTTGCTCTTCTGCTGTCTGTTTTCTGTCTGTTTCTTCTTCTCTCTCTCTCTCTCTCTCCTCTCTCTCTCTCTCTCTCTCTCTCTCTCTCTTACTTGCCTCTCCCTATAGCTCTCTGTCTGTCTGTCTGTCTGTCTGTTTTTCTGTCTGTTGCTCTCTCTCTCTCCTCTCTCTCTCTCTCTCTCTCTCTCTCTCTCTCTCTCTCTCTCTCTCTCCCTCTCTCTCTCTCTTCTACCATGCACAAACGGAAAACAGAAGCTCCGAGGCCTTTTTCTCAGAAAACTACGGTTACTGAACTGCAAAACCCCAACCCCCCCCCCCCCCCCTCTCTCTCAATCATTCCCAAATTACCTCTTACGCAATAACAGCACGCCATGCTGTGCTGTGTTGTGCTGTGCTGTGCTGTGCTGTTTTGCGTTGCGTTGTGTTGCGTTGCGAACGGCTTGTCAGTTGGCAGTCCTTCAGACGACGGAACAACAGACAGCGAGAAGTTGTCTTGCTCTGGGAACAGGCTACTGTATTAAATCTGCCGCTGTGCCACGCATTGCTTAGCAGAAAAGCAAACTGATCCCCGGAATATATCTAGTTGCTTAGGGAAGAGTGGTCGAAAAACAACCAACCTGCTCAAATATTAGTGGGTGTTGGTGAGTAGGCTATCTGTCTGTCTGTCTGTCTGTCCACGTGACACGATTCTTTTTTATTTTATTTTCTTTTGTTGCATAGCTGGTTTCTCTCTCCTCTCTCTCTCTCTCTCTCTCTCTCTCTCTCTCTCTCTCTCAAAATCGATTGTCTTGCATCTCCTTGGAATGTTTTGATTGTCAGATTGTTCTAATGCTCTTTCCCGCACCCACTCTCGCCTCTTTGTCCCTCTCTCCCTTTCGCTCTCTCTGTCGCCCTTCCCTGCACTCCTTTCGCTCCTGCGTCTCTCTCTCTCTCTCTCCCGCTCTCTCCAGCCGCGCGCGCGCGGCATGACGTGTTCTTCGTCAGTCCAAGAAAAATACTGAATTCTTTACTCAAGTAAGTGTTAAGAACGTAAAATCGAATTTCGAAAAAATACTGTGTACATGTGAGTAGGCCACAATGTAGTGCCGACCCATCAGATCGTTTTTGTGGTGTAATTAGAGAAGAAAACAAAAAATCCAACCGACAGCCGTAGGCCGGCCATGGCGTGGTGCGTGCCGGCCGGCGGCATGCAGGAGCTGTAGGGCCTAGTTAGATGTGTCGGCTGTAGGTTACACCACCCATGATGCCAGCCATGGGGCCAACTACTCGATCCATGACCCAAGACACCGGTATATTTGTGTGCGGGGGTAACCTCGAGCAGATAACAGATACGCTTGATCCAATACAGAAAACAGTTACATGTTCTAAACAATGTATGCCCCATTGGAGGTTTGCACTACATCACAGGTATATGGGGAAATACATACCTAAAGGAGTGAAATGCACATGGAAAAATTACCGTGCACAACACAAAGAATATGACTGCTCTGAAGACTTTACTACAATCTCTCCAATTCCCTCTGACCTCTGCCAACTACCATAGAGATGAGATCAGAGGAAGTCAAGATTCTGAAAATACATGTGTACTATACAACGGGTACCATTCTTATACAAGGCAAAGCATGTCTACAGTGGGTCGATGAGGAGTTCGACAGGCTGCGTACTATTGTACACACACTGGGTGTGACTGCGTGCTCTGACCCACTCTCCATCACACACATGTGCGTGCCAGACATGGAAGCAGCGACGGCCGGCGCGAAAGGCGTTGGGGGGTGTGCAGTGGATGAGACCAACACTGGTGCGACCGTGAAAGAAGACACGCGCTGTGTGCTTATCCCGCCAGTTACACGGGCAGAAAGCAGCGAAGAGGAAGGAGATACAGACTGCCCTTTGACCGCTCCATCCTGCCAACACTCTGCATCCCCCCTCCACTCCCCGCCACCTTCACCAGCTAAGGCCTGCTCTTCTCACCCAGTGACAGAACCTCCTCCCTCCACTGCCCCTTCATTGAGCCCATCTTCCGTCACCGTTCCAGTCGGCGTTAGTGCACAGCCTTCACAGTCCCCCACTTCTACTGATAACTCACCCCCCTCCTCACCATCCTCCACTGTAACCCCTGCCCCACCTGACTCAGTCATGCCCCTCCCCTCTCCCAAACAAGACACCACTTTCACAGCAGTTACTGAAAGCGTTAGCAGAGACACCACCACAGACACTGAAAGCGTTTCCAGTGACAAAGATGGTGACCAAGCTTCAAAGCCAGGGAACATGCCAGATGTGTGCTGCTGCCATGATGACTGTGTGTCCAAGGCAGAGTTTTTACAAACAACACAATCCCTACAAGCTGAAGTTTCAGCCCTTCGTGCAGCACTGCAAGAAGCAAGACACACATTTAAGATTGACATAGATGCCATCACCACTCAGTTACTGCACTTAAAAGCCCAAAACACACAAAAACCTCTTCCCCGCTCCTCAAATCACAAACTTCCCTCCAAGACTACATCCTCCAAACCACCCTCCCCCAAATCATCCCCCCCAAATCATCATCTCCCATATTGCCCACCCCGCCGAATGCCACTGCCACAGAGAGCAATGCTGACAGTGGACACAGCGCAGGCAAAGCAGACTCCACAGCAGTGTCTGAGTCCCTCAGTCAGCAGACCTCCACCCCCAACCCTCTCCACCATGTCAGTGTCACTAAGGACACCACCCCCAACCCTCTCCAACATGTCAGTGTCACTAAGGACACCACCCCCAACCCTCTCAACATGTCAGTGTCCTAAGACACCACCCCAACCCTCTCCAACATGTCAGTGTCACTAAGGACACCACCCCCAACCCTCTCCAACATGTCAGTGTCACTAAGGACACCACCCCCAGCCCTCTCCAACATGTCAGTGTCACTAAGGACACCACCCCCAGCCCTCTCCAACATGTCAGTGTCACTAAGGACACCACTACCATTCTGCTGGGGGATGATGTAGTGAAAGGGGTGGATCCCTCCCGATCCTCACCTCCCAACAGCAAGCCCCAAAAAGTGTGTGTCAGTGACCTGACAGTGACCCAGCTGACTGAGTGGCTCAGTCGCCAGACACCCTCAACTACCGTGAGACTGGCTGCAGTTCATGTTGGGATCCACGACTGTGCACAAGTCAAGGCCTCAGCAGACAGTGCCATCAGCAGTGACAAGTGGAAAGGCCTTCTTTCCCAGTGCCGGAGGGTCTTTCCCAAAGCGTCACTGCTAGCTTCTGCTATCATGCCTGCCAGAGGACGACACCCCTTCAATCCAGTCATTCTCAACAGCAACAGGAACCTGCAGCAGGTGTGTGACGGCATGGGTGTGCACTACAGGGACCACACTGCTGTCTTCACCACCAGCAGTGGTGCACCCAGAATGGCATTGTACCAAAATGCCATTCTGCCAACGAGGAAAGGGACAGCACGCCTTGCTGAAAATCTGTTTGCTAGGAAACAGGCAGACAGCATCGGCACAAAGAGGGGCAGTGACCACAGGCCTCGCCCCACTGGACGTCTCTCCACTTCCCCCTTCTTGCATCACCGCTCCGTTCCTCCTCCCGTCCATTCACCTACTCCACGCATGTTACCAACAAACAATCACACGTCACAGTTCTCTCAACCCCGAGAACCCTCCTACTCTTCCCCATTCTCCGGCCGACCCACACTACTCGGAAGTCTTTCCTCCCCTCCCTACCACCACTCTAAACCCCACCCACCCACTCCGACGACCGGACAGTAAGCCCACTACCACGCGGGGAACTAATTCGTATGGTAGTAGAGAGACCTGCACTTCGCCTCCACAACCAACATCCATGATGCCACCGCCAATGTATCCTTCAATGTTCTTCCCTTCTTTTCCTCGTAGCTTCCCACCTGCTTTTTGGCAGTGGCCACACTTCATGCCAATGCCACCAAACTATGGCCAGTTCTAGACTTGAATCAGTGTGTGTGTGTGTGTGTGTGTGTGTGTGTGTGTGTGTGCGTGTGCGTGTGCGTGTGTGCTATATGTATATATACACTAGTGTGGAAAGTGCAGAGTTTGAACTATATGCATCTGCCAATGTGGACTGTGTAATTCCGAATCTGCCGACCATCTGATAAGCTGAGAAGAAAAAGTGGTTGCGAACTACATTATTAGCATTTCTGAAGAAAGCAAGACTTTTATATCATAGTTTTATTGTACCTGAATGGTGTGTGAGCACGCTCAGAAACCTCCTGTGGTGTAGATAAAGCTTCGGTGACACTTGCCACAAGCGTGTTACGTAACTTTGTGAATTTAACGTTTGTGCTTTTTCATATTCATTATCCTTTTTCATTGAGCATTGTTGGATTTGGTGTGTAAGTGTGTTGTATCACACTTATTTGTAGTTTTGACTTGCTTGTTTCTCATTTTCATTATCCTTTTGAATTGAAGATAGTTGTTGTGTGTGTATACCATACGGACACATTGAGTTTGTATTCAAGTGTATCCTTGCTATATTTGTTTTAGTTGCACAAATGGTGCAATCATCTTCAAAGTGGCCACAGGAAGACGGACTACGTATTGGACATCTTAATATAAACCATATACAAAACAAGTTACAGGAGGTACCCACTATACTGTATAATCAAGACAAACCCTTTCATATATTTGGCTTCACTGAATCAAGACTTTCAGATATTGTCCCTGATGCCACTGTCTTAATCTCTGGCTACAATATTGTACGCAGAGATCCCACCGAATCCAAATCTACAGGCATATTACTTTACGTTCATGAAACATTAAATGCCCAACGTTTGTATGATCTTGAAGGTTTTGGAATTGAAGCAGTTTGGTTAGTAATCAAGTTGAAGAGAACAAAACCCATCAAAATAGGATTTGTATATCGAAACCCAGCGGAAAATGCTGGTTGGATGAACAAGTTTACGGCCATGATGGATGCAGCATCGCTTGATGCCACAGAATTAATGCTTTTAGGTGATTTCAACATTGATCTATTGAAGGGCCAAACATCATGATCAGATAGGACCACCTCATACAACTTATCCCAAATTATAGACATGCCAACCAGAGTAACACTCACTAGCAAAACATTAATTGACCACATCTATCTTTCTGAACCACAAAACGTCATTGAGAAATGTGTGCCTTTGAATGGATGCAGCGACCACTTTCCAGTATGCATTACGTGGAAAAGAAGTGGAATCAAAATTCCTAAAACTGGCCACAAACACATCACTTACAGATCTTTCGGACACTTCCACGAAGATACCTTTCTCGCTGACCTCATGAATTCCCCCTTTATAAATGTTTATAATTATACTGATCCAGAGAAAGCGCTTGAGTATTGGCTACACACGTTTAATTCTGTTTATGACAAGCATGCGCCATTCAAAACGCGTCGAGTTAAACATAGTGCACAACCAAAGTGGATGACTGATGACATACAAGCTGCTTGTTTCTTACGCGACGATCTGCTTGAAGCAGAAGGGAAGTCGGATGGATTTAAAAGGCAACGTAATAAAGTCAATTCACTCAAACGGACAGCAAAAATGAATTTTTTTCGTGAACTTGTAGCCAACAAACAAAATTCGAAGTCCATATGGCAAGCAATAAATGAACTTACGAATAAAACTTCACAGTCAAAGACAAGTCCCATTACCAGCAAAACAACAAATGAACTCAACCAACACTTTACAACAGTTGCAGAACACATTGTCAAAGAAAAGAATACTGACTCAAATGAATTACAAAAATTAAAAAAATTTTGCAATGCTATGAACATTCGTCCAGCAACACCAGTTCCGCCTATGACAGTTAGTGATGTTTGCCAAGCTTTATGCCAATTGAAGCAGACAGGAAGCCGCGGACTTGACGGGATTGATGGAAAAATACTGAAACTATCAGCACCTGTTATATGCGAAACTCTTACCTACATTTACAATTTATGCATTGATAAATGTCACTTTCCCGCTCAGTTCAAAGTTGCAAAAGTAATACCCATTTTCAAATCTGGAGACAAATCTGAACCATCCAACTACAGACCTATATCCATTTTGCCAGTTCTGTCCAAGCCCTTGGAAAAACACATAAATAAACATCTTTGCCACCATTTTGACTCCTCCAACCTACTAAATAAAAATCAATCAGGATTCAGGAAAAATCATTCTTGTCATACAGCGCTTACAAACCTAGTAGATCAATGGCTAGCCAGTGTTAATGAGAATAAATATTGTGGCGCACTGTTTGTTGATTTTGCAAAGGCTTTTGATGTAATTGACCACAAACTGTTATGCAGGAAGCTTTTATTATATGGTATAAAAGGAAATACCTTCCAACTGATAACATCATTCCTAGAAGATCGTCAACAAATCGTTTGTGTCAACAACAATTTATCAGAGAAGCTACCTATCCAACATGGCGTACCCCAGGGTTCTGTGTTAGGTCCGTTGCTGTTCTCAGTTTATATAAATGATCTCCCTCTTTATATTGAGGATTCATGTGAACTCTTTTGTGATGATACCACTGTCCATACAAGTAGCTCCAGCTTGGAAACTGTTTTCACTTCATTACAGAAGAATGCTGACATCTTAAGTAATTGGTGCAATGTAAATCACATGTCACTGAATCCTAACAAAACAAAACTAATGCTGATAACAACAAGGCAGAGAAGACAAAACATAACCACACAGCCCCCATCTGTTTTTATCAATAATCAGGAAATTGAAGTGGTGGATAGCCATCGAGTTCTAGGCGTATATGTTGATAATAATCTTTCTTGGTCTTATCACCTTCGCAGTTTATGTAAATCAATATCCAGACAAACATATCAGCTGTGCAAGATTAAGCATTTCTTAAACCTTCATGCCAGGAAATTGTTCCTACACGCACATGTTCTCTCTTCAATCAATTATTGTTCAACACTATTTGATTCTGCTAGTGCTAATGCCATGAAACCTCTTAAGAGTGTCTACAAAAGAGCACTTAAAGCAGTCCTATTAAAATCATCTAGTCTTAGTGAAGGGGATTATACTAAAGCGGGGGCTCTTCCGTTACAAGAAATGTTTGCTGTCAACAAATGTCTGCTAATGCAAAAAATTGCATCGGGTTTAGCACCACAAACTCTTCAGTCCAAATTTAGCATAAACCCTAGGGATTCTACCAAATTCCAGGTTCCCACACCTAGAATAGATCTATTTAAATCAAGCTTATCTTACTCAGGTAGCGTGGTTTGGAATTCACTTCCACTACATTTCCGATGTACTCAAATTACAGAATCCTTCAGAGAAAAACTAATTACACATTTCACAGCAGACCATTGCTATTAGGGACAAAATACATATACCAGGGCACACCCTCTGTTTTGCTGCATATTAAACTGATACGCCGTTTCCTTTCCACTGATGTTTTCAAAACTAGATAATGATAAATGAGAGATATGGTTACTATCGGTTTTATTAATGATTGAAATTATAGTATGATGAATGACTGTTGTGGTCGCTGGTTTTATTGGTGCATTGTCACTAATTGATTGATGTCTTAATACTTTGATTTCTTCGAGCACTGTAGCTGCAAGGTGATAAATGTGCGTCCGGATTACTGTTGATCATATTGATGTATTGCTCTTTATTCAAATTTATAGCAATGTTTAGCATGTGATATTTTGGATAGAAAAATGGAATTATTCTCTCTCTCTCTCTCTCTCTCTCTCTCTCTCTCTCTCTCTCTCTCTCTCTCTCTCTCTCTCTCTCTCTCTCTCCCCGTTAATTACGGCTGCGTTTCGATGGATTGTCGCTTAACTAATAATTATAGTTTTGGGTAGTGTATGAATGGTCGAAAAGAAAAAAAAAAAGATGGAAGGGGAAGGTAAATGATAATGGCATCTCTCTCTCTCTCTCTCTCTCTCTCTCTCACACACACACACACACACACACACACACACACACACACACACACACACACAACACACACACACACACATGCACACGCACACGCACACATCATGAAAAATAAGTGTTATGATCATTGATGCTAGGAATATTGCTGCTTACTGATAACTGATTGTTCGTTCTCGTTTTGCCTTATAACCACATCATGTAAATGTAAAAGAAAGTACAAATGTTGATATTATTGATGCATTGTAATTGTCTAATTATCATCCTTAGCAGTTTGTTGTATGTTAATTTTTTACAAAAGGAATGTAACTCTCTCTCTCTCTCTCTCTCTCTCTCTCTCTCTCTCTCTCTCTCTCTCTCTCTCTCTCTCTCTCTCTCTCCCCTCTTCGATAGGAGGATCGCTTATTCCATATCTGTGTGTGCCGAATCTTTTCTTCTTTGTAATACATTTCTTTATTCTTGTTTGTTGTTTAAATAGTTTCTTTTTTCCTTTTAAAGTCATCTACGCCTTAATGGATGAACTTTTTAATGTTGTGAAGATATGTGTGTTTGATAAAAGTTTTGTAAGTCTTAGTCGCTAGTCATACTTAGTCTCTTAACGGGGCAAGGGCCGGATGAAAAAAAGCATGTGTTTGCTTATCTGTTACCCTTGGAAATAAAGATTATCATCATCATCATCATCATCATCATCTCTCTCTCTCTCTCTCTCTTAACTATTTTATCTATTTTCATTTTTTTTTAACATAGCAGACTTTTTTGTGTGATTTAGATTATTCAAAATCAACCAGCCTGCAAAAAAATGACAGGATTACCCGCAACACGACCAGTATAGCTAGCTATCTGTCTGTTCTGATAGAGAGCCATGTCGACGCTGGAAGACACCCCGTCCACGGAAACCCTGTACAGGTTCGTCCACGAGGTTTTGCTGGCCTGTTCAGAGTCTGATTTCAAGAAGTGCGTGACGGACGTGTTTGAAGAGCTGGACAAGAATGTACGTCAGTTCTGTGAGGTGGACAACGTTGCTGACCTGGAGGAAAGGCTTAGATCCGGTCCTCACGTACGTGTGTGTGAAGGAAATCAGTGGGAGCAAGGGTGGGGTGGGGTGGGGTGAGGATGGGGGTGGGGTTGGGGTTATGGTGATGGTTGGGAGGTCTGTAGAGGGTATTTTCCAGATATGAAAGAGAGAAAGAGAGATGCAACAGAGGGTGAGGCGCAGAGAGAGAGAGAGAGAGAGAGAGAGAGAGAGAGAGAGAGAGAGAAGAGACAGAGACAGAGACAGAGAGAGATGTTGTGGGACAGGCCGAAGACGACTGCAAGAGGTTTGGGTAGGTGGAGGAGTGAGTGGGGATTTGCTGTGAAGATTCGTGATTGAGAATGAGTAATCCTCTCTATCTGTCTGTCTGTCTCTGTCTGTCTGTCTCTCTTAAATCATCTATTTATGATCATTATTTTTTTTTGCTTTCGTTCACTCATTCAGGCATTCATTCACTTATTCCTTCCTTCTGTCAATCTTTTATTTTTCCGTTTTCCCTTTACTTTTTTCTCCCAGCTTTTAATTCGTTCTTCTCGCCCCCCCCCCTCCCCCCCCCCCCCTCCCAGCTCCTCCCGGTTTTTGTGTGTTTGTTTCTTTCGTTCTTCTTTGCTTTTTCTTTCTGTTCTTCATTCCTTTTCCCCTCGTCTACTTTCCTTTCTGTTTTCTTTCTTTACATTTTCTGTCTGTCTGTCTGTCTGTCTGTCTGCCTGTATGTCTGTCTTTTCCCTCTCTCTTTGTTTCGTGCCCCCCCCCCCCCCCCCCTATCATTCCTTTTTGTTTTCGTTCTTTACATTTTCCGTCTGTCTCTCTGTAAATCTCCTTTCTTTTCCCTCTCTCTTTGTTTCGTCCCCCCCCCCCCTCCACCCCCCCCCCTCCATCCATCATTCCTTTAGTTTTTTTTTCTTTTTAATGTTTCGTTCGTTTCTCCGTTTTTCTTTCCTTCCCTCTTCCTCTATCCTCGTTCCTTCTCTTGACCCACCCACCCCACCCCACCCCACCCCACCCTCATCTCCCAAACTTCAGCAGTAATAAGCTTCATCGTCTCTTCAGCTCTTCCACTTCAGCAGCGAAGACGTCAACGACCTTTCCACCGTGGCCCTGACCACGACCCTGAACTGGTGCGAGGCGCACTGCGCCAGGGGCGGATCGTGTCGGGACCGCGCATGCGCCGGACTGCACTTTTGCCTCTTCTTCCTGTTGTCTGGGAAGTGCCCGTATGGAAAGGGTTGCCATTTTGGGCACAACCTGGGCAGCGGGCACAACGTGCGGGTGCTGAGAGGGCACGGGCTGGAGGGGCTGGATGTTGGGGAGCTGGGCAGTCTCTTGGCGTTGCCTTGGGTACGACAGGGCGTGGCGTGTCCCCAGGTCTGCCGGTGAGTAGGGTGGGTTTGTGTTGTGTTGTGTTGCGTTGCGTTGCGTTGCGTTGTGTTGTGTCATGTTGTGTTGTGTTGTGTTGTGTTGTGTTGTGTTGTGTTGTGCTGTGCTGTGCTGTGCTGTGCTGTGTTGTTTTGCGTTGCGTTGCGTTGCGCTGTGCTGCGTTGCGTTGCGTTGCGTTGTGTGGTGTGGTGTGGTGTGGTGCTGTGCTGTGCTGTGCTGTGCTGCGTTGTGCCGTGTTGTGTTGCGCTATGCTGTGCTGTGCTGTGCTGCGTTCCGCTGTGTTGCGTTGCGTTGTGCTGTGCTGTGCTGTGCTGTGCTGTGCTGTGCGGTGCTGTGTTGTGTTGTGCTGTGCTGTGCTGTGCTGTGCTGTGCTGTGTTGTGCTGTGTTGCGTTGTGTTGCGTTGCGCTGTGCTGTGCTGTGCTGTGCTGTGCTGTGCTGTGTTCTGCTGTGTTCTGCTGTGTTGTGCTGTGCTGTGTTGTGCTGTGCTGTGCTATGCTGTGTTGCTTTCCGTGCGTTGAGTTGCGTTGTGTTGTGTAGTGCTGTGTTGTGTAGTGCTGTGTTGTGTTGAGTTGTGTTTTGTTGTATTATATTGCATTATATTGCATTGCATTGTATTGTATTGCAGTGTATTATGCTGTATTATGCTGTGTTGTATTGCAGTGTATTATGTTGTATTGCAGTGTATTATGCTGTATTGTGTTGTGCTGTGTTGCATTGTATTGTAGTGTATTATGCTGTATTGTGCTATGTTGTATTGTATTGTAGTGTATTATGCTGTATTGTGTTGTGCTGTGTTGTATTGTATTGTATTATGCTGTATTGTGTTGTGCTGTGTTGTATTGTATTGCCTTATATTGCACTGAATTGTATTGTATTGCATTTCATTGTATTGCGTTGTATTGTATTTCATTGTATTGCATGGTGTTGGTTGTATTGAATTGAATTGCATTGTGATGCATTGCACGGCATCGCATTGTAGTGTAGGGTATTGTGTTGAATTGTATTGTATTGCATGGTATTGCATTGTATTATGTTGCATTGTATTGTGTAGCATTGCAGTGTATTGTATTGTATTGTATTGCACAGTGCTGCGTTGGATCAGATCACATAGCATTGCGTTGCGCTGCCTTGCGTGTACAGTATTTGCTTTACTAGTAGCCACATCCCCTCCTTCACCCTCGCCCGCAGCATTGCGTTGCGCTGCTTGCGTGTACAGTATTTGCTTTACTAGTAGCCACATCCCCTCCTTCACCTCCCTGCAGCATTGCGTTGCGCTGCCTTGCGTGTACAGTATTTGCTTTACTAGTAGCCACATCCCTCCTTCACCTCCCCTGCAGCATTGCGTTGCGCTGCCTTGCGTGTACAGTATTTGCTTTACTAGTAGCCACATCCCTCCTCACCCTCCCCGCAGCATTGCGTTGCGCTGCCTTGCGTGTACAGTATTTGCTTTACTAGTAGCCACATCCCCTCCTTCACCCTCCCCGCAGCATTGCGTTGCGCTGCCTTGCGTGTACAGTATTTGCTTTACTAGTAGCCACATCCCCTCCTTCACCCTCCCCTGCAGCATTGCGTTGCGCTGCCTTGCGTGTACAGTATTTGCTTTACTAGTAGCCACATCCCCTCCTTCACCCTCCCCGCACCCTCCTCCTCCTCCCTACTATCCCCCACCCCTCGTCTCCCCTCCACCTTGTCTCTCCCTTCACTCTTTACCCATCCATCGCCCCTCTCCCCCTTCCCCCTACCCATAGCCATCCCCGCCTCCTCCTCCCTTTCCACCATCCCACTTCCCCACCCCCCAAGTATCCTCCTTGGCCTTTAACCCGCTTCGAATCCCTGGGAGGAAAGGAAAAAAGAAAGGAAGAAAGTTTGACAAAGGTAACCCTTAGATCTTAGTCTAATTCTCCTGACTGGGCTATTGCGGCTGACAGTGAGCAAGATGTTTTTAATCTATATGACAGCCAACCGTTTCAAATGTGTTTGACTCCCCCCCCCCCTCCCTCTCGACTCCCGACATAGTTTCACTTAGCT